>BSBM01001057.1:1200000-1800000 GCA_027924585.1 Larix kaempferi
CTCAATTTTTGGATTACATGCATCAAAAACCATCTTTATCATGCAGTTTTGCACGCATAGGCATGGAATCTCTTTGATAGACATGGATTGAACGTAATAATGAAAGTTGAAAGGTAAAAGTAATAATAACATGGAAACATAATAACTTGTACATATATGCAACGTATCTAGTTGGATCAAATGGTGCCATTATCTCCATTTGTCATCAAAACATAAACCATATGAAATAGTTGTACAAGCATAGTTTCTACCATAGTTGTACAAGCGTCTGCTATCAATATATTTTCATTTCTTATATTAAATAGGTGGTTATGCCCATTGCCAAGAAAACAAACCATACTTTTATGACTTTAGATTAGAGCACACACTTAAAAGAAACGGACACAAAGATTACCTACATATTATATAACTTGTAATTAGATAATTTTGTCTCAAGAGATATTTCACACTCTCAATGGACAAAAACATTCTTATATACAACAACACATTGAATTTTCAATTGAAATTGCACATTAAATTTTCCATGTAATTGAATTGGAATGTGGAAATTGTAATTGAATTGTAATGTGTAGACAACATAATGCAAAATGTCAATTTCAATTTCAAATGTATTCTAATTTTAAATTTTGATTTCAAATACAATCAAAAGAATTTAAAATACATCTATATACAATGTAAAATTGTAAAATTTAAATTTTAGATTGTACAATGTATTCTAATTTAAAATCTGCTATTTCAAATGCAATTGTAATGTAATTGAAATTGAACTTGTAAATTGGAACAACACATTGAATTTTCAATTGAAATTACACATTAAATTTGAGATTTTAATTTTAAATTGTAATTGAATTCGAATGTGTAAATTGTAATTGAATTCGAATGTGTAAATTGTAATTGAATTGTAATGTGTAGACAACATAATGTAATTGTAATTTCAATTATTAATTTCAAATGTATTATAATTTTATATGTTGATTTCATTTATGTAATTGTAATGTAGTTGAAAATGAGCTTTTAAATTGTAATTGAATTGGAATTGTAATTTCAATTTTAAAACGTAATGTATATATTCAATTCTGAATTTTGGAAGATGTTCTCTAATGTAGTCGAAATTTGCATTTTAAATTGAACTAAATTGTAACTACACATTAAATTAGCATTTGAAATGACAAAACATAAATTTGTAACTGTAATAACTATATCCAGATCTAATATAAAAAACAATCGATTTCAAATCATATACAAAATACACATGAATACATCAATATGATAAAATATACAAAATATCCAAAATTCCATATCCAAAGTCCATATATGATAATAGTCCATGTATAAATGATAGAAATCCATATCCAAAACAAGATAACATATATATAGATCATCCAAAACATGAAAATATATAAAATATGAAAATATCGAAAACATGAAAATGTGTAGATCATCAACTCATTGGCCACTAACCCCACGAGGCCCTTGATCATCCCTCTGACCGCCCTCACGTGTAGTAGACCGATGCTGGCTCTGAAACGGTAAACCATGAATGAATACATCCATATATGTCGAGTCAATGGTGATATCTGGGATCTGGGTAGGAATACGGGTAGATGGCTCTTCATCAGGAACATGTACTCGAGCTACATCCCAATCATATGTGAAATCCATTGCAGCATTGACACCCACTTGTAGTGATGCCCATGTAATATGCCATTGCATGTAATAAGTTAGATTTATTAAAAATTAAAACTACTTAACATAATTTAAGTTATAATTCAAAAATTGAAACATAAAGTACAAAAATCAATTACTAAATATTACTAAATAACATGAATTGGAACATAAATTAAATATCACATCTATGTCTCAACCCGGCTCGTGAGGACCATCGTTGTCCTCATGTCCATCATCAGGATCTACCCCCTTTCCTTTGCCTTGTACAATTTGAAATTCATTTGAAGTTAAGATCTAAAACATAAAATCTCGAAAATTAAAAAATAAAACATAAATGATTTAAACTGGGAAATAATAAACTCAAATTAAATTATAAAACAAATTATAACTTACCTCGACTACTGCCGCCTGCGGGTTGGGACGAGCGGATGGACCAACCGATGGCTCACTGGAAAAGAGCTGATCCAAGAATGCGCTTCCCTGCATGGAGCAATAGAATACAACTCCCTAAAGTATTATTAACCATTCAATTTACTACACATAATATGATGTAACATGAAGAACATATATACATAATTGTACAAAAGTATACCTGTCCTATAGCGACGGATCTACGATATGACCACAATTATGCATCTTGGGCTAACTCATCATACCTCAGTAGGGCCTCGCCATCAAGAATATTGAGCATGTCACTAGGGACATACTCTATCTCTGGCTCTGCAGGTTGAGGGGGTGGTCTAGATGCCTCTCCATGTGTAGCAACAACAACACTGCCCATGGCAGTGAACAACGAGTTTGCAAGGTCAGCTCTAGCCTCTGCAGCAAGCTGGGATGATTGTGCCACATCCCTCGACCTGATAACCGCCCTGTCTGGAAGTGGTACCAACCTCAGAGTGGGTGTCATGAAGTCAGGGTCTCTCCGAGCTCCAGGATGTTGGTAGGAGCATCCCATACCCGCCCCATAGAATGAGGACCCTGTGCTGGTGTAATCTGGGTGCATATCCAAAACAAACTCTGCATAAACATGTTTTACAAAGTACAACAAGACCTGGTCATGGTGGGGGAACATGCCCCACTCTCCCATGAATTTATCATATAGATGTGGTGCAGCAGCCTCCAACTTAAACTCCCCGAGTCTAAGCGATTGACCGGAAGGGCGGTAAGGTGGGATGTCAAACAAAGTACCCTTGATGTCATGCCCTCTTATGGCGACTTTGACATCCTCCCATTTGTGGATCCCAATGACATCCTATCTCCTCCTATGGTATGAATGACGCCAAATGTCACTGAGAGGTCCCACCCTCTTATAGAGGGACAACATCTCATCAACTACAAATAACATCATGGATAAATATCACAGTGTGGGAGAATCCTCCCTCAATGTACACACACATGAGTTCACCCACTCTCACTGGGTAGTGAAATCAACGAGAGTGATCCGTGCGACCTCATCTTCGTACGACCCCCCTGATGGGGAACCTATGATCCAAACCAAAACACAAATGTTACTAAAAATATATATTATAACTTGCAACTGAAATTCAATGCATTATATACTGAAAATTTATTGAAAATGTATCTAACCCAAAATATGCACCTGATGCCCCTGATGCACTCGATTTTGGCCTCCCATCCCCCACCTGGGGATCACCATGTATGTCATTGAGATGAACGGACACACTAGCTCTCCTATTGCTGCCACCAGCAACAGCCAACCCCAGCGTGGCCGCGCTCGACGAATGGGAGCACTGCCGATGGCCTCCCTCTTGGGCGACGTCAAATCCTCTCGTGCGTCGTGGAGCACGAAGCAATGAATATCTCTCTTCAGAACTCTCTGCATCACATTTCAATTTCTAATTCTAATTCTCTTTCAAATTTCACATTTAAAATTCAAATTCAAATTTCAAATTCTATTTCAAATTTCGCATTTCAAATCCAAATTTAAATTTCAAATTCAATTCAAATTTCAAACCCTATTTCAAATTTCACAATTCAAATTCAAATTTCAATTTCAAATTCCAAGTTTCAATTTCGATTTGAATTCTAATTACATTTCCAATTCTCAATTTTCATTTCTCATTTCAATTTCAATTTTTGATTTTCAATTCGAATTTCATTTCAAAATTCAAATTCAATTTAAATATCAATTTCCAATATCAATATCATTTTCATTTTCAATTTCAAATTTACATTTCAATTCCAGTTTCAATTTCCAATTTCAATTTCGATATCATTTTTATTAGCAACACTAGCATCATAGGGGCCTAGGCATCAAATTTAGTTGTTCAACACTTGTTGCGACAACATACAGGTATGGGATGGAGGTGAAATGAAATCAAGCGTAAGTCAATTGGGGCTCGCTACATGTTTGAGTCTCGATAATCTACCTTTTAAATTGAACCATACTAACCTATTGCTTGATATTGTAATGATGATCCTGCTTGATTATAGATAATGATGCAAGTTCTTCTTATGTAAAGGCATGATTGGTGAATGTGAAGTGTTAATGTGTCTATGCATGGAATGGTTAGTAACAACATCATAATCCTATGTGTTTATCATTGGGAGAGGGTTGGACTATGTGATAAAAAAATTCAGTTGCTTTCCATGCATATATAGGGTTATCACTCACATGAGGTAATTGACCAAGGTATACCAAATGAATGATGTATCTCCCACCAAAAGGAATTGTTTTATTATCTAGAAACGCTTCTCGTAATCGAGAATCAATTCGAATGAACAACCATGGACCTATAAATCTCATAAGTTAGTACTAGTCGAGCAATCATGGACCTATGGACCTCTACATTGGGCCCTAAAATAAGATTTTAGGAATCTAGGACCAATAGATATGGTCGACACACATGTCTTGTTGAAAATATTCATAGTCTCTGTGTAGGAATTAATGTCATTTTAAGGTTTTGATTACTAGTGATGGGTTTACATTTAAAGTTGGATATGGATGGAAACATTCAGTATTGTGCACTAGGCATGGGTTTTGGACCATGGTTCAGGAAGAAATTAAGGACTAAACAAATATACTAACCTCTCAAGGACTAAACAAATATACAAACACAATCAAATTTTAAGGAGAAATAAATTTAACATTATACTATAATAGAAATTCAACCAAACTTGAGATATTTTTATCATTTGGCAATGACTACCTATTCATGTGGTTGTAATTGCACAACAAGATTATTACCCATTTTACAAATTCAAACTTGATATAATGACATGAAAACAATTAAACAATATCACTCTTAGTTTCAAAATTATAACACATAGCATAAAGGAAACCGCATAAGAACTTGGATTGATAATTGATAGAGAATTTTAGGCTATTACATTTGTATGTATAATCTAAATAGTGCATGCAAAGACCTTTGAATCTAGAGATGAATGTCATATGTAAGACCTACTATACATGTCATTTCACATAATGAAACCAATTTAAAATTAAATATTTACATTTCAACACTAGTGATTGTACATATTTGATATATCATTTATATTCATTCTTTCATTTATAAATTGTTGTTTTTATAAGATAAGCTTCAATAACTATTAATTATATAGGTTATTTCAAAATATTTTATAAAATTATTAGTTTATATTAAAATATAATTATATTAATAAATATTGAATTTAATAAACATATTTAAATTTAATTACATAATATTTAAATTTATTTTTAAAATGTTATATAATATATATTATTAAAAAATTAAAAAAATGTATATATTTTGAATATTATTTAGTGTAGTGAAATGGAAGGCAACTTAGTGTGTATTCTATTTTTATACACTTAAGCATGTTTTTTAAAATGAAAGTGTATTTATTATTAAAAAGTGAGAGTAACATTACAATAATATTTTTTATATATAAGTATTTTTATGATATTATATGTATAAATATAAAAATATGTGTTTATATAATGTTATTAATAATAAATTATTAATTTCATTAATATTATTAATCTCATTAATTTAATGTAGTTATATTGATTAATATTTTATTATGATTTATGTTTATATTTTGAATCAATATTATTATTAATTAAATATTAAAAAAATATTATTCTTTTAATTTTTAAATTAATAAAGTTTTATATTATAAATATTAAAAATATTCAATTTCAAAAAATTAATAAATATTAAAAATATAATAAATTATTAATTTTATTAATATTATTAATTTCATTAATATTGTTAATCTCCTTAATTTATTGTAGTTATATTGATTAATATTTTATTATGGTTTATGTTTATATTTTTGAATCAATATTATTATTAGTTAAATATTAAAAAAATATTATTCTTTTAATTTTTAAATTAATAAAGTTTTATATTATAAATATTAAAAATATTCAATTTAAAAAATATTAATAAATATTATATTAAAAATATTCAATGTTAATGGTTTTTGTTAAACAGACAACCTAATATGATTTTTTCTTTAATCCTCTTGGTGTTCTTAGAGGATTGAAAAAAAACGGGCAGCATTCCTACTTGTCAAAACACATTTTAAAATAAAACCGGTAGCATTTATGCGGTGAAATGTTACCGGTTGACATAAAAAAAAATTAATAATTTAAATAAAAAAAAAGAACATAAATTTAAAACAAAAAAATGTTTTGAAATGGTTTTTGTTTTGGTTTCAATGGTGTTTTTTAGCTTCAATTGTTTTTGGTTTGGTTTCGATGGTGGTTTTACTTTCAATGGTTTTTGGTTTCGATGTTGGTTTTCGTTTTCAAAGGTTACCTTCACAAATTCATAAAAACTAAATTAAATCTATGTTTTAAACACCCATTTTTACATACAAAACAAATCAAATTTATGTTTTTTTTCAAAACAAAGAACAAAAAAAAAAAACAAATTGGGATTTTTTTGAAAACAAATAACAAATTTAAGTTTTTCTGAAAAACAAACAAAATGTGGTTGAAATCCACCTACCTTGTGGATTTGAAGCCATGGCGGACGGAGGTGGATGCATGGGAGTGCTGTGTTGGCTGTGGATGCTCGGTTGAGGGGATTGGAGCCGTCGTAGTCGGCATAGCCTGCGTTATCACTGTCGAACAGGGTCGGCTGATAGGCCGGGCCCTGTTTTCATTTTTTTAAAATCTGAAACCCTTGATTGAGAAAATAGATCGATCGAGGGTTTAAACTAGCCCTCGATCAAGCTATTTAAATACCCTCGATTGAGGTATTTTGAAGCCCTCGATCGAGGTATTTTCAAACCCTCGATCGAGGTTTTAAATGCTTGACCGAGGGCTTCAAAATACCTCGATCGAGGGCGTGAAAAACATTTTTTTTCGCTCCCGCGCACCCAAAATGGTGAACCACCTTCATGGAATCACCCATATACAGTCGGCGTTCATAATCCTGTTCTTCTCCACATCTATCAATTGTTCGACTATGGTGAAGTTGACTTTTCATGCCTTGGTAGGAATTTCCATTCTCGTGCTTGACTGTCTACTGAGCTCTTTGCATACTTCCTCAGCCGAAGGGTAGTAGTCAAGTGGTTCTGATGCGCCTGCTGCTCCTTGCAAATACCAGACCGAGGTGTGGTATAGCGCCAGTTGGATGTGTGTTGTCGGAGGTAGACTTCGTCGGATGTTTTGAGGCACCCTCCATCTTGTTGTTCGACTTTAAGATTTTGGAACCACGTTTCCAACCAACTCTTGATTGTCGAGGGTCCAAGCCGACTTCCTCCGAGTGTAAAACAACGAAAATTCTACATTAGTACATTTCTGTCTTCTGCAAAGTCCTTGTTTCTTGTCAGCCTAAGGTGAGGCATAGCAATCCAAATAATCAAAGATGGATATCGGATGCCTGCACCCTCTTCTTGGCATTTGTAGCATATGGTTTTGATGATGTCGGCCAAGTGTTCATCCCATTTGTGTACTTTGCGTCGCATCACCATCTTTTGGACTACCCCAAACATGTTGATTTTAAGATTAGATCCTCAAACAGAGATTGATAGAGCGATCGACACAATTCTCGTAGTGATTTTAGCATAGATTATTTGATTCACCATTAGCCCTCTGGATTTTTTACCAGTAGCTGTGCCTATGAATTCTTTGACCAATTCTATATTTGACCGCATTGGTACATCATCACCTTTGTTTTGAGAGGCCTGTAATATGACAAATGAGTTCACCATTTATTTCTACAAGTACATTGAAATAGAATTTACCATTGTGGTACATGCTTACTATAAATTGAGTTATGATGTCTTTCAAGAGAACGAAGTTGTCTAGCAGAGGTGCGTGAATGTACTGTAGAATAGTGGTGGCCCGCAATTTCTGTGCTTCCTCCCTCCAAACATTGTTTTTTTCTTTTCCCCAATCAAGTATCTCAGTCCAAAATCTCTTCCATTGTGGCTTTGAAACCTTAGCATTCCAGATGAGCTAGAGTTGGGTTTCTAGTGGTGAATTGGCTTTCACAAGCTCCCTAACCTTGGTTTCCACTGACCTAGTTTTCATCTGAGATTTCTTCGGCGCCATTGTGTTTACAGGAATCTCAGATTCAAGAAACAACTTGAATAATTCAGATGGCTCTGTATTTTGGAGTTCAATCTCTTGGAAAAAAAGTATCCAAGAGTCCTCGAGCCCCATATTTATAGCGGAATTGCTTGGAACTGGTGAATGCGAAGTAGATGGATGCATTAATTGTTGGTTTAGCGAGGGTATTAACTTTGATTTACAGGTGCTCGACTCCTTGTCGGGCGAACTTTGAATCTTCTTTTCTACTTGTCGGTCTTCATGATTTCCTTTCTTTGTTGTTTCTCCAGTATGTTGTCGGTGCACGGTTTCAGTCGTGTCGTGTCAGCCAGCAATAGGTATTCTATGTCGAGGGTTTCCTCCATCCTGTGTTCGTTGACCTAATATTTTTGGTCGATGTCTGTCATCTCTCCGGTCCTGCATCGTGTCCTTTTCTCTGCAGCTTCGTTCATTGCTTTTTCCATAATTAGTCGTCCAGTCTCTCGTCATTGTGAAATTTATACTTCTGGTTGTTTGAAATATTGCTTATAATGTATCTCTCTGAAGTTGGTTATAACTATTTTTTTTTAATGATTCACGCTTTGTATCTCTTTAGTCGGGCGCCATTAAGGAGTTTCTTGAAAACACTCCCCTATATATTTTTCAGTCGGACTGAGCCGTTGGGATTGATGTTCTCAACGTGATATGGACCCATCCATTCTATGTCCAACTTCTTTGGTTTTCCGTTAACGCGACTCTTATATAGAAATCCTAAGTCACCAACTAATAGATTTTTTTGCTTGATATTTCGATCATGCCATGATTTATGTTGCTGTTTTTATATTTCTTCATGTTGTATCGCTATCTGTTGGGTCTCGTCGAGCTTCGACAGTTGAACAAGGCATTCTTTTATTGCATCTTCGACATAAATATGTACAAGTTCAGAAATTCTTGGAAATTGTTGTCGAATGTGAAAGGGGACGATGGATTCTTGACAATATACCGGTGTAAAAGGAGTCTGCCCCATTGTTCTTTTATATGTCGTTCTGTATGCCCATATTACAACATGTATCTTGTCATCCCAATCATCTTTATCAATGTTGCACATTTTTGTCAACTCATTGGTAAGTGTTTTGTTGAATGCTACAACGACGCCATTTGATTGTAGGTGATAAGATGTACTTATTATGTGCTCAATTGCAAACTATTTTGTAAGTGTGTCAATAGTTCTATAGACAAAGTGAGTACCTTGGTTTTTGATCAAACTAAGTGGGCATCCGAATCGTGTGACAATATTTTCGTATATGAATTTGGCAGCTACTTCTCTTGAACATGTTTCGACCGGTTCTACTTCTGCCCATTTGATGACATATTCCACAGCAGTGATGATATAACGTGCACCTATTCATCTGCCAAGTACTGGGAAAGGTATAATAAAATCAATTGCCCATATTTCAAATGTTTGACTTGGATTTATGGGTATAAGAGGCATTTATGTTCTTGGCAAAGGTTGACCCATTCGTTGACATATATCACATTTGCTGACAAACTCTCGACAGCCTTTATGAAATGTTGGCCACCAAAGTCTTGACTATAGAATCTTCCTCGCTGCGATGTTGACATGGTAGTGTCCTCCTGCCGATCCATGGTGTGCTTCCGAAAGTATACTCTGTGGCTCGTGTTCAATCACACATCGTTGTAGTATGTCATCTAAGCCAAGTTTATAAAGGAATCCATTGATGAGTGTGTATGGTGTAGATTTCATTGCAAGAATATTCTTTTCTTCTTTGGCATTCCTTCTGGAGCTTGTCCATCCTCCAAGAATTGTGCAATATCCGTAAGTTCCGAGGGGATAGCTTCAATTCTAAACAGGTGTCCATCTAGTAGATCATATTCTATTACTTTCGGCTCTTCTCCGGTGTCAATTCATGACAAGTGGTCTGGTCCGACATTTTCCTTCCTTGGTCGAATTATGACTTCAAATTCAAAATCCTGGAATAATAACAACCATCGACATAATATTCCATGGTGAAATGGATTATTTACTAAGTACTTCACTGCTTGATGATCAGTGTAGAAGACAAAGGGATTAGCCAATAGATAATGACGGTATTTCTGCAGTGCAAATACCATGCCTAATGCTTCTCTTTCTGTTGTGGAATAATTTCTCTTTGCTTTGTTTATCTTGCTATTGCTGGAAGGATTAGGGTAGTCCATTCCATCATCTCCAATTTGTGTCAATATTTTACCAATCGCTATGCCAGATGCATGGATATGAACATGAAACTTAATCGACCAGTTTGGGAATCAGAAGAATGGGTTCTTCATGCACATACCCAAATTCTGAACATTTTATGTTGTGAGAAAAACATTATGTTTTATGTTATTGTGAAATTTTATGATTATTGACCAAGTGGGGTCAAGGATGATTGTAATTAATTACTCTGAATATTTTATTAATAATAAATAAATGAGGAGACAAATATCCAAGGGAGGTTGTTGAATGAGAGTTCACTGACCCACTAGGAGAAATGGACTGAGGTGAGAGAAAACTGACACTTGGTAGCATCATCAATTCACTTCTAGCTGTTGCAGGGGGCAACTTCCCTGTTTTTATGGTCATGTTCCCCAAGAAAGTGGAACTGAGCAGGTGGATCAATAACTAAGAAACAGACCAAAAGACCTAGGCATGCTTTATTTACCCATCGAATTCAGCAAGAGGCTATTTAGTTTTTACCTTGTGATAATTTCTGAAAAAGAAAAGGAAGATAGCACAAGAGATTCAATGAGGGGAAATCTAGGAAGTGATTGACTGAGTTAAGACTGCATTATGAACTAGTATAGATTTATCCTGAGTTCAATATTGCTAAAGGCGGAAGTATTACTGTTAAGTACTACTGCTGAGTTGTAGAGGAATTGTTTCCATTCTCCACACAACATCTTCGTCCTGGTGGTTCAGTGAACATGCTCGTGGGTCCTAAGGCAAGTGATTTGGATGTCTTCAGGAGAAGGTTAGGTGGAACAAGCTTCCTTGGATGTTTGCCACCCTCTAAAATTTCAACTTCCTATTGTGTTATCTTATTTACTTACTGTAATTTTAGTTTTCTACATGCTTTAATTCTGAATTGTTATCAATCTCAGAAATTGTCTTTTACTTAACTGTTAGGTTTAAATGTTGAAATAATAGTTTATTTCTGGATAATCGAATAATGATTGAATGAAATACTTCTCTGTATTTTTCCACACACAGTTAAGTGCTGTACTCTAGTACAGAGAAGTTAATTTATAAGCAGATGAGTATGATTGGAAATATCTTAGTTAGAAACTGATATCTTTTCTTTTTAGTTTCAAAAGCAGTAAAAATCTTTCTTATTTATATGATTGAAATTTATTTCAAATATAAAAAATATCTATATTACATATGCTTTAAAATAGAGTTTACTTATAGTCAACCAAATTATATTATTATACAGAAATATAACATAAAGCCTATATTGTTATTGTAATTTTCTAGTATGGGTTAAGTATCTTATACTATACAGTATTTATACAAGTAATATTTCCATATTATTATATAGGCAAAGAGCCTTAGTATGAATAGAGTTCATCTCATTAAATTCAACTAATAGTATAGCCCTATATTTAATTATCCTTTATAATGTGCAGAAAGAATGCTACAGTAATAATTAAATACTATAAACCTAATAATATTATTATAAACAAATTAGGGTTTTATCCAATACTTTGATGTCAAAAATATTCAAAGCTCGGGATTTGCCCAAAATCCTTTTAAAATAACAAAAATTAGAATCCGACATAACTAATAAGATGAAAACATGAAATATGTTTAAACAAAAGTATTATTTTATTTGCTATTGAAATACACAAGTCGATAATCTTTAACCATCCATTAAATATTACTATCAAACTAAGACAAGATTTCATCACAAGTTAGAATAGTTTAATAATCAAAGTTCATATCTAACTATTCTCATAAATGATAATAACCCTAACAAGTATTGTATATAAAATACCCACATGGAATTCTGGAAAGTGTTTAATCTTCCAAAAAACATTTTCCTTGAATCATCCTAACAAAGAACAATCCCAAATTAGAAGTACATTTCAAGGGTAAACCCTGTTTATAAATCTTCATGACTTCGTCTATGTCGAGGGTCAAAGCCCTGTAAAAAGTTCTTTATCGGCCCAGTCGTTTGAACTACAATTAAAATCATAAGTTTTCCAAAACATTACTAAACTAAGTCAAGGGTTCAAAGGCCCATAGAGGCGCACCCAACTTCATCTTTTTAACAAACGAGAATCTAGAGTCACATCCTTACACTAATATAAATTTAAACAGATTTAATATTTACATCTTCAACTTATTTAACACAATCAAACTTGGAAGTTATGCAGATAATTTCTTTAACTTAATTCTTGGACATCGACGAATTCATCATGGTTATCTTACCACCTCAACAAAAGGATTGCATCATTTAAAGGACTAGGGTTCGAGCTCAAGCTCGCCCAGATTCATTATTTAAACTTTAAAATCCAATATTGAAAAAAAAATAATAATTCTTTATTCACACACACACAAAAAAAACAGAGATTACATTGAGCAGTAGCTCTAGGATTTCAATCCTACGAGTGTCACAACTAGCCATACGGCTTCCATCTTCAAAAATGTCTCAGAAAGAGCAGGTTTTTCCATTGTTTTGGGACAGCACAACACTGGCATCATTGCCACAAACACCTTCACGAATAACACAGGAAGGACATAGTTTTCCAAAGAGACTTCCCAAGGCTTACCGGTGTTTGAAGCTTTAGAATTCAAGGCTACAGATGCTACCATCATAGTTATTAACCATTCAAAGAACACCCTGACAAATCGGCTCAACACCACAACAAAACAAAATATTTAGTATCCTGTTGTGTTAAGAACTTTGAAGACTTAAAACCTAAATAAAATAATCAACTGGAACACTTATGGCCTACCTCTGTGCAGAACACTAAGCCACAAGCTTGTCAACGAATAACTTGCAACATATAGTTTGGAAATGATGAGTTACAGGTTGCTAGATTCACCATCGAACCTTGGAAGGGTTAAAGAAAGTTCAAAACCCCGATAATTTCAAGAGCCTATCGGCTCACACAACAAACCATACAAATGAAATGAGGTAATACTATTTTAGTGGTTTTCAATGCGAGCTAGGGTTTACGCAAAAACCCAGGCCATCACATGGTTCAACAACACAGGGATTGACATGAAGCACATCACATTAGAATGCATTTAAGTAAACACCCTGTCAAAGTTCAGTCTCCTGCCAACCGTGCTTTCCACCGTGGTTACGTTTTGATGTACTTTTCCTTTAGTCAAACTCCTATTCTTTAATAAACACAATTGCTATCGCTTAGACTTCTACGTAACATTACCACGAGAGTTTCTCAATAAGAAATCTACTAAGGGTGCATTAAAGAGCGTTAAAGATCAACGCAATTGAGTTCATTACTCCTGCCAACTTTGCATTCCACCACCGTTTAAAATCTTGGTTCATGACTATAGTTTAAGGCCCGACCTTTTGATAAGTTTTGTTTATATACAAATTCATCCATCCAAGTTTAAAAACCATAGTTATAACATAACATTACCGTGTATCATTTGTTAAGTAAAATATTAATGTATGGCCTAGTTTATTGTTTAGATATTTTGTATTACAACCTAGAATTATCGCACAAGATGTTACAAGTCTTTATTCGTGGTCATGGGTCTAGGACCTTGCTACATTAATATAATATATATATATATACATGCCTAAAAACTATATTGAAGGGAATTCAGATAGTTTATGCAGGATTATATTACAATGTTAATAAAAAAACAATAATGTCCCAAAGTCCTAAATATTTATCATTAATCAGGCTATGGACAATGTCACGGTATCATGATTTAAGACCATAGTTTTAATATCGCTTGATCATATTAATATTAAACTAGGGTATGCCTCTATGCATTGAGATTAATAAGTTCACTATGCATGCTAAAAGGCATCTCACCTGGCATAATAATTTCAAGATGAGAATGACATACACTTTTTATTTTCGATCTTTAAAAATCTAATAAATCCAGAAGTATAATTCTTACCTACAAATCTCTAAAGGAGTAATACGATGCGTTAGCTAGCTAGTAGCTAAGTAAGCCACGGGTAGCCTTAGGAACCCTTCATTCAAAAGAAGAAAAGTATTAAAATCACATGCATGAATATAGTTATAAAACACATCATTTCCATTTACAACATTAAATAGTAAATGTTTTGTTTAAGAAAACATTCAGAAAATGATGGTAATTGTATGGAACTGAAATAAGTTATGACATAACGAAGAATTACAAATATTTCGACATTATGACACTTAAAACAACTCATGAGTGCTGGTGATTAAGATGTGTCGTCATATGCATAACTGAAGGGTTAATGAAGACAATAATTTATCATTATCATACTTTCCGCATAATAAACATTAGTATTAAATGATGCATAGAAAATTTTAAATTTTTGGTAAATTTTGGGGATGTTACATGCGGTATCAGAGCACAAGTTCAAATACTAGGCCTGAAATGGCTCAACTCGAGCAATTAAAATTTAAAACATAATTACAAATTACTGATTTTTATTTTATTTTGTTTATGTACAACACTTTATAAATTTAGTTGTAGGTATGGAAGGACCAGAAGAGTCAGCTGATGACAGGTCCCATAATAATGAACAAAATAATAATGAGCAAGGACATATTAATGCATAATATTTATTTGTTGAATTAAACGATAATTCATCTGAATTACTAAGGACAGTTAAAGATTTGAAAATAGAAATAAAAACTATTAAGGAGGAGAATGAACGAATTCTAAAATTGCAAGAGGAGTTGAATAAAATCTTGTTTGATAAATTCCATAATAATGATAAGGATAAGAGAAGAGAAAATAAATCTGAATCTGAAACTATGTCCTACCAACGTAAGGTTAAAAATTTAAAACTGACTAATTATGACAAGAATTCTTCTTTTGAATATTATGAAAAAGCACACAGGAAAAAGCACAAGTATTCCAGCGATAGTAGTGAAAGTGACTACTAAACTAAAAAGAAGAAGTACAGGCCATACAAATAAATTTCTGGCGAATTTAAGAAGATCAAACCACCAACTTTTAATGGATAAATGGAAAAGAGTGAGGAAGCCAAAGCATGGTTGTCCGGTATGAATAAGTACTTTCAAATTTACAACTACTCAATTCATTTAAAAACTAGAATGACAATTTATAATCTAACTGGAAAAGCAAACATCTGGTGGCAAGATTTGAAATGAATAAAAGGTTTAAAGGAGAAAAACGTATTTACTGGAGTAATTTTAAGAACTATTTTAAAAGAAAATTTCTGTTGGAACGGGATTATGAGGAATGAGCTAAATAATTTTATGAATTAAAGTTAGGTTCCATGGATATGAAGGAATTAAGCAACAAGTTTTTAAATTTGTTAAGGTATGTGCCTTACATTGCTGAATACAAGCCTAAGGTACAGAGATTTTTGAGTTGTTTACCCTCTCATATAAAAGATAGAATTGAGTATGATGATCCTGGAACTCTTGAAGAGGCCATGAGGAAAACAAATATCTGTTATGAACAAAACAAGAAAAGGGAAGGCATACCAAGCTAGAAAGTAAAGAAGCCTAATAATTTTGAACATAGGAAAAAACATTTTTCTTTTAATCGCAACTTTGGAAATAGTAATTCCCATAATTTTTATAACAGAAAATTTCAAGGGAATAATTCAAGAGGTAATATACAATCAAATTTTACAACTGCAAGAAACAGAGATCCACCTAAAATGTTTGTTAAAAATAATGAACAAAAAGAACCTGTTAAATGTTGGGACTGTCAAGGACCTCACTATGCATCAAAATGCCCACTCAGAAAGAGAACCGTCAACAACATGCATACAGTGCAGGAGGAGGCTATTGTTGGTGACTTAGAGAGGGAAATGCCCAGAATCAATGCATCCTTGGAAAATAGACAGGCTCATCATAAAACTTCCATGGTTGAAGTAGACGGTAGGCTGAAAGATAAACCCATTTCTATTTTAATTGATCCAGGAGCAAGTCTTAGCTATGTGTCACCTGATTTAGTAAAATGTTGCAATCTGAAAATAGACAAGTTTGAAAAGTCATGGATGGTTAAACTAGATACAGGGACTAAAAGAAAGGCAACTGATTATGTAAAAGATTGTGAATTATTGATGAATCAGGTTAGGACTTATATTAAGCTGAATGTGTTACCATTAGGTTCTTACGATGTTTTGATTGGAATGGATTGGCTAGAAAAGCATAGGGTAGTGTTAAATTGTTTTGAAAATACCTTTACTTGTTTGAATGATAAATGTGAAATTGTAGCAGTAAAGGAATTCCTAGAAAGACTTCTGTTAGACAAACTTCTTCTTTACAAGTTAAAAAGGTTGTTTGCTGTAAATGTAATTAATGACGAAAATTCAACTGAGGAAGATAAGTTAAAACTGGAAGACATACCTTCTAAAGTACTTTTCTGATGTATTCCCGGAATAAATTCCAGGACTAACTTCGAAAAGGGAACTAGATTTCACCATTGAGTTAGTACTGGGAGCGGTACCAAACTCAAAGGCTCCTTACATAATGAACATTCTGGAGCTTAATGAACTTAAATCACAACTTAAGGAACTAATTGATAAAAATTATATAAGGCCAAGCGTGTCTCCATGGGGAGCACCTGTTATATTTGTTAAAAATAAAGACGGAACTTTACGATTATGTATAGATTACCGTCAGTTAAATAAAATGACCATAAAGAACATATATCCTTTGCCCCACATTGATGATATGTTTGCATGGTGCAACGATATTTTCTAAGATAGACTTGAGGTCGGGGTACCATTAAGTCAGAATTAAAGATGAGGACATCTTCAAGACTGCTTTCAGAACCCATTACGGGCACTACAAGTTTGTGGTTATGCCTTTTGGGCTAACCAACGCTCCAACAGTTTTCATGTGTCTAATGAATAATGTTTTACATAATTACTTGGATAAATTCGTAGTGGTGTTTATTGATGACATCTTAATTTATTCTAAGACTAGAGAGGAACATGATGAACACTTAAAGATAATTTTACAAGTGTTAAGAGAACATTAGCTTTATGCTAAATTCAACAAATGTGATTTCTTAAATGATAAAATACAGTATATAAGGCATTTGATATCCAAGGATGCAGTCGCAGTAGACCCGAACAAGATAAAAGCAATTAATGAATGGCCTTCCCCTAAAGACGTAATAGGTGTACGATCTTTTATGGGAATTACAGGTTGCTATCGTAAGTTTATAGAAGGATTCTCACGAATAGAGAATCCTATAAACTCCTTACAGAAGAAGGGTAATAAATTTGTTTGGGATAAAAAATGTGAATAAATTACAAGAACTGTTAACAACTGCACCTATTCTAAAAATTGCGGATCCAAACAAGGATTTCATTGTTTACACAGATGCATGCAATGATGGACTTGGAGTTGTCTTAACACAAGAAGGTCATGCAATTTCCTATGAGTCCAGAAAGTTAAAAATTCATGAGAAGAACTATGCAACTTATGACTTAGAGTTGGTTGCCATGATACATGCGTTAAAAATTTGGCGCCATCACTTAATCAGAAGGAATTTTACACTAATGATAAATAATAAAGGCTTAAAATATTTATTGGATCAACAAAATCTTAACGCAAGGAAAGATAGGTGGTTAGCTTTCCTTAATGAGTATGATTTTGAGATTCACCACATTAAGGGTAAAGAGAATAAAGTTGTTGATGCATTAAGTAGAAATGCAAGATTAAATTTTGTGGCTGCAATTAGTACTTATAAAACAGATTTAGAAAATCAGATTAAAGAAGGAATGAGAATGGATGAAAAATATCAAAAGTTACAAGAAAAAGTTGCTGAAGATAATTCTGAAAAATTAATAACAGATTTCAGAATTGATGAAAGAGGATTAATGCTGTATAAAAACAGACTTTATGTGCCCAATGTCATTGAAATTAAGTTGTTGATTTTAAATGAAATACATAAAAGTCCTTATTCAGGACATCCTTGTTACCAAAAGATGATAACCATGCTGAGGAAAGATTACTTTTGGCCAAATATGAAAAAGGGAGTAGCTGAATACATTGCTAGGTGTATGGAATGTTAGTAAATAAAGGTTGAACATCAACACCCAGCTGGACTATTGCAGCCACTACCAGTTCCAGATTGGAAATGGGAAATAATTAGTATTGATTTTATAACTAGTTTACCTAAAAATCAGAAACATAATGATTCCATAATGGTAGTTTTGGATAAGCTTAATAAAGTAGCCCATTTCATACCTATTAAAACAACCTACAAGGCTGCTAACATTGCTGAAATTTTTATGAAACAAAATTTTTGTTTGCATGGGATTCCAAAAGTTATAGTTTCTGATAGAGACTCTAAGTTTACAGGAAATTTCTGGAAGTCTTTATTTAAAGGTTGAGTTACTACTTTAAATTTCAGTACATCATTCCAACCGCAAACGGATGGGCAGACAGAAAAAGTCAATCAGATTCTTGAAGATATGTTAAGAATGTATGTTAGGGACCAGCTAGGTAAATGGGAAGAATATTTGCATATTGTTGAGTTTGCTTGTAATAATCATTACCAAGCTTCAACAAAACTCAGTCTATTTGAAATTCTGTATGGTATAAAATGTAATACTCCTATTTCATGGAGTAATCCAATTGACAGGTTAATGTTAGGACTTGAGTTATTAAAAGAAATGGAACTAACCATGAAACAGGTTCAAGGAAATTTGAAAATTGCACAAGATAGACAGAAAAGTAATGCAGATCTCAAAGAACTCAGAAAGAGTTTCAGGTTGGTGAACATGTCTTCATCAAGGTAAAACCTAAAAAGAGCTTCTTAAAGAAAGGAAGTTGTGCTAAACTAGCTGTTGACACCCATAAATTTTTTCCCATAATCCTAATCCTAAGACTATCCCCACGGGTAGGCTCTGTGAAAAAATGGTTAAAACCCTTTCCCTATTCAGGTCCAAGTTGCTAAGGCCAAGAAAATATCCAAGCAAGAAGGGAAATGATGAGAAAGATGAAGGGTTTGAGAACTTTGAGCCTAAGGAGGTAGCCTGAATAATGAAAATGGATGAAAATGCTAATAACCTATAGTTCGATGAGAAATAAAGTATAAGATAAAGAGCGAGCATTTTCCAACCATTGATCTGAGGCGCGAAAGAGATCCATGGTCCATAGATCATCCTCGCATCACAAAGTTGCGCGAAAGGAACACAAGAGATTGGTTGCGAGAGGCATACCGCCTGGACAGATGGTAGTCAGAGGAACTCTCGCAGGAGTGTTTTGGTGGTAAACAAAAACTGCCAAAGGGCTTGCGATACCACCACAGTGGAGCAATAAGAAATAAGATCAATGGTGTAGATCGCATAGCCATGAATCTGACGGCGAAGAAGACATATGGTTACATCAGCACAAGGATCAAAGTAGATCAACGACTCACAACAAAAGAAGTCAGATCTACTGCTGGCGGATGTTAGTAGGCTCCACCTATGAAGGTACTGAAAATTAGATACCTGGGTGACTCCCCGCCGTAGATATGTCAGAGGTAAGATCAACGATCCCAAGTTATTATCACGATGTAAAAGAGCACTCCATATAAGCAGGGAGGGTGGTGGTGAGATTGTATACCATCTGCCATGTGTCACCTTCTGAACACCTCACGAGGAGGGCTAAGTGGTAATCCAAAACCAAAGGTCGGGTCGCGATACCATCGTTGGATATGATCGATGGCTAGGATTTAAAGCCAATAAAAGATCCTACTGCTCAGATGAAGAAAGGTCAAATCAAAAAGGTTAAATAAAGGCTCGAATCAATGGATCGGAGACAACACCCGGTAGATCGACGGATAAGAGAAAGGGACAGCTGGAAAAAGTGGGTAGAAGTTATCCAAAAAAGGGTTTTATATATATAGCACGGCATGAGAAGAATAAACATTTCGTTCTTGGACCTATCGGAGTTGGAAGCTTCTGGAAGCGTAGAAGCCAAAGAGGACGACAGGGAAAAAGGTCGCTCTCAAGCTTGTCCTGTGACAGGTAGGGTCCCAAAATTCTCTATTTTCAACGTGCAATGTGTTTTCTAGCTATAAAATGACAGAAGAATAGGCTTCTGCTAGCTCTAAAGTCTGAGTAACCCTAGAAGACAAAGATTGTGACGTTTTCAACCCAGGCCTTCGGCTCCCTATACCAAAGATTAAAGGAAGGCTAAGAGCTCTGCTCGAGCAAGGGGTAGATTTCCATAGGGTCCATCAATCCTTTTTCATTTTCTTTTGTCTAGAACAGATTATTCCATTTCCTGAGTTCGTGTCATGGTGTTCAATAAACTACTAAGAGTCCCAACGAGTAATAATGAACTCTAGGAGGTCTAAAATCGTCTATAGTATCGACCCTACCTTTATCCAGAACACCCTGACCGTTCCTGGAATATCTGTGGTTGTCTTGTTTCATCAAAGTCCATCTAAAGGTCACCAGACCTCTGTAATTCCCCATCACGGACCCAACCTGGAAAATAAGAATAGTTCCCACGACATGGCAAAGGTCCAATGTAGCGGTTGGTCTGTTCGAAAGCACAAGTGGGCCGAAATCAAACCCCAACATGGGAGATTTTCTGACCAAAGGTATCCTCTCACTGGCATTTTCTTCCTCAGATACTAATGGCTTCAGGCCGAGTTTCCGGATAAAGGGAAAAGATTAAGATAGGTAAGGGAAGAAGACATTGATCCCAGCCTTACTAAGATGGAGGTGGGATTTTGCAGAAGGTTATAGGCATCCTAAAGGTGTTGGATGCTTATTACTGAGAAGCTAGCAGACGCGTGGAAGCCCGAGAAAAGTCTGAAAAGAAGGTAAAAAAGGGAAGAAGGTCCCTCGCATGGATTAAAAGTTGGCTTGAAAGGTAGCAAAAGTAAGATGACCCACGTTTTTCAGAGCATGTGGAAAAGACTTGAGATTAAGTATTGTCCCACGTGGGATGTTAGGGGGAAGGACTTGCAAAGTCGAGTAATATCCCAGAGGATTACTGGTATGATGGCAGGCATTTTTTGCATCATCATTGGCTATGCCGCCTATCTAGGACAACGTCACGGAGCATGCGGAAGGTCAGTTCAGACCTTAGAGTACTTCAGTTACCCGATTGTAGATATCATGACAATCATAACCATTTATAGCCACCATCATCATCACAACAGTTATGGATAAGGTTTTCACATCTTTTATCTACTATTGGCATAATAGAAAGATGGTGCACCTGGCAGTCTGACCACTCCCCCTTTTACTATTGGCTCATGGAGAAAGCATGGAAAAGCGAAGTGATATTCATGCCAAAGCAAATGTAGGATGAGATGGAGGAAAATTCTACCCTTCCTCCTCTTCTGGTACCTGACCTCGTAGAACCCAGTTCTGCTAGCGGAGATGAGAAGCTTGATGAAGGACAAGTGTCCAAAGGAAGTCGACGAAGAACGAAGAAGGAGAGCCACAAAGCCAAACAAAGCGGTCAACCAGATGCAGAAATAGTTCACGATTTGGTACTCTCTACTAAAGGAACGACACCTGTCTTGCCAAGTAATGCACCACAGGCTGATAGATCATTGAAAGTAGAGGATTTCTTTGACTCACAAGGCCATTTGCAAATCTGGGGTTAGGATAGTCCTTTGTCTATAATATTCCATTCATTGCCTTAATTAGTTTGTTAAAGGTAGGACACATATGTAATATTTCCTAGATTTTTAGGTTAAAGGAGGAGGAGAGGTTAATCGAGCAAGAAAATGGTTAAGCTTGTCTTGTTATATTTTCTATTTTGTGATAGTGACATCTGAGCTGTGATGAGGTGTCCCTACATTGTAACTAATTTATGTTTCCAAATAGTTCGAGTATGAGACTCTGGGCCTCTATAAGTTCTATGTGATTTCAAATGGAAAGGTGGAGAACTTTTGGAGCTTTGCATATTTTTTCTATTGTTGTTATTTTGAGATATTTATTGAATAAAGTTGTCAAAAGCTTACGTATGTTTACAAATATTCTTGTGTAATTGGTTTGGTAGTCTGTTTCTCCTTTTCCTATGTGATATGTGTTTCTTTCCATTGTCAATCCATATTGTTTACTTTCCTTCGTACTTGGTTCAGTGTAGCATCTGAATGAGATTCATAGAGATTACGCTTTGTTCATTTCTTACCGAGTATTTCACAAAATATTTGTACTAAAGTTGGTATAGGATTCATCTGTGTATGCCTTATATCAATGGACTGTGCATCTTTTTTCTTTTTCACCAATTAAATCACTTTGACTACTAGCTGGTTGCTACCTTGCCTCTGTGTAATTGTATCTGCTAAGCATTTGATGATGATGTTTATGTTATACTTAAATTGACTCCATTGTCCAATATAAATCCTTGCTGTTCTCCAACCAATGGTTCATAGAAGTTAATTTTTCCCTACAGAAAACTGACCTTCTGCATATGTTAAATAGAACATATTGAGGAATGAATGCTGGTGTCCTTTTTCATGATTGACGACCTTGATTGTTTCTAGTGTTTCATTGGTTTATTGAGAGAGCCCTCTTAGACTGTATTCGGTCAGTAATAACAGTCCAAAGATTGGTTAGTGGTTACTTCGAAACCCCATTCCTACAACCTGAGGGTCGATTTGGGTGTTAACACTAGCACCAAGGTATTGTGGACCTTTTGAAATAATGTCCAGGGTAGGACCAGTGGCATATCAGTTGGCTTTGCCACCAAATAGTAAAGTACATAATGTATTTTACATCTCTCTTTTGAAAAAGTATGTGCATGATGCTACTCATGTGATTAATTGGAATCATGTACAGGTGGAACTAGAAGGAGATTTTCTGGTGGAACCAGATTGTATCTTCGACAAGAGGGAAATTTTATTTCATAATCATACCATTGGACAGGTAAAGGTGCAATGGAAGCACCTTAGTCCAAATGAACCAACCTGGGAATTGGAAAGTAATATGCGGGTGGCATATCCAATTCTGTTCCAGGAATACTTAGAGGATGATGAATAAAGCAACATCGAGGACAATGTTGAGCTTAAGAGGGGGTGTTTATCACATACCCAAATTCTGAACATTTTATGTTGTGAAAAAAACATTATGTTTTATGTTATTGTAAAGTTTTATGATTATTGACCAAGTGGGGTGAAAGATGAATGTAATTAATTACTCTAAATATTTTATTATTAATAAATAAAAGAGGAGACAAATATCCAATGGAGGTTGTTGAATGAGAGTTCACAGACCCACTAGTAAGAATGGATTGGGCTAAGACAAAACCGACACTTGGCAGCATCATCAATTCACTTCTAACTGTTGCAGGTGGAAACTTCCCTATTTTTATGGTCATATTCCCCAAGAAAGTGGAACTGAGAAGGTGGCTCAATAACTAAGAAACTGACCAAATGACCTAGGCATGCTTTATTTGCCCATCGAATTTAGCAGGAGGCTGTTCAGTTTTTTACCTTGTGATAATTTCTGAAAAATAAAAGGAAGAGAGCACAAGAGATTCGATGAGGGGAAAGATAGGAAGTGATTGAGTGGGTTAAGACTGCATTCTGAGCTAGTACATCTTTATGTCGATTTCAATATTGCTAAAGGTAGAAGTATTATTGATAAGTACTACTACTGAGTTGTAGAGGAATTTATTCCATTCTCCACACAGCATATTCGTCTTGGTGGTTCAATGAATAGGCCTGGGGGTCCTAAGGAAAGTGATTTGGCTTTCTTTAGGAGAAGGTTGGGTGGAATGGGATTCCTTGGATGTTTGTCACCCTCTTGTTAATTTTTCAGAATTTACTTAAATCTAATCTAGGATCTTAACTGAGAGAACAACATGTACAACATATCTACAGCATATCAATCGTGGACACAATAATGCAAGCACACAAGAGACACAGAGTTTACTTGGGGAAAACCATAAAGGTGAAAAACCCCAATAACTTCCTCAAAGATAAATAGAGCAATGATACGACCCAAGCATAAGAGATAGACATCTCCTAGTAGCAGCTTTTCCTCCTCCACAAGTGTGCCACTCTCCCGAGAGTGTGAGAGAGAGTAGAATGATGAAATAGAGTGCCTCCCGCACTCTATTTATACTTGACTTGACTTTCCTAATAACCTTATTGGGCTGGCCTTAACTTAACCACATAACATAATGCTAACTGGGACGACACCCAATAGGGTGGTCTAATAACCCTTCGACCCACATGACTTATATAGGGTCGACCCCAACAAGGTGGTCTAATAACCCATCAAGTATAAGTTACGACACTTACAATATAAATGACGACACTTCCATATAGAAGAATAATAACATCTCTATAGGAATATAATATACATATATGAAATACATTCCAAAGTTACATATACATCAACACTCCCTCTTAACTAGGAAGGTATTTATCGACACAGGTCTTCTAGCACAAGTCTTCTTCTTTGGATCATCATTACTGGATAATCGTCATCGAGTCATCGTCATCATCACTACTACTGCTATCTCGATCAATCTATGAGTCTACTCGTCATAGGAAGTTATATAGAGCCAGCCCTTTTTCATGCTGGATGTAGGCCCACCACCTGCAGGTCTTGATCATCAATGGCCATACTGTGGATCCCAGGACTGATTACATGCGTCAACAAAACCTAGCACAGACTATAGGTTCTTTTACATGTTGACCTTCACAAAACCTACTCATAGCATCCCGGGATGTTATGAGCAAACTGCTCTACCTGTATGGATCTCGATAGAGCATCCCAGGTTATTACGAGCACACCACTCTACCTGTCTGGATTTTAAAGGATCTTTTCTATGTGAACTTTCACAAAAACTACTCAGAGCATCCCAGGATGTTAAGAGCACAGCTCTCTACCTGTCTGGATCTCGATAGATCATCCCAGGATGTTACGAGCACACTGCTCTACCTATCCAAACTTTAAAGGATCTTTTCTATGTGAAACTGTAGCAAAACCTACTCAGAGAATCCCAGGATGTTACGAGCACACCGCTCTACCTGTCCGGATTTTAAAGGATCTTTTCTATGCGAAACTGTAGCAAAACCTACTTAGAGAATCCCAGGATGTTATGAGCACACTGCTTTACCTGTCTGGATCTTGATAGAGCATCCTAGGATGTTACTGCTCTACCTGTCCATATTTTAAAGGGTCTTTTCTATGCTACCTATAGCAAAACCTACTCAGAGAATCCCAGGATGTTACGAGCACACCGCTCTACCTGTCTGGATCTCGATAGAACATCCCAGGATGTTATGAGCACACCGCTCTACCTGTCTGGATCTCAATAGAACATCCCAGGATGTTACGAGCACACCGCTCTACCTATCCGGATTTTAAAGGATCTTTTCTATCCTACCTGCACAACCTGTCCACGGCCACAGAGTATCAAACCGATACTCACCATACATCATCCTGATGTACATCATCATATGATCAACCTGATCATCATCATAGCATCAACCTGATGCATATCATCTGGAGCAACATCTTGAAGCTCGTCATCTATGATCATCCTAATCACCATCATAGCATCATCCTGATGCATATAC
Organism: Larix kaempferi; assembly: GCA_027924585.1. Taxonomy (NCBI): domain Eukaryota; kingdom Viridiplantae; phylum Streptophyta; class Pinopsida; order Pinales; family Pinaceae; genus Larix; species Larix kaempferi. The sequence continues at coordinate 1,225,884 of BSBM01001057.1, forward strand.
AGATACATACACATGATCCAACTGATCATATCCAGCATCAACATGATGCATACATACATAAATGATCCAACTGATCATATCCAGCATCCAACATGATGCATACATACATAAATGATCCAACTGATCATATCCAACATCCAATATGATGCATACAAATATAAATGATCCAACTTATCATATCCAGCATCCAACATGATGCATACAAATATGAATGATCCAACTGATCATATCTAGCATCCAACATGATGCATACAAATACAGAGCAGTGACTGGAGCATTGCCCTGATGCTCATCATCCAACGCTTACGTCCACAACCATGTGAAGGATCCTCCTTCCAACATGCTTGGAATGGCTTTAGCAAATGTGTCCATCACTTCTTCCTCGAAGTATCGTCAATCTGAAGAACACCAATCCTCTCTCTAAAGTACTCGAACTTCACTCTGGCTAGTGGCTTTCCCAGTACATCTGCAATCTGATCATCCGTCGCAACATATAGGAGCTTCACTGCTCCTCTCTGCACCATATCCCTGATATAGTGATATTTGATCTCAATGCATTTCGACCTGAAGTGGAACACCGGATTCTCAGACAGATTCACACAACTCTGGTTGTCACAAAAGATACCAGTAGCCTCCAGTGGGATATCAAATAAATCAGACAGTAGCTTCTGAAGCCATACTTCCACACAACTAGTTGAACAAGCTGCAACATACTCTGCTTCAGCTGTACTTAGTGCTATGCAGGAATGCTTCCTGCTAAACCAAGAGATCACACCGGATCCCATACTGAAGTAGCACCCCGAATTGCTCTTCCGATCAATGGCACTTCCTGCCCAATCCGAATCAACATAACTCTCCAGGTTAAACTTCTGATTCACATCATACTTGAGCCCATAATCAACTGTACCCTTCAGGTACCTCAAAACATGCTTTGCAGCTATCAGGTGAACATGTCTCGAATTTGTCAGATACTGGCTCAAGGTATTCACTGCAAAGAAAATGTCTGTTCTCGTATTCGTCAGGTACATCAAGGACCCAATCATCTGACGATACATAAAGACATCAACTGGCTCAGATGAAGCATCACATAGAAGCTTCAGGTTTGATGCCATAGGTGTGGCCATGGCCTTGCAGTCCATCATCCTGAACCTCTTCAGGATCTCTACTACATACTTCCCTTGTCCAAGGAATATTCCATCTGCACTCTGCCACACCTCCTTACCTAGAAAATAGTGAATCATCCACACGTTCTTCATCTCGAACTCGGCAGTAGGCTTCCGCTCCGTGTCGGCAATCAATCTATCTTCACCTGTAATAAACAGATCATCCATATACAAAAGTAGTATCACTGGATTGCCTTCCTCAACCTTGTAGTAAAGGTTGGAATCCGTTTTACTCTTGGTAAAGCCCAAACTGGATAGGAAGTTGTCTATCATACCATACCAAGTTTTGCACATATATGACTCCCTGTCATGTGTCTCAAAACCAAGTGGCTCCCCCTTCAACTACACCATTCAAGAAAGCTATCTTGAAATCAATCTGGTGTATCTTCCATTTCATCACTGTAGCCAGAGCAAGTACGGATCTAATGGAAGTGTATCTGGCTACAGGAGCAAAAGTATCTATGCTACCACCTGCAGCATGCTTGATATTGTAGATCCTCTTAGAATTCACTACAGACTCCCCTTCAGGTCTTGGGACTGCATCCCAAACATCTTCATGATCGACTGGTACTCCTTGATCATGGCATTCTTCCCAGATCCTGGGAACTTCAATATCTTCAATATTTTCAATAGATAACTTTGTTGTTGAACAAATGTTGTAGTCCTTCTTTTGTAGGTGATGGTATACAATCTTTCCTACACAACAAGTTAAATTGCATGATTAGAAAACATCTCATAGTTTTCAGAACAAATTCTTACACATGAAGAAATATGTCATACAGTCATGCAATTATCTTAGCCAATGCTTCAATACAACATTTATCCATATCCCATAACTTTGTAGATGCCTTCCAATCTCTACCAGAACATTGTTAAGAGTGTGCACAACTCCCAACATGTCATCAAAGAGGTTTCATTCTAGATAAGTAGCAATGAAATGTTGTACAATGCCATAGGCCACTTACCCATGTATATTAGTAGTATATTGTTCATCAATGCAACTATTCTAATATGCGTAATACACAACCTAATTCTAGGAACATGAGTATATACATTATTGAACAGTATTATTTAAACAATAAAATATGCAAGGAATGATAATTCAGATACTTATCTTTGTTTGTTTGTTGGGTTGACTCCCTCTCAGTCTTTGCTTCTTTTCTGCAACTCCATTATGATGTGGATTGTGAGAAGTGGTCAACTCCCTCTGAATATATGCATCCTTGTAGAAACTACTGAAGTGTGCTCCCTCTTGATCTTTGCTTCCTTGCAGGAACAACTGGAGTGTGATCCCTCTTGATCTTTGCTTCCTGGATTACCTGTCCTTGAACTTATATCCATCACTATGCATGCTTATTAGTATCATCATTGTGTTATCCTCGAGATCTCATACATAATCACACATTCATTAGTATAATCTTAATACTATCAAAACAAAATAATCTTAAACATGTATAGTCATGATCATTTCAAACACAAATAATAAACATTAGTATTCAAGGTTTCAGGGAAGTCTTCTTTTACTCATGCATGTTGAGCCCAGAATTGGCCCCTTTTAATCATCCTTGATCACCTTTCCTTCCCCTGTCCTACACCATTTATCATGCTAATCAGACCTGGTATCCTCACTTTATTCCCCCAAACTGCCAAGGTATGACTGATCATTGCTTTATATTATTAATGCTTATGATTGTGATAATTAAGGTTGTTTATCTCTCAATTGTGCTAACAATGTTATGATTTGTGAAGGTAGTTTGAGATAAGTGGACTGCAGGAAGGTGAGTTGAACAAAGTCTTCAAAGGAAGGGTGTTCATTGCTTAAAAAGGGATCCTCGAGGCTCGGATCATCGATTAAGGCACGTGGTTCTAATGCAACATTCTAGACAGAGCTGTGAACAGGGTAGCTATAACAGAATGCGCCATAATTGGAGATCTTTTAGTTGTTTGCTGCTCGAGTTAATCGTGATCTGGAAAGATCGCCACTCCTGGGCCAATCAACAGCTTTCTCATATCTTTCTATATCCTTACTATGCCATGTTTGTAACAGCTTGTATCATTTAGGGCGCCTGAAGATTAGAGATCTTCATGGCTGCCTGTTAATAGAATTGGATGTTATGATCTGCATGTATAAATATGGGGAGCTGCCTCGACCCAGGGGGTTGAACAACAGATAATTAATTCATTGTATTAGCAGCAAAAGCAACTGTGTAATCATTCTTCTATTAATATAAGGAGTTACTTCTGAGTTAAAGAAACTTGCGTTGTTCAGCCAGCATCTCTGTGTGAAGGCTGGGCCCATCTTCCACAGATATTGCTGAGTTAAATTAGGACTCTTTAATTTATTGTTGTGTGATGTTTTGTTTATGATATTTCTTTTGTACGCAGCAGTAGTAATTTTGGTGTGGATTTTCAGTATAGTTAAGATTATATTTCCTTGAGATTAGTAAATGGTGCAGAGCAATAGTCGACTGAGTAGAGACTTTCTTTATGCGTTTCATCTGATAGTTGTACACAACCTTGTTCATCTTGCAGTTGAGTTGTGATCCCATGAGCCCTTTACAATTTATCTTTCCTGTTATGATTGTTGATTTTCATTCGTGTAATTCAATTTCTTAGAGCAGCTGAACTCAATCCTTTGCAATTGAATTTCTAGATTAATATTCAGCTTCTGCTTATGTTTTTCTAGAGTGATCAGATTGAAGAAGTGAGTTACTTGTTCTAGGATGTGAATAGGGTTTCTTTTTATCTGCAATTGTCTTTGAATCTTATTTTATTTCTTGTTGATGCATGGTAGAAAGGAATTGAATTTATAGTATTTAGACAGCAACTGGGATTACACAGATCTTTGGGATGGACATAGTTGTTAGAGGATAACAATATTCAATTATAATGATTTGGTGTTTGAGCATAGATTGTGCATCTATCCTTTGAAATAAAAGACTTTCTCGGGTTGACAATAAATCTCGTCTGGTCTGTATGTTTGAATAATCTATCTGCATATAGGGTGCTCGACATTTTGGCACCGTTTCTAGGGAAGGATAAAAATTAAACACTAATCATTAGTTGCATCTGGTAATTGTTTCTAGTTAGTCTTTTCTTTGCTGAAATGATTCGGTTCGCATGAATACAAGGAGGGTAAAACGAGATCACCTCCCAACTCCCAAAACCCCACAAAATACTAACAGTGCAGGTGGCTCGGGTTGTGGTCGAGGACTACCATTGGGCAGAAGAACATTCATCGACGATCTTGTTGACAGAACTGGTTCATCCACCAGGGCTCGTCATCAAGAAACTCCTATCAGAAGAAACCCTGCTGATCCTGGGGCGCCAGCGTCCACGGTGGAGAATACACGAGCAGCCGTAACTCCCTTGTATATCCCTACCGAGGAGGACACAGCTGTTACAATTGGACTTTCTATTAGAACTGAGGTAGATGCAGCTGTTACAACTAAGGAGGAGCTGTTACAACTGGACCTGTTGTTACAACGGAGGGAGACACAGCTGTTACAAACAAGGAAGAGAACGCAGGAACGAATGAAGAAGAGGAAACATAAGAGAAGATGAGTAACAGACACGAGACCGACGAGAAAGAGGCAATGGTGGAATATCATCATGAAAATTACTCCCTGCCAGAAGGAACGAAAGCTACATTACAATTTCCGATTCAGCAGCCAGAAGGGACAACCCCTATGAAAAACATCTCACCATCGGTGTTTCCTTGCTTCCATGGAAGGGCAGTAGAAGATCCAGACGAATTCCTTTTTGAATTTCATATCCTCTGTCGCAGCTATGATTATGTCACCGATGCCCAAAAGCTAAAACTTTTTCCCGCCACCCTGAAGGACAATGCATTACAATGGTTCATGAGCCTTGGGGGAGGAACTGTTGCTAATTGGGATAAGATGAAACAAGTGTTCCTGAAGAAATATCAGGAGTATTGCAACACCAAGGACAAAAGAGAGGAATTATTCAAAATGGTGCAGAAGGAGGATGAAAGTTTGGAGGATTTTGTAGAAAGGCTGCTGTACAATGTGCAAAGAGCTGGGCAGACGAACATAGGGCTGGATGTGCTCAAGATAATCTTTCTTCGTGGGATCAGGGATGATTGTTTAGACATGTTAAACCTACTAGGAAAGGGAGATATCTCCAAATAACCTTTTGGGAAGATTGTGGAACTATGTAAGAGATACTCCAGGGGGTCTTCCAGGAGCAATAAGCGGGATAAACGGGATAAGATGGAACGTGATGTCTTTGACAGAACTCAGAATTCGTCCAATGGAGGAGCTACCCGTGCAGAGATAGGCAATCTCCTTGAAAATTTTAAAACAAAAATGATGAGCTCCATCTCTTCGAAGATTGATGTCCTGAAGGAAAAACAAAAACAGGCAGTGGAGGATCTCACACTAGGTGTGTTCTGTCCCCGATGTAGAAAGAATCATCCGCTGAAAGAATGCCCTCTTGACAAAGTGGAAGTATGCCAGCTGTGTGAACTGAACCATGACATGAAAGAATGTCCCACGCTTCCCCAAGTGAAGGCTGTTCTGCAGGAATCAACTCCAAAAGTGGAATCATCCTATTTTATTGCACAGAAGAAACCTTGGCAGCCTCGAAATCAAGGTATGCCTCTGGACTCATTTCCATTTTTCAATAATATGAGCAATTGGAATAATAACATGCAAAATGTGAATACACAATTCCCTTCAAATTATGCTCAGTGGAATCCTTCCCAACCTGCAATGCAAAATTATAACTCATGGAGTCCCTGGACACAGCCACCACATCAACCTACGTCATGGTCTCCTGGATGGAGGAGCTTCCATCTTGGGAACCAGTTTCCTCAACCACCTCCACCTCAACAGTCACCATATTCTCCTCCATACCCTCAATTTCCTCAATATCCTCAATACCCACCTTAGTAGTCGCAGCTGCAGCTACAGAATAATCCTGTCCCTAATATACCAATATGGCCTCAGCGGCCTGGCCAACCTAATCCTAACCCGAACAATAAAACAGTCCATCAATTGGAAAATGTCAATATGCCGGCCTATTCTCTTTCCCCCGTACCTTGTAATGATATTCGTCTACGATCTGGGAAGATAATAGAACCTGTAATTACAGAAGATATTCCACCTTCTGTGCATGAAGAAGGAGAGAGTTCACAGCATCCATCTGATACAGTTCCTATCACTGAAGGTGCTGAGCATCCCTTAGATGGGACGGCTGAAACATCAAATGAGAAATCAGATAATACGCAGCCTACCCAGCTGATAAGGCAACCACCATACCTTGAGAGACTAATGCTACCAAAAATAGGGGGGCAACCTCAGTTCAACCTCCTAGGAGAGTTAAAGAATCGTTACATTAAAATCCCCCTTCTGCAAGCTCTTCAAGACGTGCCTATTTATGCTAAAATCATTCGGGACCTGTGCAATAAGAAACCAGGGAGGAAACCTAGAGATCCTCCCACTGTTCACGTCATAGGGAATTTATCTGCTTTAATAACAGGAAAAACCCCTGTGACCAAGTATGACGACCCTGGCAATCCTACTGTCATTGTACATATAGGACAAACGCAGATACCCAACGTGCTAGTCGACTTAGGAGCAGCGATCAATGTCATAACAATTGAGACTGTAAGGAAGCTTGGACTCACTAATTTTAGGCCGACCCCTACCATTTTAGAATTGGCAGACAGATCCACCATTAGACCCGAAGGGATTCTGGACGACCTTGTCATCTCAGTAGATTCATGGGAATACCCTGCTGACTTTTTGATATTGCAACCAAAATCATAGCTGGGGGAACATCCATTGATCCTGGGGAGGCCTTGGTTGGCCACAGATGATGCTTGCATCAGCTGTTGATCTGGGTCCATGACTATATCTGATGGTACAGAGATTAAAAACCTCACCCTGTATCCTCCAGCTCGACCAAGTTTAGAGGTTGAAACTTCTCTTTGGATAGAGCAGGAGGAGGAGGAGGATGTTCAACCACATTAACAATAGGGAAGGCCTTAACTTTTAAAAACGAAACAGAAGACGATGCTATCAGTAATTTCATTAGCGAACCTACTTCAGTGGATAAAGAAGTCTATCAAATCCTGAACATTACCCTTGGTAAGGAAGAACAAGAAAATATTACGGAAGAAGCACTAGTTGGTGACGCAAACATAATCCCAGTTTTGAAAAGTTCGAAAAGTATTCCTATTGAGGTAGAGCCTGGAAGGACTTTGAATATCAACCCTGGTCTCTCCTTAGAAGAACAGACGCACCTAATCAGTCTCTTGAAGGAACATAAGGGGGCATTCGCCTGGGAGTATACAGACATGAGGGGTATTCCCTCTAATCTATGCACCCACCATATTTATATTAAAAATGACTCCCGGCCTGTGTGTCAACCCCAACGACGCATGAACCCCAATCTGAGGGATATAGTGAAGGAGGAAATCCAAAAACTTTTGGAAGCAGGATTTATATATCCCATTTCAGATAGTGAATGGGTTTCCCCACTCGTAATTGTGCCCAAGAAAAATGGTAAATGGAGAGTCTGTGTTGATTATAGGGAGCTGAACAAAGCTACGCAAAAGGATCATTTCCCTCTTCCCTTTATTGACCAGGTACTTGATACCCTATCAGGGAAGAAGTTCTTCTCCTTCTTAGATGGGTTCAGCGGGTACAATTAAATTCAGATTGCTCCTGAGGACCAGGATAAGACCACCTTCACTTTCACCTGGGGAACGTTTGCCTACAAGGTGCTTCCCTTTGGTTTATGTAATGCACCAGCAACGTTCCAAAGAGCTATAATTGGCATATTCGCTGAACTAGTTAATGATAGTATGGAAGTCTTTATGGATGATTTTACTCCCTATGGCAAGGACTTTGAGGAAGCACTGGAAAATTTAAAGAAGGTTTTAATTCACTGTGAACAAGCTCGCCTCTCATTAAGTACTGAAAAATGCCATATGATGATGAGTGAGTGGGTGGTATTAAGACATTTCATCTCTACCGATGGCATTCAGGTGGATCCTTCAAAAATTAAGGTGATAAAAAATATACCGACTCCTTCAACTCAGAAAGAGGTGCAAAGTTTTCTGGGACATGCTGGATATTATCGGAGGTTTATAGAAAACTTCTCCAAACTTGCTTCTCCTTATTTTCTTTGTTAATGAAGGATGCATAGTTTGTGTGGAGTGAAACATGCCAGATAGCGTTTGACAAGCTTAAAGAGAAGCTGTCCATAGCTCCTATCTTAAGGGGACCTAATTGGACCCTACCCTTCCACATTTCTTCAGATGCCTCTGATGCCGCCATTGGAGCAGTATTAGGACAGCAGGAAGGTCAAGTACCTTATGCCATCTATTACGTTAGTAAAAACTTAGCCCCTGCTGAACTTAATTACACTGTTACTGAAAAAGAATTCCTCGCTATTGTTTACTCTATTAATAAATTTCGGCACTACATTATTGGGTATCCTACCTTTGTGCACACTGACCACTCTGCCATTAAATATTTAATGAATAAACCTGTTACCAATGCCAGAGTGACCAGGTGGCTCTTGCTATTGCAGGAATTTGATATTACCATTATAGATAAACCTGAAAAAGAAAATGTTGTTGCTGATTTTCTATATCGTTTTACTAACAGTGATGACAGTTCGCCTGTTGAGGATTCTTTTCCAGATGAACATCTATTCGCACTTTTAGCTCATTCCCCTTGGTATGAAGACGTTGCTAATTATTTGGTTGCAGGAAAACTTTCGCCACACATGTCTAAACGAGAGAAGAGAAAAATTATCCAGCAAAGTGCCAGGTATTGTTGGCTCAATGGTCATCTCTTCTACACAGGGCCCGATCTTGAGATTAGGAGATGTGTAAAGGAAGATGAGATCTTTCACATACTGAAAGCCTGTCATGATGAACCTTGTGGGGGACACTTTGCAGACAAAAGAATAGGGCATAAAGCACTGTGGATGGGCTACTATTGGCCGAATCTGTTCAGGGACGCTAAAAGGAATGTTCACTCCTGTGACAGCTGCCAAAGGATGGGCCAGCCGAATAAAACAGATCAGATGCCTCTACAACCTCAAGTAGTAGTTGAACCATTTGATAGATGGGCATTGGATTTTGTTGGCCCTATCAACCCTCCTTCCAGACAGAAAGTTTACATTTTGGTTTGTACTGATTACATGACCAAGTGGGTAGAGGCTGTAGCTTTGGCTAAGGCTAATGACCAGGCGGTGATTGATTTTCTGTACAGTGAAATCTTTACCCGCTTTGGGGTACCAAAGGAAGTAGTTATCGATGGGGGACCGCAATTCATCTCACACCAATTTGAATCTTTGCTCCGGAAGTATCATGTGCAGCATAGGGTGGCTTCACCATACCACCCCCAGGTCAATGGTTAGGTGGAAAGTATTAATAAAGTTATTGAAGCAATCCTTACTAAAACAGTTAAAAGCCATCGAAAGGATTGGGCTGACAGGCTTCCGGAAGCACTGTGGGCATATCGCACAACTTGGCGCAACACCACAGGGTTCTCTCCCTATGATCTAGTGTATGGGAAGAGTGCCATCTTTCCAATTGAATTTGAGATCAAAACCCTGAAAACAGCCACCGAAATGAATCTGGATGTAACAGAAGCCCAAAAGAGAAGATTGAATCAACTAAATGACTTGGATGAGAAACGGTTAGCTGCAGTAGACCAGACTGTGTTGCTTCAGCAACAGAGATCCAACTGGCATGACCTATTTATTAAAAAAAAAAATATTCCGTGAGGGGGACTGGGCTCTACTATATGACTCCAGGTTCAAGAGGGATTTTAAAGGTAAATTACGTACAAGATGGTTGGGTCCATATCTGGTCGACAGGGTATTTGACAACGACACTGTCCGTCTGGTGACCATCGATGAAAACCGCATACCATTACTTGCTAATGGCCACAGACTGCGACTGTATCGTAAGCCTATTTTGAAAGATGCATTCATTTTGCAAATTGCTGCCAATCCAGGTTATCAGCTGGCACCAGAGCAGGAATTTCTCTTTGCCTTCTCCAATCCTTAAACTGAAAATTGCATTTTTGACTTACTGTACATAAATAATTTTCTTTTCTGCTGTAGCATACAATTGATTTTCCTTTGCATTTGATCTTTTTGTTTGCTGTTTCTTTTTCAAAAATTTCCAGGGAAGCGCCAAGAGAATGACCAGATTGGGCCCGTCAAAATAGAGTCACCCTGTGTTGTATTTCCCTTAAAAAAAATAATAAAAAAAAATTCTGGCAGCTGCGACATATTTTTCGACAGCTGCAACATATTTTCCGGCAGCTGCAACATCTTTTCCAGCAGCTGCAACATCTTTTTTGGCAGCTGCAATGTCTTTTCCGGCGACCGCGATAGATTTCCCGGCAGACGTAAAAATCCTTTTTCCCAGTAGCTGTGAACGACTTTTCTGGCAGCTGCAACAACTATTCCCCGCAGCCGTGAACCATTCCCAGTGGCTGCAACATCATGTCCCAGCGGCTACAACATCATTTTCCAGCGGCTGCATTATCGTTTTCTTTCAACCCTAAAATCATTTTCCTGGAGGCCGTAAACCCTTTTTCTCGACAGCGGTGAACCATTCCCAGCGGCTGCAACATCATGTCCCAGTGGCTGCAACATCATTTCCCAGCGGCCGCATTATCGTTTCCCATCAACTGTAAAATCATTTTTCCGACGGCCGTAAATCTTTTCCCGGCTTCCGTGAACCGTTTTTTCGGTTGCTGCAACATCTTTCCCGGCGGCTGCAACATATTTCCTAGCGTCTGGGACATATCTCCCGCCGCCGTATAACTTTTCCCTGACAGCCGTATTTTTTCCCGATCCCGTAAAAAAATTTCCTGGCTGCCGTGAACTGTTTTCCAGTGGCTGCAACATATTTCCCAGCGGCTGCAACATATTTCCCGGCGGCTGCAACATATTTCCTGGCGACTGCGACATATCTCCCGCCGCCGTAAAACTTTTCCCTGACAGCCATAATTTCTCCCGATCCCGTAAATCATTTTCCCGGTGGCTGTGAATCTTTCTTGGCGGCTGCAACATCTTTTTTGTCGGCTATGATATCATTTGTGGCAACTTGCAGTGGTAACTCCTGTGTTAACAGAAGAATTGCTCCAAACCTGCTAAACTATGGCTCTGATTCATCCGAGTCGTGCCGGTGAACTCGTCATTCCGACCCCGAGGATGCGACGGTTTGTGTTTCACTGGCGGAAGGAATTATTTCATTATTTATGACTGTGCATGAGTCTGGTTCTGCAACGTCACCAACTGCATGCTCCACCATTCTCCGCAGGCTATCCGACGCACAGTCTCATGAGGTATGGCTTTTATTTATCATGTGATTAAGTATTGATATCATTTAAACAATATCAGTCGTACCTTTACTCGTATTACCATTATACCTGATTAAACCTTTCCCTCGTACGACATAAACACTAATAACTGCCACCTTCCCCAATTCAGTATGGAAATTTTGAACGTTTTTCTGTTCTCAACTTTCCAAATTTGCCTATTCTCTCAACGTCTTCGCTCAGCAATTCGTGCATCCTCTGTGCTGCAACTTCCATTCTCGGATTCTGCCATCTATGGGATAGAAACTTCAGCTTGCAGCCAGGACCATGGGGATTCCAGTTCGTCATGAACCTGTGAATACACAGGAACTCAAGAAAACTCTTCAGGTTCTTGCCATCTTTCAAGCCCCCGGCTGGCTCGAATTCTTTGAGCGACTAGATGGATTCAATCGGGAAGCAGCCTTGAAATTTGCTTTAAACCTCAACAAAAATCACTCCATCATGTGGGGGCTGCGCATAGAAGTCTCCAAGGCCATTATATCCAAGGTTACTACCATCCCGCTGGTGGGAAAGCCATGGTTTAACCGACGAGTCCCCACGACGACTGCACGGGAAGCATTTTTAATGGAGGGAGAGCAAGTGGAATCATCAAGAAGAGGGATCGCAATGCACTCATTGCCGCGGCCATGGGACCAGGTTCCTGTCTTTTTCAAGAAGTACATCACTTGTGAAGGTATATATCAAACTGTGTATAATTCTGAACTCCCTTTACTTTCTCATCTCCGCCATTGAATTTTAATAAACATTCCATATTATCTACTGCATGGCTTGTGTCATATGGCAGCATTTGTCCAGTTTGCTAAGCACCCACTTTCTTCCCTCACCCACCATGGCCTTATCAAATTAATAATTGTAAGAACCCTTGCCCATCACCATATAACATGGGAACAATTCATAGCTTGAGCCCAGCAACCCGTTCCCTTGCGGGTTGTCCCATTACAGCAGATATGGGTTCCACCACAACAGGAGGACCGGAGTCCCTCCATTGAAGTTGGGGGGGGGATGAAACTATAGTAGAATAACAGCAACCGGGGGCACAAGCAGAGCCATCTGGGGTGGACGAAACTATATTAGAAGAAGAGCAACCGGGGGCACAGGCAGAGCTATTTGGGGGGGATGAAACTCCATTAGAAGAAGAACAATTGGGGGATGAAACTCCATCACAGGCAGAGCCATCGGGGGAGGGTGTAGATAAAAACCCTATGGAAAATCCAGACAATAGGGTAGCTCCGATAGCAGAAGGTGAAATTGGAGCAGCATTAAATGCTGCGACAATTGAACCTGAAGATGACAGAGCCAGGGCTATAGAAGAAAACATTGAGCTGGTAACTATTGAATCCTCACCTAAGTGGGAAGGAGGAGATTTAATTGAAGAAGAACAACATGAGAGGCAAGAAAACATTCATTCGACCTCAGCTGTGATTCCCTATGTACCAGCTCCACAAAAGAAAACACCACAAAAGAAAAGAAAAAGAGTAATCAATGAATTTAAAATAACCTCACCTATCAGAAAGAAAAGAACTAGATCAGCTACAGCAGCAGAGGCATCCAGAAAAAGATGGGCAACCTTAGAGGCATAGGTTGAACCCCCGATCCTTGTACCAAGACCAATGGATTCTCCACAAAGGCCAGTGGAGGAAGAACCCAGAATTGAAGGACTTCTGGCTGAGAATGCACTATTAAAATAAGACCTCCAAGTACTTCGAAGGGAGTTGGAAACGTGGAAGGAAACCTGCAGAAAACAAGGAGAAAGAAAAATGTATACATTGGTAGAGGCTGCAGACCAACTGGAGGGATCAGATTCTTCTGAAGCTGGACAGGAGGATGAATGAATACTCTGTCCCACCTGTGGAGAAATCTTCAAGGAGGCAGGCCACAAGATTATACTTCGTACCTGCTCAACACAACAGGCTGCAGCCACAATAGAGGAAGCCGCAGAAAAAGAAGATGCTGCCACACAAGAACCAACATCTTTACACATCCTTGCTGAAGTTGCCACCAATCCTGTAACAAAGGAGCTAAGGGATGAAATCATGTATGATGATGGGGATAAAGAATTGACTGTAACCCCAGAATGCTCCCATGACACAGAGATTATAGAGCAGATGGGAGAAGAACCGGGAATGGGGGACACTCGGGAGTCTAATGAAGAATTCTATACTGTAACCCCAGAATGTTCCCATGACACAGAAATTCTAGAAGATGAGCCACAAGGGCAAGACATTGATAAACTTGAATAGGGTGCTATAACACAAGAACCAACAAACTTGAGTATACCTATCCAATCGGCCAAGCAGATGGGAGAAGAACCTGGAATAGAGGACACTCTGGAATTTAATGATGAACTCTGGTTTGTAACCCCAGAGGGTTCCCATGACACAGAGCTCATAGGGGAAGAGTTGCAACAACAAGAGGATGAAGAAGCAAGCCAGGATGTTGCTACACAAGAACCAATATCCTTGGAGGCTGCAGCAGGAACTCCTGAATTTCATTTGGAAGGTAACCCTGGAATGGATATCATCCTTGATACACAGTGGAGTGAAGATGAACAGGTACAGACACCATGCTCAGGTGACACCGAAATCTTGGAGGAAGAGCTGCACAATGAGAAGGATATCCAATCTCAGCAGCAGAAGGACAAAGAAGACATTGTTACAAAAGAACCAGTGTCTCTAAAAGTAATGAAGGTAGCTGCTGAAGAGAGTCTAAAGGATGTTGTTGTTACACAAGAACCAATAACTCTCTTATTAGACTTAGATGTGCTGGAAGACACTGCCCCACAAGAACCAGTGCTTCTACCTCCTAGAAGTGTCATTGATTTGGATTCGGTTTAAGGATTTCCTTTCAAGTCCTCCCAGGCACAACATATGATGAGACTGCAAGAAGAAGTGATTTCCACCTGCAACAACTGCATTTCCAGACACCAGCAGGGATAGAGCTCATTACAGGACTCAGATTCTGAATGATGCAGGTTGTTGCATGAGGACATGCAACAGGGTAGTTGGGGGGAGATGTTGAGCCCAGAATTGGCCCCTTTTAATCATCCTTGATCACCTTTCCTTCCCTTGTCCTACACCATTTATCATGCTAATCAGACTTGTTATCCTCACTTTATTCCCCCAAACTGCCAAGGTATGACTGATCATTGATTTATATTATTAATGCTTATGATTGTGATATCTAAGGTTGTTTATCTCTCAATTGTGCTAACAATGTTATGATTTATGAAGGTAGTTTGAGATAAGTGGACTGCAGGAAGGTGGGCTGAACAAAGTCTTCAAAGGAAGGGTGTTCACTGCTTAAAAAGGGATCCTCTGGGCTTGGATCATCGATTAAGGCACATGGTTCTAATGCAACATTCTAGACAGAGCTGTGAACAGGGTAGCTGTAACAGAATGCGCCATAATTGGAGATCTTTTAGTTGTTTGCTGCTCGAGTTAATCATGATCTAGAAAGATCACCACTCCCGGGCCAATCAACAGCTTTCTCATATCTTTCTATATCCTTACTATGCCACGTTTGTAACAGCTTGTATCATTTAGGGTGCCTGAAGATCAGATATCTTCATGGCTGCCTGTTAATAGAATTGGATGTTATGATTCGCATGTATAAATATGGGGAGCTGCCTCGACCCAGGGGGTTGAACAACAGATAATTAATTCATTGTATTAGCAGCAAAAGCAACTATGTAATCATTCTTCTATTAATATAAGGAGTTACTTCTGAGTTAAAGGAACTTGCGTTGTTCAGCCAGTGTCTCTGTGTGAAGGCTGGGCCCGTCTTCCACAGAGATTGCTGAGTTAAATTAGGACTCTTTAATTTATTGTTGTGTGATGTTTTGTTTATGATATTTATTTTGTACGCAGCAGTAGTAATTTTGGTGTGGATTTTCAGTATAGTTAAGATTATATTTCCTTGAGATTAGTAAATGGTGCAGAGCAACAGTCGACTGAGTAGGAACTTTCTTTATGCGTTTCATCTGACAGTTGTACACAGCCTTGTTCATCTTGCAGTTGAGTTGTGATACCATGAGCCCTTTACAATTTATCTTTCCTGTTATGATTGTTGATTTTCATTCCTGTAATTCAATTTCTTAGAGTAGTTGAACTCAATCCTTTGCAATTGAATTTCTAGATTAATATTCAGCTTCTGCTTATGGTTTTCTAGAGTGATCAGATTGAAGAAGTGAGTTACTTTTTCTAGGATGTGAATGGGGTTTCTTTTTATCTGCAATTGTCTTTGAATCTTATTTTATTTCTTGTTGATGCATGGTAGAAAGGAATTGAATTTATAGTATTTAGACAGCAACTGGGATTACACAGATCTTTGGGATGGACATAGTTGTTAGAGGATAACAGTATTCAATTATAATGATTTGGTGTTTGAGCATAGATTGTGCATCTATCCTTTGAAATAAAAGACTTTCTTGGGTTGAAAATAAATCTCATCTGCTCTGTATGTTTGAATAATCTATCTGCATATAGGGTGCTCGACAATGCATATTCTTATTTAATCATAGGACTCTTCTTGTTAGTTAAATCATCAATCAAGATAAGAGACATAAAATGCACAAACCCTTGATTACTTGCATTTCTAACTTTATGAATAAACATAACCAATCATACCAAGTATACTTATATAAGGGATCCTAACACAAGGTAGGATTCTAACTTGATATAGGAAAAACATACCTGGATTGGTATGTTAGCTAGTTATGTCTAACATACCCACATGATGTCTTCTTGTTCTCTTCAATGACTTGTGCTAGTAACCTGCATATCTCATAGGTTAACCATTATAGAACCAAGTTATACATACCTCGCAAATAGATCTTCTAAGTGATTCATTACAATGGATGAATCTTTGTCCTCATGTCATCATGATCATATCTTGAACTAGAACATGATTTGTCTTACTTGGTGTACCTTTCATGTTAGCGGAAAACATAAACCTCATACAACACCATAATGCATTAGTACAATCATAAGTGTCAACACCCTAATCAATGAATATCTTCTATCATGCATTCATAATTTTATTAAGGTGATATGACAAGTCAAAATTTAATCAAGATTGTACTAACCGTAATAACATGAAAAAAAACATACCATAAACTTAATCATGAACAAATCTCGAAACATACTTGGATGAGTCATACCTGTCGAGATTGCTTGTAATCTTCTTATGTAAGGCCTTAGCCTCATCTCCCTCTGAAACAAGAACTTCTTCACTTATGCAGGTGACCAATCCATTCTCTTCTAGGATTAACCCAATCCACTTGATTTGCAGGAACTAGATCTAGAGCTGGATTAGGGTTTGCCAGAAAAACCCTAAAAATTCAAAATTTCAATTTCAAAATTTTGAAAGGATAGAAATATGCACCTTGATGAGCTGATCAAGCTGGTATACTCATAATTTGAAAACTGCAAAGTTTCACCCCTCAAATTTGCCTTTGAAACCTACGAATTCACTAGACATGACCCCAAACTAGGGTTTAATAAATCCCACCCTTCTGACCAATCAAAAGGTTCAATTCAAAGTTCTAAGATTCTATTTTTCTGAGGAGCTTCCAGCCGTGGTCACAGATGTAAAAAATTTCCATTTTTGCAGAAGCCCTAATTTTTCACTTTTTTTATCAAAGTCCCGAACTAGGGTTTGATCAAGCCCGACCTTCTGCCAAACCAAAAATTATGATCTTGGTGTCTAAATTTCGATTTTGATGAGTAGCATTTAGCCATAGTCTCCGATTACAAAAATTCTAACTTTCTCCGAAAACCTAAATTCCGGAAGCCATGAATGAAGGTGCTCAAAAATAATTATGTTTTGACATAAATATGTACCTGATTGTTTCTGGTGTAACTCCAAACATTTTGATCCAAAGGGTCTGAAAATTTTTCTTGTGATAGCTCGATCTATCACCTTTCCAACCCCACAGGTCTGACCTCAAATGGATTCTGTGAGAGAGATTTATTCCAAGTGTCGCAACGTGACCTGTTTATGGGATAAAACAGGAGAACTAACTTGTACGGAGGGCCACATGTCACTGGTTCAGTTTCAACTTTTGAAAAAGTTACCTGCGAAATCACAGTTTGTGCACTACCTGTCACTTTTTACGAAATTTCATTTGGAGCTTCCTAGCCCAAGTTATGACCTTTTTTCCAAGGTCACCTATTTATGACTAAGATCTGGAAGAGGCAGAAAATTTATATTGTACAGATCATAAATCACAAAGTAAAACGAATTAGAGGTTTTCCTTTGGACACAAGGTACATGGGGATCTTAGCTTCACCCTGTACGATTTTCAGACCCTGAAACCTTGCCGAAATTTATTTATATCGAAATTTCGATGATGACTGGTTTTTGCTATATCAAGCTTTAGCTTTGCAATTCCAACAAGTGTCATACATGCCATACCATGTCGTCTTTTAGGCTAGCTCTGATACCGTGTTAATTTTTCAGAATTTATTTCAATCTGATCTAGGATCTTAACTGAGAGAACAACATGTACAACATATCAATCATGGATACAATAATGCAAGCACACAAGAGACACAGAGTTTACTTGGGGAAAACCATAAAGGTGAAAAACCCCAATAACTTCCTCAGAGATAAATAGAGCAATGATACAACCCAAGCATAAGAGATAGACATCTCCTAGCAGCAGCTTCTCCTCCTCCACAAGTGTGCCACTCTCCCAAGAGTGTGAGAGAGAATATAATGATGAAATAGAGTGCCTCCCGCACTCTATTTATACTTGAATTGACTTGCCTAATAACCTTTACTAGGTCAGCCTTAACTTAACCACATAACATAATGCTGACAGGGCCTACACCCAATAGGGTGGTCTAATAACCCTTTGACCCACATGGTAAACCCCCAATAGGGTGGTCTAATAACCCTTCGACCCACATGACTTATACAGGGCCGACCCCAACAAGGTGGTCTAATAACCCATCAAGTATAAGTTATGACACTTACAGCATAAATGACGACACTTCCGTATAGAGGAATAATAACATATCTATAGGAATACAATATACATATATGAAATACATTCCAAAGTTACATATACATCAACACCTCCGTGGGTTCAGGTTCCTATTGTGTTATCTTATTTACTTACTCTCATTTTAGTTTTCTGAATCCTTAAATTCTGAACTATTATCAATCTCAGAAATTGTCTTTTACTTAACAGTTTGGTTTAAATGCTGAAATAATAGTTTATTTTTGGATAATCGAATAATTTCAGTTCACGAAAGTTGACACAAATTCGCAATCGTGCCGGGTCATGCTTCTCCGGCAGGATGACCATCGGGCTTGCCAATTCTGACTGATCAATAGGATATATGATCCCTACTGCAAGCATACTATCAATCTCCTTCTTGACAATTTCTTTATATTTATGCGCAAGTTTGTAAGGTATTTTCTTCACTGACTTGGCGTCAGGTTTGATATCGATCTTCATTTTTCCCATCTCCTGTACAAGTCCTTTCAAGTCTTTATAATCAAGTGCGAATACATCCTGAACTTATTTAAGGAGAATGGTGATATCTTCAGTTTGTTCTTCATTTTAGTAATCGCCAATTCTCACCATTTTCGGTTTGTCATCATTATATATATCAACTTCTTTGATTTTCTCTTTAGCATCCATCCACTATGGAGCTCTGCTGTCATTGATTGGTCTTTCGCCTTCTTTCATCTGCGTGAATTCTTGCAGAAAATATTTTTTTGATAATCTTTTTTGTTCTTCTTTCTCCATGGTCTCTCCTTTGAAAGTTGTTTTTACTGGATCCGACATAGTAGGATGATCTTCTCTCCACTGGAAACTCTTTTCGACTAGTCTTTCTGTTTCTAATCGGAGTCGTGTCAAATGTTGGATTTATTTTGACTGAATGTTATGACAAATAGTTGTTTGTAGAAAAATTGGATTCTTTTATGTCGTTACTCATTTTCTGTCGGTTGCAGAAACTTTTTGATTTCGTTACTCGCCTCAGTAAGCTGCTCTTCCTCTAGAGAAAATTGAAAGTATTTGATGAAATTTTCTTTGAGTTATTTCCACACAAAATTCTCTCCTCTTGCTTCTTCCACCTTATACCATTTATTTGGCAAGTCGTTGAGTGTGTTTGGAAAGAGATGTGGCCACACTATTTCATCTTTATAACCCAGTCTTCTCCATTCTCTTTTGCGCTTGTCAATATGAGCTTCAGGATCTTGTCCCTGTGTGAAAGTCGGTATTTCCGCCTGAGCTGTCAATTTATTTCCTCCAAACATCTCAACAAAGTATGTTGACAAGGTATTCCATGTTTGGAGTCTTGATTGGTGTGTGTACCACCATATCGAAACTTTCCATGTAAAGGTATCGACCAAACTATGCAATCTCCCTTGTTCTATGACATGTTTTAATACTTCTTCGATATGTACTGATGGAGATTATTGTTCCTTATATCACAGCGTAGGAGTATGTGTCGAGTCTTTCCTCGCTAGTGCAAGAGTCGGATATTCGTGAATATTCCTCTCGAATTTCTTTGGAATGGTCGAGATCGAGAAACATTTCTTTACTTTCTTTTTAGAGATGGATTCGATTGTCCAAGATTTTTTTGTTTAAAGTTCATAGTTTCCATTTTCCAGTTCTAAAGTTATGCATCGGAGTTATATCCAACAGATGCAAAATCTACGAGGTAGAGTTCTCCTCTTGAATTTGGTTCAACATAATACTTCTTGTTATTTACTTGATATAGCTTTCTTCTATCATTTTCAATCTGTTGAGTTGTTGTATTTAGTGTGGTTCCACCGATAGGGGTAGGGGATCTATGAATAGGGTCGACTTGTGCCGAGGATGAAACGGTCAATGACGAATATGAAACTTCATCTACTGGTGGAGGGGGAGGGGGTTCGGGGCTATCGGACGGAACCAGACTGACTAGGGGTGACAACAGTTCAGGGGTAAGTGTTTCTTCTTCGACGGGGTTGTCAAATTCTAGTAGACCTTCTGGTGGGTCGACTAAATGTCGAGGAGGTTATGGGTCTTCCATCGTCGGGATGACTGGAAAGAGTATGAAAGATCTGGTTTCTCAATCGATAATATTACTGGTCAGGTCGAGGTTTCTTTCTAGTCATTTTTTATGGATTCTGATCACTTGCGGTGCTGCGGTTCTGGGTGGGGATGGGAAGTTGGATGTAGAGACATTGGGGGGATTAGAATAGGTCGGGAAACTTGAGTTGGCAAGGACCGGTTTCTTAGTGACAAGCTCGATCCATTTAGGAAAGAGGGAAGGAAGTTGGGATATGAACTAGTTTAGATCATTGTCATCTTGAATATTTTATCGGAGTGGAAGGGGAAGGATCTACACTAAATATGGAATATTAAGAACTGCTCTGGGTGCAGGTGTAATGGGTGTTGGAAGTGCAGGAATAGTGTCGTCCTTCATCACAATGGTTGGAGATGGTGGAAGGGCACTTTTAGTTAGGTCAACATGGGTTCGACCATAATCTTAAATTTCTTCTGTGGTGCTGGTTGGCTGCAGGAATTGTCCTCTTGCATGAATTTTTTAAATTGGTCTTCGACAGGTATGTTGAGTTTAGCAACATCAGCTAAAATATGAGTTGCACAGTCATAGAGTTCAGCTTCATATTCCTCTGTCGGTTCTCGAATGATGAAATTAATTTTCCATTTTCCTTGTGTCTTGGAATTCCTTTGTTGTCGGGCTCTAGAAATTTCATCTTCTAACTGATTGATGTTTTCAGTGGTGAGAGTGTATTCTAGATTATCCAACTGAGTTCTCTCATATGAGTGTTCAACTATCTCTAGGGGGCCTTGAGGTGTAATCATTGTGAGTGCGAGGGGATTTGTTTAAAAAATTGGCTCAGCTTGGAGGGTGAAAGTATTCATATACAGTCGGCGTTCATAATCCTCTTCTTCTCCGAATCTATCAATGGTTCGACTATGGTGAAGTCGACTTTTCATGCCTTGGTGGGAATTTCCATTCTCGTGCTTGACTGTCTGCTAATCTCTTTGAATACTTCCTCGGTCGAAGGGTAGTAGTCAAGTGGTTCCGATGCGCCTGCTACTCCTTGCAAATACCAGACCAAGTTGTCATCTAGCGCTAGTTGAATGTGTGTTGTCGGAGGTAGACTTCGTCGGATTTTTTGGGGCACCTTCCATCTTGTTGTTCGACTTTAAGATTTTGGAACCAATTTTCCAACCAACTCTTTATTGTCGAGGGTCCAAGCCGACTTCCTCTGGCTGTAAAACAACAAAAATTCTCCATTAGTACATTTCTGTCTTATGCAAAGTCCTTGTTTCATGTTGGCCTAAGGTGAGGCATAGCAATCCAAATAATCAAAGATGGATATCGGATGCCTGCACCCTCTTCTTGGCATTTGTAGCATATGGTTTTGATGATGTCGGCCAAGTGTTCATCCCATTTGTATACTTTGCGTCGCATCGCCATCTTTTGGACTACCTCCGACATGTTGATTTTAAGATCAGATCCTCGAATAGGGATTAATAGAGCGGTTGACACAATTCTCACAGCGCTTTTAGCATAGATTATTTTATTTACCATTATCCCTTTGGAGTTTTTACCGGCAGCTATCCCTGTGAATTCTTTGACCAATTCTGTATTTGACCGCATTGGTACATCATCACCTTTGTTTTGAGAGGCCTGTAATTTGAAAAATGAGCTCACCTTTTATTTCTACAGGTACGTCGAAATAGAATTTACCATTGTGGTACATGCTTACTATAAACTGAGCTATGATGTCTTTCAAGCGAACGAAGTTGTCTAGCAGAGGTGCGTGAATGTACTGTAGAATATTGGTGGCCCGCAATTTCTGTGTTTCCTACCTCCAGGAACCATTTTGTTCTTTTCCCCAATCAAGTATTTTAGTCGAAAATCTCTTCCATTGTGGCTCTGAAACCTTGGTGTTCTCGATGAGCTGCAGCTAGGTTTCTAGTGGTGAATTGGCTTTCACAAGCTCCCTAACCTTGGTTGCGACTAATCTAGTTGTCATCTGAGATTTCTTTGGCGCCATTTTGTTTACAGGATTCTCAAATTCAAGAAATGGTTCAAATAATTCGGATGGCTCTGTATTTTGGAGTTCAAGTTCTTGGAAAAAAAGTATCCAAGAGTCCTCGAGCCACATATTTATAGAGGAATTGCTTGGAACTAGTGAATGCAAAGTAGATGACCGCATTGATTGGTGGTTCGGCGAGGGCATTAAATTTGATTTACAGGTTGTTGGCTCCTCGTCGGACGCACTTCGACTCTTCTTTTCTACTTGTCGGTCTTCATGATTGCTTTTCTTTATTGTTTCTCCAGTATGTTGTTGGTGCGTGGTTTCAGTCGTGGCA
Organism: Larix kaempferi; assembly: GCA_027924585.1. Classification (NCBI taxonomy): domain Eukaryota; kingdom Viridiplantae; phylum Streptophyta; class Pinopsida; order Pinales; family Pinaceae; genus Larix; species Larix kaempferi. The sequence continues at coordinate 1,248,782 of BSBM01001057.1, forward strand.
TGTCGGCCAACAATAAGTATTCTGTGTTGAGGGTTTCTTCGATTTTGTGTTCGTCGAAATAATATTTTCGGTCAATGTTTGTCATCTCTCTGGTCCTGCGTTGTGTCCTTTTCTCTACAGCTTCGTTCATTTATTTTTCCATAATTAGTCATCCAGTCTCTCATCATTGTGAAATTTATACTTCTTGTTGTTTGAAATATTGCTTATAATGTCTCTCTCTGAAGTTGGTTATAACTATTTTTTTCTTAATGATTCATGCCTTGTATCTCTTTAGCCGGGAGCCATTAAGGAGTTTCTTGAAAACACTCCCCTATAGATCTTTCATTTGGACTGAGCCATTGGGATTGATGTTCTCAACGTGATATGGACCCATCCATTATTTGTGCAACTTCTTTGGTTTTCCTTTAATGCAACTGTTATATAGCAATGTTAAGTCACCAATTGATAGAATTTTTTGCTTGATATTTCTATCATGCCATGCTTTCTGCTGTTGTTTTTATATTTCTTGGTGTTGTATCACTATCTGTCGGGTCTCGTCGAGCTTCGATAGTTGAACAAGGCATTCTTTTCTTGCATCTTCGACATCAATATGGAAAACTTCGTAAATTCTTGGAACTTTTTGTCGAACATTAAAGGGGACGATGGCTTCTTGACAATATACCAGTGTAAAAGGAGTCTGCCCCGCCGTTCTTTTATATGTCATTTTGTATGCCCATAGTATGACATGTATATTTTCATCCCAATCGTCTCTATAAATGTTGCACATTTTTCTCAACCCTTTCGTAAGTTTTTTGTTGAATTCTTTAATGATGCCAATTGATTGTGGTTTATAAGATGTACTTATTATGTGCTCAATTGCAAATTATTTTGTAAGTGTGTCAATAGTTCTACAGACAAAGTGAGTACCTTGGTCGCTAATCAAATTAAGTGGGTATCTGTATTGTGTGACAATATTTTCGTATATGAATTTGGCAGCTACTTCGCTTGAACATGTTTCGACCAGTTCTACTTCTGCCCATTTGGTGACATATTCCACAGTAGTTATGATATAATGTGCACCTATTCATCTGCCAAGTACTGGGAAACGTCCAATAAAATCAATTTCCCATATTTCAAATGTTCGACTTGGATTTACGGGTATAAGGGGAATTTCTGTTCTTAGCAAAGGTTGACCCATTCGTTGACATATATCACATTTGGTGACAAACTCTCGACAGTCTTTATGAAATGTTGGCCACCAAAGTCTTGACTATAGAATCTTCCTCACTGTGATATCGACGTGGTAGTGTCCTCCTGTCGATCCATGGTTTGCTTCTAAAAGTATCCTCTGTCGCTCATGTTCAAGCACACATCATTGTAGTATGCCATCTAAGCCAAGTTTATAAAGGAAGCCATTGATGAGTGTGTATGGTGCAGCTTTCATTGCAAGAATCTTCTTTTTCTTCTCTGGCATTCCTTCTGGAGCTTGTCTATCCTCTAAGAATTGTGCCATATCCACAAGTTCCGAGGGGACAGCTTCAATTCTAAACAGGTGTGCATTTGGTAGATCGTATTCTATTACTGTCAGCTCTTCTCCGGTGTCAATTCGTGACAAGTGGTCTGGCCCAACATTTTCCTCTTGTGGTCGAATTATGACTTCAAATTCAAAATCTTGGAATAATAATAACCATCAACATAATCTTCCATGGTGAAATGGATTATTTACTAAGTACTTCACTGCTTGATGATCAGTGCAGAAGACAAAGGGATTAGCCAATAGATAATGACGGTATTTTTGCAGTGCAAATACCATGCCTAATGCTTCTCTTTCTGTTGTGGAATAATTTCTCTCTGCTTTGTTTATCTTGTTGTTGCTGGAAGCATTAGGGTAGTCCATTCCATCATGTTCAGTTTGTGTCAAGATTTTACAAATCGCTATGCCAGATGCGTGGATATGAACATGAAACTTAATCGACCAGTTTGGGAATTGGAGAATGGGTTCTTCGTGCACATACCCAAATTCTGAACATTTTATGTTGTGAGAAAAACATTATGTTTTATGTTATTGTAAAGTTTTATAATTATTGACCAAGTGGGGTTAAGGATGCTTTTAATTAATTACTGTGAATATTTTATGATTAATAAATAAAAGAGGAGACAAATATCCAAGGGAGGTTGTTGAATGAGTTTTCACTGACCCATTAGGATAAATGGATTGGGGTGAGAGCAAATTGACACTTGGTAGCATCATCAATTCACTTCTAGCTGTTGCAGGGGGCAACTTCCCTATTTTTATGGTCATTTTCCCCAAGAAAGTGGAACTGAGCAGGTGGCTTAATAACTAAGAAACTGACCAAAATACCTAGACATGATTTATTTACCCATCGAATTCAGCAGGAGGTTGTTCAATTTTTACCTTGTGATAATTTCTGAAAAATAAAAGGAAGAGAGCACAAGAGATTCAATGAGGGGAAATCTTGAAGCGATCGAGTGATTTAAGATTGCATTTTGAACTAGTACAGCTTTATGCTGAGTTCAATATTGCTGAAGGCGGAAGTATTACAGTTAAGTACTATTGCAATGTTGCAAAGTAATTTATTCCATTCTCCACACAACATCTTTGTCCTGGTGGTTCATTGAACATGCTTGGGGGTCCTAAGGCAAGTGATTTGGATGTCTTCAGGAGAAGGTTGGGTGGAACGAGCTTCCTTGGATGTTTGTCACCCTCTACAGTTTCAGGTTCCTATTGTGTTATCTTATTTACTTAGTGTAATTTTAGTTTTCTGAATGCTTTGATTTTGAACTGTTATCAATCTCAGAAATTGTCTTTTACTTAACTGTTAGGTTTAAATGCCGAAATAATAGTTTATTTCTGGATAATCAAATATTGATTGAATGAAATACTTCTCTATATTTTTCCACACAAATTTAAGTGTCGTACTCTAGTACATAGAAGTTAATTTATAAGCATATGAGTATGATTGGAAATATCTTAATTAGAAACTGTTATCTTTTCTTTTTAGTTTCAAAAGCAGTAAAAATCCTTCTTATTTATATGACTGAACTTTATTTCAAATATAAAAAATATTTGTACTACGTATGCTTGAAAATAGAGTTTACTTATAGTCAACCAAATTATATTATTATAAAGAAACATAACATAAACCCTATATTGTTATTGTAATTTTCTAGTCTGGGTTAAGTATCTTACACTATATAGTATTTATACAAGTAATATTTCCATATTATTATATAGGCAAAGATCCTTAGTATGAATAGAGTTCATCTCATTAAATTCAACTAATAGTATAACTCTATATTTAATTATCGTTCATAATGTGCAGAAAGAATACTACTGTAATAATTAAATATTATAAACCTAATAATATTATTATAAAGAAATAAGGGTTTTATCCAATACTTTGATGTCAAAATTATTTAAAGCTCGGGATCTTCCCAACATCCTTTTAAAATAACAAAAATTAGAATCAGACATAACTCATAAGATGAAAACATGAAATATGTTTAAACAAAAGTATTATTTTATTTCCTATCAAAATACACAAGTCGATAATGTTTAACCATCCATTAAATATTACTATCAAACTAAGACAAGATTTCATCACAAGTTAGAATAGTTTAATAATCAAAGTTCATATCGAACTATTCTCATAAATGATAATAACCCTAACAAGTATTGTATATGAAATACCCACATGGAATTCTGGAAAGTGTTTAATCTTCCAAAAAATATTTTCTTTGAATCATCCTAACAAAGAACAATCGCAAATCAGAAGTATATTTCAAGGGTAAACCCTATTCATAAATCTTCACGACTTCGTCTATGTCGAGGGTCAAAGCCCTGTAAAAATTTCTTTATTGGCCCAGTCGTTTGAACTACAATTAAAATCATGAGTTTTCCAAAACATTAATAAACTAAGTCAAGGGTTCAAAGGTGCACCCAACTTCATATTTTTAACAAACGAGAATCCAGAGTCACATCCTTACACTAATATAAATTTAAACAGATTTAATATTTACATCTTCAACTTCCTTAACACAATCAAACTTGGAATTTATGTAGAGAATTTCTGTAACTTAATTCTTGGACATCGACGAGTTCATTGTGGTTATCTTACCACCTCAACAAAAGGATTGCATCATTTAAAGGACTAGGGTTCGAGCTCAAGCTTGCCTAGATTCATTATTTAAACGTTAAAATCTAATATTGAATAAAAACTATTAATTCTTTATTCACATTTAAAAAAAAAAACAGAGATTACATTGAGCCGTAGCTCTAGGGTTTCAACCCTACAAGTGTAACAACTAGCCATACAACTTACATCTTCAAAAATGTCTAAGAAAGAGTAGGCTTTTCCATCGTTTTGGAACAACACAACACCGACATCATTACCACAAAACACCTTCACGAATAACACAGGAAGGACATATTTTTCCAAAGAGACTTCCTGAGGCTTACGATGTTTGAAGCTTTGGAATTCAAGGCTACCGATGCCACCATCATAGTTCTCAACCATTCAAAGACTACCCTGACAAATCAGCTCAATGCCACAACAAAACAAAATATTTAGTATCGTGTTGTGTTAAGAACTTTGAAGACTTAAAACCTAAATAAAATAATCAACCATAACACTTCTGGCCTACCTCTATGCAGAACACTAAGCCACGAGCTTGTCAACGAATAACTTGCAACATATAGTTTGGAAATGACGAGTTACAGGCTGCTAGATTCACCATCGAACCTTGGAAGGGTTAAAGAAAGTTCAAAACCCTGATAATTTCAAGAGCCTGTCGGCTCACAAAAAAAACCATACAAATGAAATGAGGTAATACTATTTTAGTGGTTTTCAATGCGAGCTAGGGTTTACGAAAAAACCCAGGCCATCACGTGGTTCAACAACGCAAGGATTGCCACGAAGCACATCACATTAAAATGCATTTAAGTAAACACCCTGTCAAAGTTCAGTCTCTTGCCAACCGTGCATTCCACCGTGGTTATGTTTTGGTGTACTTTGCCTTTAGTAAAAATCCTGTTTATTAATAAACACAATTTCTATCGCTTAGACTTCTACGTAACCTTGCCACGAGAGTTGCTCAATAAGCAATTCACTAAGGGTGCATTAAAGAGCGTTAAAGATCAACGCAATCGAGTTCATTACTCCTGCCAGCTTTGCATTCCACCATCGTTTAAACTCTTTGTTCACGACTATAGTTTAAGGCCCTACCTTTTGATAAGTTTCGTTTATATACAAATTCATCCATCCAAGTTTAAAAACCATAGTTATAACATAACATTACCGTGTATCATTTGTTAAGTAAAATATTTTTTTTTTGTAAGTTGTAGAGCAAAAATTTAATTAACACAAACTGAATATACATCTAGAGCTGAGAGGAGTTTTGCATATTGGAGAGGCCTCATATGTTGAAGCCACCATCCCAATTGCTCAAAAATACTGTAGTGACTGATGTAATGAATGACATAATACAGAATTAAGACCTTTGGAGTGCGGTCTGCCCTTAAAAAAAAAGTACTTTTTCCAAAAATGGAAATCTATTGAGTCTAACAGTACTGAAAAAAAGACTATGCAGGAAATAGAAACAAAATAGATGATAGTTACTGAGGTAACTCGGATTAGTGGCCGCCCAGGTTTCATTCTGCCAGCGGTTTCGCTGGGTCTTCCTCAGTGATTGGACAGGCCACATAGAAATATTCGAAAATCCTTGGTGGGGACAGTGAGGGAGAACCTGGAGTGTGCATTCCATCCTGGGTGATGCTGGGTCCCGGAGCCAAGCTTTTGTTCTTCTTTCCGGGCGATTTCTTGTTTTCTAACCCATGGTCAGGACCTGTAGTAGCCGCTTCTTTATTTTTTCCTTTTTGTTTTTCAGGTTCTGAGTTGTTGCCAAAGGAGAAGACCTCCCAGGTCATGCTTGCATCTAGGGTGTTGGAGTGTTCTGCAGCTTCCTTTAAGCTTTCCTTGACGTTGCGGATGATGCTGGAACTGGATTTCTAGTTGGCTTCTATTTCTTCTATGAGTTTGCTCATCATGTTTTTGAGCAACTAGTAATGGTTAATGGCACTGCCATTACTACCTATAGCAAGGAGTGCCGCTACTCTGCGAGCTTCCCAACCGTCAATGAGATTATGTGTCTTCGCTGATATACTTTAGGCATACTCATCCATCACAGACCAGTCCATGGCCACCTTCGGTCGACGATTGTTGGTCTTATGGCCACTCCCACTCCCACTCCCGTGATGAGAGATGCCTCTTGTGCAGTTCGTCATGACAGAGAAATGATGAGAAATGACAGAGGGAATGTCTGTAATTACCTGGAAGTTCACTGAATCCCAGGGAAGAAAAGCAGCAAAGAGCCAAATATCTATTATCGTAGCCGCGTCCATATCGACCAAGGGATTTAAGGAGCCAAGGTAATCATTGCCACAGGCTATCGTCTTCATTGAAACTGCAAAAATTGAATGTAGGTCTCAAAGGTCGAGGGGAGACATCAATCCAGGCGCGAGCGAGGGAGAGCAACAATAACTCCCTCATCCTCCAGTTTTAAATTCATGTCGTCATCCAGATTGCCGCGTCAACGTGGTTCCATGTGTCTACATTGTTCACCGTCGATGTGGGCCAGGTGTCTGCCATCATTCGACAAAGGGTTCTGCTCCTGCATATCGAAGGTGTTGTCCTATACGAGGGGCGTGCGGTGGCAGCCTCTCGCTACGCACAGTGGCCGAGGGATGTGCAGTGATGTCACCCGCATCCGAGGTATGAAGATCGTTTTTTGCGAGTTCATGGCATTTTTGACGTAGATCTCTATCATCCATTGTATCTTCCGTGGTGATGGTGAGCAGGGAACTATCTTCTGCTCCTTTGTTTTCCAAAGTGTCAGCCATTGAGTTGGCTTTACGTTTGACATGCTGGAAGGAGATGGTTCTGTTGTTCATCAAGATCTCAGAGAGGTCTTGGAGACGTTGTTCAAGTCTCCAACTGGGTGAGATTTTCTTAACAGCTGTGCCGTGGAATATTTTGCTTGCTAGGTTGGTGATGGTTTGGGAGTCTCCCTCAATGATCAGTGGAGTGTAGTTATAAAGAGTAGCAATCTTTATTCCTTCTACCATCCCTGAGAGTTCAGCAGCATTATTTGTGTTGTGACCAATTGAACCATAAAATATACAAATGATGGATCCTGAATAGTCCCTGAAGACTCCTCCAAATCCTTCTTTACCTAGGTTTCCTTTTGAAGCTCCATCAAAATTGAGTTTATAAAATTTTGGGGGAGGTCTACTCCAAAAGTCAGGGCTAGATATTTTGGGCGCCATCCGAGGATTTGGATGAATAGGAGGAATTCTGAGTTCCCATTTGGTGAGGATTAGTTTTTCCTAGGTAGTAGTAGGAAGGTCGGTAGTATCCCATCTAGAGATGCCTAGCATTTCCTAAAGATTGTTCTTGAAGTTGAGCCAAATCGCTATAAAGTTTTTGGTTTTTCCTTCAAAGATTCTTAGGTTTCTTTCCTTCCATATGTTCCAGATGGCCAAGCCTGGCGTGAGTTCCCAGATGTGGTTGAGAAGCTTGCTTTGAAAGGGATGTCGTTCCCAGTTGGAGATGGTGCTGACGACGTCTCCTTGAGATCTATTAGTGTGATGGAATATGTTATCTATCAACGTCCAGAACTTTTCTTCCATGTCACAAGAATCTAGAAGGTGATCAGTGTCTTCAGCGTGAGAGTTACACATGACGCACCATGAAGGTCCTTGTAGTCCTCTTTTGAGAAGGTTCTCCCACGTGAGGATTTTGCAATGGGTAAGGAGCCATAGGAAGGTGGCAACTTTGGGCTAGAATTTTGAAGTCCATATTCATTTCCATCTTGGTTCTTCTGGATCATTGTTGACATTGGTTGTCACCTGGTATGCTTCCTTGATTGTGAAGGTACCTTTGGTGGAATATCCCCATCTTAAAATATCATGATTTTCATTATCCTACTGATGATGGGTTTGCAATTCTTCTTTGAGCATCTCTTTGCTATTAAGGGGTATCTACGGGTCCCAGGAGTGGGGATCTTTCCAAATTCTGTTTCCATGATAACCATACTGATGCTAGTAATTGCTGATAGTGAGATTGGCATTTTCTTGAAGATGTTGTGTCAGGTCCAAGTGGGCAGTGATTGAGTGGAGACTGGGCCTTTGTTGCCAGGAATCATGCCAAAAGAGATCCTGGTCCCTTGCTTGAACTTCCCAGAAACTGTGTTGTTGTACTAGAGATCTTTGATTATTGGCTGACCGCCAAATGAGTGAGCCTGGAGGGTCTAGATTGTAACGGATTCTTTTTTGAGGGTCCCAGTCTTTTGCATATTTAATGTTCCAGAGTTGGATCCAAGGATCATTATTCGCTGTAACCCAATTCCACCATATCTTGGCAGAGAGAACATGGTTGTTGATTTCCGGGTCTTTGAGGCCTAGACCTCCGGCATTTTTAGGTCTACAGAGCATTTTCTACCTAACAAGGGCCCATTTGCGGTTGTCATGATTCCCCCCCCATAGGAAGGAGCGCTGCATCTTTTTTATGGATTTAATGACCCATTTGGGGGCAACAAGTACTGAAAAGAGATAAAGGGGCATATATTGTAAGACTGATTTAAGCAAGATGAGATGGCTGGGAAGATTTAAGGTTTTGAAGGTCCAAGAGGATATTTTGGCTTCAAGTTTGTCCAAGAGTTCTCTCCAAGAAGAGTGTTTGATGGCAATTTCGAAGAGAGGCGCCCCCAGGTATTTAGAAGGTAGGGTGGAGATCTGGTAGCCGAGGATGCGAGCAATGTTTCTCTGGGTTATTGCATTGGTGTTGAAGAAGAAGATCTAGGATTTTTCAAGGTTAATAGTGGTTCCTGAACCTGCTCAGAAGGTGTTTAGGGATTTCTTCAGTGAGCGGGCTTCTTGCACAGAATAGTGGCCAAAGAGGAGGTTATCATCTACAAATTGTTGATGAGTGGTGGGGGGGAAACCATGGGGAGTGAGTCCCTTGAGCATGTTGTTAGCAACTTGAGATTTAAGCATGCGGCTTAGGCATTCCATCATAAGAATGAAGAGAAAGGGTGAGAGGGGGTCTCCTTGACGTATACCTCTGGAGGGAGTGAAGGTCGAGGCTAGAAAACCATTGACCAGGATAGAGAAAAAAGTAGAGGAGGTGAGGGTGAGAATCCAATGGATCCAATCATTGCAAAAGCCATAGGCTTGGAGAATTTTCCTTATGAAGTCCCAGCTGAGTTTTTCAAAAGCTTTTGAAAGGTCAAGTTTGACCAGCATACTAGGAGTTTTAGTAGTCTTTAGGGAGTGGATCATCTCATGTGCTAGGATGATGTCGTCCATAATTTGGCGACCTTCGACATATCCAGTTTGTTCAGGGAATATGAGTATAGGAAGCAGGGCTTTTAGTCTGTTGGAAATCGCCTTCGTTATGATTTTATAAATAACATTGCACAGAGATATGGGACGAAACTTACCAGAACAAGTAGTCCCCACTTCTTTGGGTATCAAAGTAAGAAAGGTGGCATTCAAAGTTGGGAGAACTCATCTTTTTCTTTTGGATTTGTCCACAAGCTCCAGAATGTCCTGTTTAAGAAAGCTCTAGCAATGATTGAAGAAGTTGGTTGTGAATCCATCCGGTCCAGGGGATGTGCCTTCCGGCATTTGCATTACCACTGTTTCAATTTCTTGAAAAGTGAAGGCTTTCATGAGAGCGACATTGTGCTCAGCCGTGACTAGATTGGGTATGTGGCTCGTGGCTTTGTTGATAGCAGCTTCTCTGTTGGGAATGTCTTCTGTGAGAAGGTTGTGGAAATGAGTGGTGAGCTCCTGTTCAATGTAATTTTGAGTATATAGCAGACTTCCTTATTTATCTTTGATGGCTGAGATTCGGTTGGTCATTCTGTGTTGGATCGCAATTCTATGGAAGAAGGTAGTGTTTTTGTCTCCCTCCTTCAGCCATTTATTTCATGATTTTTGCTTCCAAAGAGTTTCCTCCTGAATGCAGCACTCGTCCAGTTGTTTTTGCAGATCCTGTTTTGTTTCTTTGAGTGAGTCAGAGTATTCCTCCTCCATTATTTTTTTTTGAATTTTTTCAAGGTCTTTCTCCAAAGTACCTTTTTCATTAAAGATATTTCCAAAAGTGGTGTGATTCCATATCTTGAGCTTTTCCCTCATAAGTTTAAGCTTTTGATGTATTATTGCCATTTTGGAACCCCCTTCCACCCTGGTGTTAGTCCACCATGATCTTACCATATCCAGGAAGGTGGGGTGTGTAAGCCAGAATTTCTCGAACCTAAAGGGGCGGAATTTGAGAGTGCTTGAGTTGTGCCAAAAGAGTGTGATGGGCCAGTGATCAGAGCCTGCAGATGGTAGAACGACGGTCAATATATTGCTAGGAGCTTCGATGATTTTCTGGGAGATAAGAAAATGAGCCAGTCTTGAAGAGATTTGGTTGCTCCCTCCTCTTTTGTTATTCCAGGTCATGAAACCTTCAGATGGAAGGACATCAATGAGATCACATTCTTCTATGAAGTCTTTGAAGTTGAGGTCCTCCTTGGAGAGGAGGCGTCTTCCCCCTTTTTTCTCCTGCAGAGAGGTGATCATATTAAAGTCCCCTCCTATGATAAGTATATCTTCTGAGTGTAGTTGAGAGAACCAGGTTAGATGCTTGAGGAGCTGGGTCTTTGCTTCAGGGGTTTGAGGTCCATAAACATTCATGAGAAAGCCAGAGATGTCAGTGCCTTCTAAATGGAAGGAGGCAGAGAGTGAATGAGATGAGGCTACAAAGTCATTAAGCTGAATCTGAGCAGGGTTCCAGGATATTGATAGGCCACCAGAAGCACCTTTAGCATCAATTTCCATAGTTTGACAACCTCTCCATATGGTTTTTTGGAAGAGATCTTGGAGAGTGGCATCAGTGCATTTGGTTTCTTGAAGAAAAACTATGGTGGGATTGTCTTGCATTATTTTCCTTTTCAACATACGATGTTTGGAGGCACCGTTCATACCTCTTACATTCCAGGATATTAGCTGCATTGAGAACCAGAATTGAAAGTGCGGAAGAATTCCGTGAGTTGGGTATATTTCCCTGACTCGATTAATCTTGTGCCCAGTTGACTGATTCTTTGCATGTTTGATTTTCTGCCCCTTTTCTTGTTATCCCTTTGAGGTTTCTGCTTGTCTTTTTGAGGCAGATTTAGTATTCCAAGTTTGTTGATCTTGGACTTTTTCAGAACTTTTGACAGGATTTGAATTTGCTTGCACGGGATGGAGTGAAAGTCTTTTTTGGAACAAGCATCTTCCATTCCTAGAATGTCTAGATATCCTATTTCCAGCTCCATCAGGTGTCATCTGTGGGTGCATCAGTGTTGGTGACGTTTTCAGTTTCTTGAGTTTTGACTGCTTCTTCTTCTACATAGTTGGGAAGATTTTCTGAGATCAATGAGGTTTTTTCTAGGGAGGTTTCAGGAGGAGCCTGTTTCGCATTTGAAATGTTTGCATCTTTGGGTTTTTTGACAGCTATTTCCATATTTTCAGGTCCGGTGGGAAGATCTTCTGGTTGGTCGATGAGGGTTTTGAAACTGTTGCTGGTGCTAGGTGAATGGGGTTTTTTTCCTTCTTGCTGGGGTTTGCAGTGGTGCTTTTTTCTGTGACCAATTCTTTGAAAGCCATCTTCATCCTTGTTTTGATTCGTTGCTTCTTAACCTAAAGGGAAATCTCTGTAAAGATGTCCATGCTCATGACATCTTCTACAGTAGAATGGTATGTGCTCATAATCAAGGGATTGTATCCATTCAAAGTCATCATGGATGAGGTTGATAGAGTTTGGTAGGGTTTTGGATATATGCATGTAAACACAAATTCTGGCATAGGAGGTGTACCTATTGTATTTGGTTTGTTCTGCTACTTTGACAAAGCTTCCCAATGAGTTGCCTATGTCCCGGAGGGTGTCTTCATCCCAATACTCTTGAGGGAGCGAGTACATGTGGATCCAAACCGACGCCCATGTGAAATATTCCTTCTCAAGGATGAATCTTTCTGTCCAGTTTTTCAAATAAAGGCCAGCTGAGTTAAAGAAGTCAGGGCCAGCTTCTTCCACTTTTGCTTTGTCATCTGTCCTTTCAAAGATGATTGTGAAAAAACCTTTAGAGACGATCTGTAGTTCAAAATGCACTTTGGGTTTCCATTTTGCTAAGATCCATCCTCTAAGAGCCTGTTCAGTGGGCTAGAATCCCATGAAATTTCCTATGAGGGAATTATCTTTCATGTATTGAGCTCGAGTATTTATTCGTTCCGCCAGAAGACAGAGGATTGGCCTCTCTGAGGTTTTGGTAATGCATGCCGTATTGCTTTTTACTGTTGCAGTTGTTGGTGTAGCCACCGGGTCTTGCTATTTGTTGTTGCCATTGTCGAGAGGTACTTCCGCAGATCCAATTTGAATGGATGCCTTACTAGGTGGAGCTATGGGAGTCTTCGTTGATTGGAGTGCCTGATGGGAAGGGCCAGGGGCCCCTCCCAGGGGAGCATCCATGGAGGAGGTCAAGAGTTTCAGTAGGGTGTCTGCCACAGTCAGTATAGAGGGCAGAAGGGTGAGCCAAGGAGCTTGAGTGCATGCATGAGAAACCCTAGCAGAGCCCTGTGTTCCTATAATCTTACTGATTGTTAAGTAAAATATTAATGCATGGCCTAGTTTATTGTTTAGATATTTTGTATTACAACCTAGAATTATCACACAAGATGTTACAAGTCTTTATTCGTAGTCATGGGTTTAGGACCCTGCTACATTAATATAAAATATATATATACATGCATAAAAACTATAGTGAAGGGAATTCGGATAGTTTATGAAGGCTTATATTACAATGTTAATAAAAAAACAATAACATCCCAAAGTCCTAAATATTTATCATTAATTAGGCTATGGACAATGTCGCATTATCATGATTTAAGGCCATAGTTTTAATATCGCTTGATCGTATTAATATTAAACTAGGGTATGCCTCTAAGCATTGAGATTAATAAGTTCACTATGCATGCTAAAAGGCATCTCACCTGGTATAATAATTTCAAGATGAGAATGACATACACTTTTTATTTTTGATCTTTAAAACTCTAATAAACGCAGAAGTATAATTCTTACCTGCAAATCTGTAAAGGAGTAATATGATGCGTTAGCTAGCTAGTAGCTAAGTAAGCCACGTGTACTCTTGGAACCCTTCATTCAAAAGAAGAAAAGTATTAAAATCACATGCATTAATATAGTTATAAAACACATCATTTCCATTTACGACATTAAATAGTAAATGTTTTGTTTAAGAAAACATTCAGAAAACGATGGTAATTGTATGGAACTGAAATCAGCTATGACATAACGAAGAATTACAAGTATTTCGACATTATCACACTTAAAACAACTCACGAGTGTTGGTGATTAAGACGTGTCGTAATATGCATAACTGAAGGGTTAATGAAGACAGTAATTTATCATTATCATACTTTCCGCATAACAAACATTAGTATTAAATGCTGCATAGAAAATTTTAAATTTTTGGTAAATTTTGGGGATGTTACATGTGGTATCAGAGCGTAAGTTCAAATACTAGGCCTGAAATGGCTCAACTCGCGCAATTAAAATTTAAAACATAATTGCAAATTACTGATTTTTATTTGATTTTGTTTATGGACAACACTTTATAAATTTAGTTGCAGGAATGAAAGGAATAGAATAGTCAGCTGAGGATAGTTCCCATAATAATGAACAAAATAATAATGAGCAAGGACATATTAATGCAGAAAATTCATTTGTTGAATTAAACGATAATTCATCTGAATTACTAAGGACAGTTAAAGATTTGAAAATAGAAATAAAAATTGTTCAGGAGGAGAATGAATGATTTCTAAAATCGAAAGAGAAGCTGAATCAAATCTTGTTGGATAAATTCCATAATAATGATAAGGATAAGAGAATAGAAAATAACTCTGAATCTGGAACTATGTCCTACCAATGTAAGGTTAAAAAGTTAAAAGTGACTAATTATGACAGTAGTTCTTCTTCTGAATATTATGAACAAGCACGCAGGAAAAAGCACAAGTATTCCAACGATAGTAGTGAAAGTGAATGCTACAATGAAAAGAAGAAGTACAAGCCATACGAAAAAATTCCTAACGAATTTAAGAAGATCAAATCACCAACTTTTAATGGATAAATGGAAAAGAGTGAGGAAGACGAAGCATGGTTGTCTGGTATGAATAAGTACTTTCAAATTTACAACTACTCAAGTCACTTAAAAACTAGAATGACAATTTATAATCTGACTGGAAAAGCAGACATCTGGTGGCAAGATTTGAAACGAATAAAGGTTTAAAGTAGAAAAACATATTTATTGGAGTAATTTTAAGAAGTATTTTAAAAGAAAATTTCTGTCAGAATGGTATTATGAGGAACGAGCTAAAGAATTTTATGAATTGAAGTTAGGTTCCATGGATATGAAGGAATTAAGCAGCAAGTTTTTAAATTTGTTAAGGTATGTGCCTTACATTACTGAATAAAAGCCTAAGGTACAGAGATTTTTGAGCTGTTTACCCTCTCATATAAAAGACAAAATTGAGTATGATGATCCTAGAAATCTTGAAGAGGCCACGAGGAAAACAAATATCGGTTATGAACAGAACAAGAAAAGGGAAGGCATACCAAGCTAGAAAGTAAATAAGCCTAATAATTTTGAACATAGGAAAAAAACATTTTTCTTTTAATTGCAACTTTGGAAATAGTAATTCACGTAATTTTTATAACATAAAATTTTGAGGGAATAACTCAAGAGGTAATATACAGTCAAATTTTACAACTATAAGAAACAGAGATCCACCTAAAAATTTTGTTAAAAACAATGAACAGAAAGAACCTGTTAAATGTTGGCACTGTCAAGGACCTCACTATGCATCAAACTGCCCAATCAGAAAGATAACCGTCAACAACGTACATACAGTGCAGGAGGTAGCTAATGTTGGTGACTTACATAGGGAAATGCCAAAAATCAATGCATCCTTGGAAAACAGACAAGCTGATCATCAAACTTCCATGGTTGAAGTAGAAGGTATGCTAAAAGATAAACCCATTTCTATTTTAATTGATCTAGGGGCAAGTATTAGCTATGTGTCACCTAATTTAGTAAAATGTTGCAATCTGAAAATAGACAAGTTTGAAAAGTCATGGATGGTTCAACTAGCTACTGGGATTAAAAGAAAGGTAACTGATTATTTAAAAGATTGTGAATTATTGATGAATCAGTTTAGGACTTATGTTAATCTGAATGTATTACCATTAGGTTCTTACGATGTTTTGATTGGAATGGATTAGCTGGAAAAGCATAGGGTAGTGTTAAATTGTTTTGAAAATACCTTTACTTGTTTGAATGATAAATGTGAATCTGTAATAGTAAAAGGAATTCCTAGAAAGACTTCTGTTAGACAAATTTCTGCATTACAAGTTAAAAAGGTTGTTCGCAAAGGGTGTAAGTTATTTGCTGTAAACATAATTAATGGCAAAAATTCAACTGAGGAAGATAAGTTAAAACTGGAAGACATGCCAATTCTAAAGGACTTTTCTGATGTATTCCCGGAAGAAATTCCAGGACTAACTTCGAAAATGGAACTAGATTTCACCATTGAGTTAGTACTGGGAGCAGTACCAAACTCAAAGGCTCCTTACAGAATGAACATTCTGGAGCTTAATGAACTTAAATCACAGCTTAAGGAACTAATTGATAAAAATTATATAAGTCCAAGTGTGTCTCCGTGGGGAGCACCTATTGCTTTTGTTAAAAAGAAAGACGAAACTTTATGATTATGTATCAATTACTGTCAGTTAAATAAAATGACCATAAAGAACATATATCCTTTTCCCCGCATTGATGATCTGTTTGATCAACTGTGCGGTGCAACGATATTTTCTAAGATAGACTTGAGGTCGAGGTACCATCAAGTCACAATTAAAGATGAGGACATCTTCAAGACTGCTTTCAGAACTCGTTACGGGCACTACGAGTTTGTGGTTATTCCTTTTGGGCTAACCAACGCTCCAGGAATTTTCATGTGTCTAATGAATAATGTTTTACATAATTACTTGGATAAATTATTAGTGGTATTTATTGATGACATCTTAATTTATTCTAAGACTAAAGAGGAACACGATGAACACTTAAAGATAATTTTACAAGTGTTAAGAGAACATCAACTTTATCCCAAATTCAACAAATGTGATTTCTTCAAAGATAAAATACAATATATAGGTCATGTGATATCCAAGGATGGAATCGCAGTAGACCTGAACAAGATAAAAGAAATTAATGAATGGCTTGCCCCTAAAGACGTAACAGGTGTACGATCTTTTATGGGAATTATAGGTTACTATCATAAGTTTATAGAAGGATTCTCACGAATAGAGAATCCTATAACCTCCTTACAGAAGAAGGGTAAGAAATTTGTTTGGGATAAAAAATGTGAAGAAATTTCTAAGAAATTAAAAGAACTGTTAACAACTGCACCTATTCTAAAAATTGCAGATTCAAACAAGGATTTCATTGTTTCCACAGATGCATGCAATGATGAACTTGAAGGAGTCTTAACACAAGAAGGTCATGTAATTTCCTATGAGTCCAGAAAGTTAAAAATTCATTAGAAGAACTATACAACTTATGACTTACAATTGGCTGCCATGATACATGCCTTAAAAATGTGGCGTCATCACTTAATCGGAAGGAAGTTTACACTAATGATAGATAATAAAGGCTTAAGATATTTATTGGATCAACAAAATATTAACGCAAGGCAAGATACGTGGTTAGATTTCCTTAGTGAGTATGATTTTGAGATTCACCACATTAAGGGTAAAGAGAATAAAGTTGTTGATGCATTAAGCAGAAATGCAAGATTAAATTTTGTGGCAGCAATCAGTACTTATAAAACAGATTTAGAAAATCAGATTAAAGAAGGAATGAGAATGGATGAAAAATATCAAAAGTTATAAGAAAAAGTTGTTGAAGATCATTCTGAAAAATTAATAACAGATTTCAGAATTGATGAAAGAGGATTAATGCTGTATAAAAATAGACTTTATGTGCTTAATGTCACTGAAATTAAGTTGCTGATTTTAAATGAAATACATAAAAGTCCTTATTCAGGACATCCTTGTTACCAGAAGATGATAACCATGCTAAGGAAATATTACTTTTGGCCAAATATGAAAAATGTGGTAACTGAATACATTAATAGGTGTATGGAATGTGAGCAAATAAAGGCTAAACATCAATGCCCAGCTAGACTATTGCAACCACTACCATTTCCAGATTGGAAATGTGAAATAATTAGTATTGATTTTATAACTGGTTTACCTAAAAATCAGAAACAGAATGATTCCATAATGGTAGTTGTGGATAAGCTTAATAAAGCAGCCCATTTCATACCTATTAAAACAACCTACAAGGATGCTAACATTGCTGAAATTTTTATGAAACAAATTTTTCATTTGCACGGGATTCCAAAAGTTATAATTTCGTTAGAGACTCTAAGTTTACAAGAAATTTCTGGAAGTCTTTATTTAAAGGTTTAGTTACTACTTTAAATTTCAGTACATCATTTCATCTGCAAACGGATGGGCAGACAGAAAAAATTCAATCAGATTCTTGAAGATATGTTAAGAATGTATGTTAGGGACAAACCAGGTAAATAGGAAGAATATTTGCATCTTGCTGAGTTTGCTTATAATAATCATTACCAAGATTCAACAAAACTTAGTCCATTTGAAATTTTGTATGGCATAAAATGTAATACTCCTATTTCATGGAGTAATCCAGTTGACAGGTTAATGTTAGGACCAGAGTTATTAAAAGAAATGAAACTAACCGTGAAACACGTTCAAGGCAATTTGAAAATTGCACAAGATAGACAGAAAAGTAATGCAAATCTCAAAAGAACTCAGAAAGAGTTTCAGGTTGGTGAACATGTCTTCATCAAAGTAAAACCTAAAAAGAGCTCCTTAAAGTTAGGAAGTTGTGCTAAACTAGCACCAAGGTATTGTGTACCTTTTGAAATACTGTCCAAGGTAGGACCAGTGGCATATCAGTTGGATTTGCCACCAAATCGTAAAGTACATCATTGATTTCACATCTCTCTTTTGAAAAAGTATTTGCATGATGCTACTCATGCGATTAATTGGAATGATGTAGAGGTGGAACCAGAAGGAGATTTTCTGGTGGAACCGGATTGTATCCTCAACAAGAGGAAAATTTTGGTTCGTAATCGTACCATTGGACAGGTAAAGGTGCAATGGAAGCACCTTAGTCTAGATGAAGCAACCTGGGAATTGAAAATTAATATGCGGGAGGCATATCCATATCTTTTCTACAAAGACTTAGAGGATGATGAATAAAGAAACATCGAGGACGATGTTGAACTTAAGAGAGGGTGTTTATCACATACCCAAATTCTAAACATTTTATGTTGTGAGAAAAACATTATGTTTTATATTATTGTAAAGTTTTATGATTATTGACCAAGTGGGATTAGGGATGACTGTAATTAATTACTCTGAATATTTTATTATTAATAAATAAAAGATGAGACGAATATCCAATGGAGGTTGTTGAATGAGTGTTCACTGACCCACTAGGAGGAATGGACCGGGGTGAGAGAAAACTGACACTTGGCAGCATCATCAATTCACTTCTAACTGTTGCAGGGAAAAATTCCCTATTTTTATGGTCATGTTCCCCAAGAAAGTGGAACTGAGCAGGTGGCTCAATAACTAAGAAAATGACCAAAAGACCTAGGCATGCTTTATTTACCCATCAAATTTAGCAGGAGGATATTCAGTTTTTACCTTGTGATAATTTATGAAAAATAAAAGGAAGAGAGCATAAGAGATTTGATGAGGGGAAAGCTAGGAAGTGGTTGAGTGAGTTAAGACTGCATTCTGAACTAGTACAGCTTTATGTCGAGTTCAATATTGCTAAAGGCAGAAGTATTACTGTTAAGTTCTACTGCTGAGTTGCAAAGGAATTTATTCCATTCTCCACACAGCATCTTCATCCTGGTGGTTCAATGAACAGGCTCGAGTGTCCTAAGGCAAGTGATTTGGCTGTCTTCAGGAGAAGGTTGGGTGGAATGGGTTTCCTTGAATGTTTGTCACCCTCTGTGGCTTCAGGTTCCTATTTTTTTTTATCTTATTTACTTACTGTCATTTTAGTTTTCTGAATGCTTTAATTATGAACTGTTATCAATCTCAGAAATTATCTTTTACTTAACTGTTAGGTTTAAATGATGAAATAATAGTTTATTTATGGATAATCGAATAATGATTGAATAAAATACTTCTCTTTATTTTTCCACACACAGTTAAGTGTCGTACTCTAGTACAGAGAAGTTAATTTATAAGTAGATCAATATGATTGGAAATATCTTAGTTAGAAACTGTTATATTTTCTTTTTAGCTTCAAAAGCAGTAAAAATCCTTCTGATTTATATGATTGAACTTGAATTCAAATATAAAAAATATTTGTACTACGTATGCTTGAAAATAGAGTTTACTTACAGTCAACCAAATTATATTATTATATAGAAACATAACATAAACCCTATATTGTTATTGTAATTTTCTAGTCTGGGTTAAGTATCTTACACTGTACAGTATTTATTCAAGTAATATTTCCAGATTATTATATAGGCAAAGAGCCTTAGTATGAATAGAGTTCATCTCATTAAATTCAACTAATAGTATAAGTTTGTATTTAATTATCCTTTATAATGTGCAGAAAGAATACTACTATAATAATTAAATACTATAAACCTAATAATATTATTATAAACAAATAAGGGTTTTATCCAATACTTTGATGTCAAAAATATTCAAATCTCAGGATCTGCCCAGCATCCTTTTAAAATAACAAAAATTAGAATCCAACATAACTCATAAGATGAAAACATAAAATATGTTTAAACAAAAGTATTATTTTATTTCCTATCAAAATACACAAGTCGATAATCTTTAACCATCCATTAAATATTACTATGAAACTAAGATAAGATTTCATCACAAGTTAGAATAGTTTAATAATCAAAGTTCATATATAACTATTGTCATAAATGATAATAACCCTAACAAGTATTGTATATAAAATACCCACATGGAATTCTAGAAAGTGTTTAATATTCCAAAAGACGTTTTCCTTAAATCATCCTAACAATGAACAATCCCAAATCAAAAGTATATTTCAAGGGTAAACCCTATTCATAAATCTTCACGAATTCATCTATGTCAATGGTCAAAGCCCTTTAAAAATTTCTTTATCAGCCCAGCCGTTTGAACTACAATCAAACTCATGAGTTTTCCAAAACATTACTACACTAAGTCAAGGGTTCAAAGGCACATAAAGGCGCACCCAACTTCATCTTTTTAACAAACGAGAATCCACGGTCACATCCTTACACTAATATAAATTTTAACATATTTAAAATTCACATCTTCAATTGCCTTAACACAATCAAACTCAGAAGTTAAGTAGAGCATTTATTTAACTTAATTCTTGGACGTCGACGAGTTCATCGTGGTTATCTTACCACCTCAACAAAAGGATTGCATCATTTAAAGGAATATGGTTGGAGCTCAAGCTCGCCCAGATTCATTATTTAAACTTTAAAATCCAATACTGAATAAAAACTAATAATTCTTTATTCACACTTTAAAATAAACTAAAACAAAGATTATATTGATCCCTAGCTATAGGATTTCAACCCTACGAGTGTCAGAACTAGCCATATGGCTTACATCTTCAACAATGTCTAAGTCAGAGCAGGATTTTCCATCGTTTCGAAACAGCACAACACCGACATCAATGCCAAAAAACACCTTCACGAATAACACAGAAAGGACAGAGTTTTACAAAGATACTGCCTGAGGCTTACCGGTGTTTGAAGCTTCGGCATTCAAGGCTGCAAATGCCACCATCATAGTTCTCAACCATTCAAATACTACCCTGACAAATCATTTCAATGCCACAACAAAACAAAATATTTAGTATCATGTTGTGTTAATAAATTTGAAAACTTAAAACCTAAATAAAATAATCAACCAAAACATTTATGGCCAACCTCTATGTAGAACACTAAGCCACGAGCTCATCAACGAATAAATTGCAACATATAGTTTGGAAATGACAAGTGACAGGCTACTAGATTCACCATCGAATCTTGGAAGGGTTAAAGAAAGTTCAAAACTCCGATAATTTCGAGAGCTTGTTGGCTCACACAACAAACCATACAAATGAAATTAGGTAATACTATTTTAGTGGTTTTCAATGCAAGCTAGGGTTTACGCAAAAACCCAAGCCATCATGTGGTTCAACAATGCAGGGATTTCCATGAAGCACATCACATTAAAATGCATTTAAGTAAACACCCTGTGAAAGTTCAGTCTCCTACCAACTGTGCTTTCCACCGTGGTTACATTTTGGTGTAATTTTCCTTTAGTCAAACCACTGTTCATTAATAAACACAATTCCTATCGCTTAGACTTCTACGTAACCTTGCCACGAGATTTGCTCAATAAACAATCCACTAAGGTTGCATTAAAGAGCATTAAAGATCAACGCAGTCGAGTTCATTACTCCTGCCAGCTTTGCATTCCACCACTGTTTAAAATCTTGGTTCATGACTATAGTTTAAGGCCCGACCTTTTGCTAAGTTTCGTTTATATACAAATTCATCCATCCAAGTTTAAAAACCATAGTTATAACATAACATTACCATGTATCATTTGTTAAGTAAAATATTAATGTATGGCCTAGTTTATTGTTTAGATATTTCATATTACAACCTAGAATTATCACACAAGATGTTACAAGTCTTTATTCTTAGTCATGGGTTTAGGACCCTGCTACATTAATATAAACTATATATATATATATATATATATATGCATAAAAACTATAGTGAAGGGAATTCGGATAGTTTATGCAGTATTATATTACAATGTTAATAAAACAAATAATAACGTCCCAAAGTCCTAAATATTTATCATTAATTAGGATATGGACAATGTCACATTATCATGATTTAAGGCCATAGTTTTAATATCCCTTTATCGTATTAATATTAAACTAGGGTATGCCTCTAAGCATTAATATTAATAAGTTCACTATGCATGCTAAAAGGCATCTAACCTGGCATAATAATTTCAAGATGAGAATGACATACACTTTTTATTTTCAATCTTTAAAACTTGAATAAACCCAGAAAGTATAATTCTTACCTACAACTCTGTAAAGGAGTAATATGATGCGTTATCTAGCTAGTAGCTAAGTAAGCCATGGGTACCCTTAGGAACCCTTCATTCAAAAGAAGAATTACAATGAAGCTAAATGTATGGAACTGAAATCAGTTACAACATAATGAAGAATTACAAGTATTTCGACATTGTGACACTTAAAACAACTAATGAGTGCTGGTGATTAAGATGTGTCGTCATATGCATAACAAAAGGGTTAATGAAGACAGTAATTTATCATTATCATACTTTCCGCATAACAAACATTAGTATTAAATGCTGCATAGAAAATTTTAAATTTTTGGTAAATTTTGGGGATGTTACACTTTGACAAGTTTTCTCCTGAGGATGTCGAATGAAGTGTTGCACTCATTAGTCCACTTGTACTCTTGATTTTCTTTCAATAATTCCTCCAGGGGACACATCATGTCAGAATAATGTCTGATAAACTTCTTGTAGTATCCCGTGTGGCCCAACAGGATTTGTACTTGCATAGAATTAACTGGAAGCTTCAGGTTGAGAATGATGTTAATCTTTGTGTAATCGAATTTGATGCCTTCTTTAAATACTACATGACCCAGTAGTATTCTGATAGGATTCGTGAAAATACATTTCTTTATGTTCAACGACAGTTGGATTTGTCGACAACGTTCAAACATTAACTAGAGCCATTTGCAGTGGTCTTTCAACATGGAGTAAATTTCCCAATCATCAAAATAGACAGCCATAGTTTTGTAGATGTATTCCTAAAAATATTTGACTACAATATGAGAAAATACAACTGGTGCGTTCTTTAGTCCAAAAGGCATGACTTTATATGTGAATGATCCAAATTCACACACGAACGTGTTCTTCTTCCGATCTTCTGTAGCAATAGGTACTTGGTTGTACCCGAAAAACCCATCTGTGAATGAATGGCACTCATGCCCTGCAAATTCACTAATGATTTCGTCAGCAAAAGGAGTAGGGAAAGGTTCAGTGAGTGTTACTTTGTTCAGTTCGCGAAAGTCGACACAAATTTGCAATCGTCTTGGGTCATTCTTCTCCAGTAGGACGACCATCGGGCTCACCAATTCTGACCGATCAATAGGATATATGATCCCTTCTACAAGCATACTATCAATCTCCTTCTTGACAATTTCTTTATATTTATGTGCAAGTTTGTAAGGTATTTTCTTCACTGGCTTGGCGTCTGGTTTGATATCGATCTTCTTTTTTCCCATCTCCTGTACAAGTCCTTTCAAGTTTTTATAATCGTGTGCGAATACATCCTGAAATTATTTAAGGATACTGGTGATATCTTCAATTTGTTCTTCATTCTAGTAATCGCCAATTCTCTCCATTTTCAGTTTGTCATCATTATATATATCAACTTCTTTGATTTTCACTTTAGCATCCATCCACTCTAGAGCTCCACTGTCATTGATTGGTCTTTCGCCTTCTTTCATCTACATGAATGCTTGCGGAAAATATTTTTCTGATAATCCTTTTGGTTCTTCTTTCTCCATGGTCTCCACTTTGAAAGATGTTTTTACTGGCTTCGACATAGCAGGATGATCTTCTCTCCACTGGAAAATCTTTCTGATTGTTCTTTCTGTTTCTAATTAGAGTCATGTCGAATGTTGGATTTATTTTGACTAAATTTTATGGCAAATAGTTGTTTGTAGAGAAATTGGATTCTTTTCTGTCATTACTCATTTTCTGTCGGTTGCAGAAACTTTTTGATTTCGTTACTAACCTCAGTTAGCTGTTCCTTCTCTGGATAAAATTGAAAGTCTTTGATGAAATTTTCTGAGTTCTTTCCACACAAAAGTATCTCCTTTTGCTACTTCCATCTTATACCATTTATTTGGCAAGTCATCGAGTGTGTTTGGAAAGAGATGTGGCCACGCTCTTTCATCTTTATAACAAACTCTTCTCCATTCTCTTTTGCACTTGTCAATGTTAATTTTTTTGGAATTTACTTCAATCTGATCTAGGATCTTAACTGAGAGAACAACATGTACAGCATATCAATCATGGACACAATAATGCAAGAACACAAGAGACACAGAGTTTACTTGGGGAAAACCATAAAGGTGAAAAACCCCAATAACTTCCTCAGAGATAGATAGAGCAATGATACAACCCAAGCATAAGAGATAGACATCTCCTAGCAGAAGTTTCACCTCCTCCACATGTGCACCACTCTCCCGAGAGTGTGAGAGAGAATAGAATAATGAAATAGAGTGCCTCCCGCACTCTATTTATACTTGACTTGACTTTCGTAATAACCTTTACTAGGTCGGCCTTAACTTAACCACATAACATAATGCTGACTAGGTTGACACCCAATAGGGTGGTCTAATAACCCTTTGAATTGCATGGACTACCCCCAATAGGGTGTTCTGATAAACCTTCGACCCACATGACTTATACAAGGCCGACCCCAACAAGGTGGTCTAATAACCCATCAAGTATAAGTTACGACACTTACAATATAAATGACGACACTTCCATATAGAGGAATAATAACATCTCTATAGGAATACAAACACTTCCGTATAGAGGAATAATACCATCTCTATAGGAGTACAATATACATATATGAAATACATTCCAAAGTTACATATACATCAACACTCCCTCTTAACTAGGAAGGTATTTCTCGATACAGGTCTTCTAGCACAATTTTTCTTCTCTGGATCATCGTCACTGGATAATCATCATCGAGTCATCGCCATTGTCACTACTGCTTCTATCTCAATCAATCTCTGAATCTACTCATCATAGCAATTTCTACAGAGTCAATCCTTTTTCATACTGGATGTAGGCCCACCACCTGCAGGTCTTCATCATCAATGGCCATATTGTGGATCCCAGGACTAATTACGTGCGTCAACAAAACCTAGCATGGACTATAGGTTCTTTTACATGTTGACCTTCACAAAACCTACTCAGAGCATCCCAGGATGTTACGAGCACACATTTCTACTTGTCTGGATATCGATAGAGCATCCTAGGATATTACGAGCACACCCCACTACCTGTCTGGATTTTAAAGAATATTTTCTATGTGAACTTTCGCAAAACCTACTCAGATTATCCCAGGATGTTACGAGCACACCGTTCTACCTATCCAGATCTCGATAGAGCAACCCGGGATGTCACGAGCACACCGCTCTTCCTGTCCGGTTTTTAAAGGATCTTTTCTATGCGAAACTGTAGCAAAACCTACTCAAAGCATCCTAGCGCAGACTATAGGATCTCGATAGAGCAACCCAGGAGGTTATGAGCACACTAATCTACCTGTCCAGTTTTTAAAGGATCTTTTCTATGCTACCTGTAGAAAAACCTCGAAAGAGCATCCTAGCGCAGACTATAGGATCTCCTAAGATCTTTTCTATGCTACCTGCAAAACCTATCCATAGCCATATAGTATCAAAACGATACTCACCATACATCATCCTGATGTATATCATCACATGATCAACCTGATCATCATCATAGCATCAACTTGATGCGTATCATCTGGAGCGACATCCTGAAGCTCGTCATTTGTGATCATCCCGATCATCATAGCATCAGCCTGATGCATATCATCTGGAGCAACATCCTGAAGCTCGTCACCTGTGATCACCCTGATCAAACAATATATCCATTTGATGCATACACAATATCTACCTAATACATATCATACATGATCTACCTGATCATACAATGCATCCATATGATACATACATAAGTACATGATCACACTGATCATACAAGTATCCCCCTGATCATACAAGTATCCACCTGATACATATACAAATACATGATCTACCTGATCATATCCAGCATAAACATGATGCGTACATACATACATATAAATGATCCAACTGATCATATCCAACATCAACATGATGTGTACATACATACATATAAATGATCCAACTGATCATATCTAGCATCCAACATGATGCATACAGAGCAGTAATTGGAGCATCATCCTAATGCTCATCATCCAACGCTTACATCCACAACCATGTGAAGGATCCTCCTTCCAACATGCTTGAAAGGGCTTCAACAAATGTCTCCATCACTTCTTCCTCGAAGTGTCGTCTATATGAAGAACACCAAGCCTCTCCCTGAAGTATTCGAACTTCACTCTAGCTAATGGCTTCGTCAATACATCTGCAATATGCTCATCCGTCGCAACATACAGAAGCTTCACTGCTCCTCTTTGCACCATATCCCTGATATAGTGATATTTGATCTCAATGTGCTTCGACTTGTCGTGGAACACTGGGTTCTCAGACAGCTTCACACAACTCTGGTTGTCACAAAAGATAGCAGTAGCCTCCAGCGGGAGATCAAATAACCTAGACAGTAGCTTCTGTAGCCATACTGCCTCACAATTAGTCGAACATGCTGCAACATACTTTGCTTTGACTATACTCAGTGCTACGCAGGACTGCTTCATGCTAAACCAAGAGATCACACCTGATCTCATACTGAAGCAGCACCCAAAAGTGCTCTTCCTATCTACAGCACTGCCTGCCCAATCTCAGAATATACTTTACAACAACCAGGTGAACACTTCTCGATTCCGTCAGGAACTAGCTCAATGTGTTCACCGCAAAGCAAATATCTGGTCTCGTGTTCGTCAAGTACATCAAGGACCCAATCATCTGACGATACATAATGACATCAACTGGCTCATATGAAGCATCACACAAAATCTTTAGTTTCGATGCCATAGGTGTGGCCATGGCCTTACACTCCATCATCTCGAACCTCTTCAGGATCTCTACTGCATACTTCCCTTGTCCAAGGAAGATACCATCTGCACTCTGCCACACCTCCATGCCTAGAAAATAGTGCATCATCCACAATTTCTTCATCTCGAACTCGACAGCAAGCTTCAGCTGCGTGTCGGCAATCAAAAGGTCATCCATATACAAAAGTAGTATCACTGGATTGCCTTCCTCAACCTTGTAGTAAAAGTTGGAATCTGCTTTACTCTTGGTAAATCCCAAATAGGATAGAAAGCTGTCTATCCTACCATACCAAGTTCTGCACATATATGACTCCTTGTCATGTGTCTCAGAACCAAGTGGTTGTTCCACATACACTTCTTCTTCAACTACACCATTCAAGAAAGTTGTCTTGAAATCCATCTGGTGTATCTTCCATTTCATCACTGCAGCCAGAGCAAGTACGGATCTAATGGAAGTGTATCTGGCTACAAGAGCAAAAGACTCTATGCTACCACTTGTAGCATGCTTGATCTTTTAGATCCTCTTGGAAGTTACTACAGACTCCCCTTCAGGTCTTGGGACTGCATCCCAAACATCTTCATGATCGACTGGCACTCCTCGATCATGGCATTCTTCCCAGATCCTGGGAACTTCAATATCTTCAATATTTTCAATAGATAACTTTGTTGTTGAACAAATGTTGTAGTCCTTCTTTTGTAGGTGATCGTATATGATCTTTCCTACACAACAAGTTAAATTGCATGATTAGAGAACATCTCATAGTTTTCAAAGCAAATTATTACACATAAAGAAATATGTCATACAGTCATGCAATTATTTTAGCCAATGCTTCAATACAACATTTATCCATATCCCGTAACTTTCTAGATGCCTTCCAATCTCTACCAGAACATTGTTAAGAGTGTGCACAACTCCCAACATGTCAGCACAGAGGTTTCATTCTAGATAAGTAGCAATGGAATGTTGTACAGTGCCATAGGCCACTTACCTATGTATATTAGTAGTATACTATTCATCAATGCAATTATTCTAATATGCATAATACACAACCAAATTCTAGGAACATGAGTATATACATTATTGAATAGTATTATTTAAACAATAAAATATGCAAGGAATGATAATTCAAATACTTATCTTTGTTTGTTTGTTGGGTTGACTCCCTCTCAGTCTTTGCTTCTTTTCTGCAACTCCATTCTAATGTGAGAAGTGGTCAACTTCCTCTGAATCTCTGCATCCTTGCAGAAACTACTGAAGTGTGCTCTTTCTTGATCTTTTCTTCCTTGCAGGAACAACTGGAGTGTGCTCCCTCTTGATCTTTGCTTCCTTGCAGGAACAACTGGAGTGTGCTCCCTCTTGATCTTTGCTTCCTTGCAGGAACAACTGGAGTGTGCTCCCTCTTGATCTTTTCTTCCTGGATTACCTGTCCTTGAACTTATATCCATCACTATGCATGCTTATTAGTATGATCATTGTGTTATCCTCGAGGTCTCATACATAATCACACATTCATTAGTATAATCTTAATACTATCAAAACACAATAATCTTAAACATGTATAGTCATGATCATTTCAAACACACATAATAAACATTAGTATTCAAGGTTTCAAGGAAGTCTTCTTTTACTCATGCATATTCTTATTTGATCATAGGACTCTTATGGTTAGTTAAATCATCAATCAAGATAAGAGACATAAAATGCATAAACCCTTGATTACTTACATTTCTAACTTCATGAATAAACATAACCAATCATACCAAGTATACTTATATAAGGGGTCGTAACACAAGGTAGGATTCTAACTTGATATAGGAAAAACATACCCGGATTGGTATGTTAGCTAGTTATGTCTAACATACCCACATGATGTCTTCTTGTTCTCTTCATTTACTTGTGCTAGTAACCTCCATATCTCATAGGTTAACCATTATAGAACCAAGTTATACATACCTCGCAAATAGATCTTCTTAGTGATTCATGACAATGGATGACTCTTTGTCCTCATGTCATCATGATCATATGTTCTTGAACTAGAACATGATTTGTCTTTCTTGGTGTACCTTTCATGTTAGCGGACAACATAAACCTCATACAACACCATAATGCATTAGTACAATCATAAGTGTCAACACCCTAATCAATGAATATCTTCATAATTTTACTAAGGTGATATGACAAGTCTAAATTTAATCAAGATTGTACTAACCGTAATAACATGAAGACAAACATACCATAAACTTAATCATGAACAAATTTTGAAACATACTTGGATGAGTCATACCTTTCGATATTGCTTGTAATCTTCTTATGTAAGACCTTAGCCTCATCTCCCTCTGAAACATGAACTTCTTCACTTATGCAGGTGACCAATCCATTCTCTTCTAGGATTAACCCAATCCACTTGATTTGCAAGAACTGGATCTAGAGCTGTATTAGGGTTTGTCAGAGAAATCCTAAAAATTGAAACTTTGAATTTCAAACTTTCGAAATGATAGAAATATGTGCCTTGATGAGCTGATCAAGCTAGTATACTCATAATTTGAAAACTGCAAAGTTTCACCCCTCAAATTTGCCTTTGAAACTTCCATATTTACTGGACATGACCCCGAACTAGGGTTTGATAAATCCCATCCTTCTTCCAAATAAAAAGGTTCGATCCAAAGCTCTAAGGTTCTATTTTTCCGAGGAGCTTCCAGCTGTGGTCATAGATTTCAAAAATTTCCACTTTTCCGATCAAAGTCCCGAACTAAGGTATGATCAACCCCGCCCTTCTACCCAACCAAAAATTCTGATCTTGGTCTCTAAATTTTGATTTTGATGAGTGGCATTCAGTTGTAGTCTACAATTACAAAAATTCCAACTTTCTCTGAAACCCTAAATTTCAGAAGCCATGAATGAAGGTGCTAAAAAATAATTATGTTTTGATAGAAATATGTACCTGATTGTTTCTGGTATAAATTCGAATATTTCGATCCACGGGGTTTGAAATTTTTTTCTTTTGATAGCCCAACCTGTCATATTTCCAACCCCATAGGTCTGACCTCAAATGGATTCTCTGAGAGAGATTTATGCCAAGTGTCGCAATGTGAACTGTTTATGGAATAAAATAGGAGACCAAACTTGTACGACATGCCACGTGTCACTGGTTCATTTTCCTTCTCTGAAACAATTACCTGCGAAAGTACAGTCCGTGCACTACCTGTCATGTTTTACAAGATTTCATTTGGAGCTTCCTAACCCAAGTTATGATGTTTTTTCCAAGGTCACCTGTTTATGACTAAGATCTGGAAGAGGCAGAAACTCTATATTGTACAGATCATAAATCACAAAGTACAATGAATTAGAGGTTTTACTTTGGACACAAGGTACATGAGGATCTTAGCTTCTCCCTATATAATTTTCAAATGTTGAAACCTCATCTAAATTTATTTATAGCGAAAGTTCTACGATGACTGGTTTTTGCTATATCAAGCCCTAGCATCGCAAGTTCAACAAGTGTCATACATGCCATATCATGCCTTCTTTCAGGCGAGCTCTGATACCATGTTAATTTTTTTGGAATTTACTTCAATATGATCTAGGATCTTAACTGAGAGAACAACATGTACATCATATCTACAACATATCAATCATGGACACAATAATGCAAGCACACAAGAGACACAGAGTTTACTTGGGGAGAACCATAAAGGTGAAAAACCCCAATAACTTCCTCAAAGATAGATAGAGAAATGATACAACCCAAGCATGAGAGATAGACATCTCCTAGAAGCAGCTTCTCCTCCTCCACAAGTGCACCACTCTCCCGAGAGTGTGAGAGAGAATAAAATAATGAAATAGAGTGCCTCCTGCACTCTATTTATTTTTGACTTGACTTGCCTAATAACCTTTACTAGGTCAGCCTTAACTTAACCACATAACATAATGCTGACAGGGCCAACACCCAATAGGGTGGTCTAATAACCCTTTGACCCACATGGCCGACCTCCAATAGGGTGTTCTAATAACCCTTTGACCCACATGACTTATATAGGGCCGACCCCAACAAGGTGGTCTAATAACCCATCAAGTATAAGTTACGACACTTACAATATAAATGACGACACTTCTGTATAGAGGAATAATAACATCTCTATAGGAATACAAACACTTCCATATAGAGGAATAATACCATATCTATAGGATTACCATATACATATATGAAATACATTCCGAAGTTACATATACATCAACAGTCAATATGAGCTTCATGATCTTGTCCCTGTGTGAAAGTCAGTATTTCTGCCTGAGTTGTCAATTTGTTGCCTCCAAATCTCTCGACAAAGTATGTTGACAAGGTATTCCATGTTTGGAGTCTCGATTGGTGTGTGTACCACCATCTCAAAGATTTCCATGTAAAGGTCTTGACTAGACTCTGCAATCTCCCTTGTTTGTATGACATGTTTTAAGACTTCTTCGATATGTATTGATGGAGATTATTGTTCCTTATATCACAGCGCAGGAGTATGTGTCGAGTCTTTCCTCGTTGGTGCAAGAGTTGGATATTCACGAATATTCCTCTCGAATATCTTTGGAACGGTCGAGATCGAGAAACATTTCTTTACTTTATTTTTAGAGATGGAGTCGACTGTCCAAGATTCTTTTGCTTGAAGTTCATAGTTTCCATTTTCTAGTCGTAAAGTTATGCGTCGGAGTTATATCTGACTGATGCAGAATCTATGAGGTAGATTTCTCCTCTTGAATTTGGTTCAACATAATATTCATTGTTATTTACTTGATATAGTTGTCTTATATCATTTTCTTCTTCAACAGGTTCTGACCATGTTCTCCCTGAGATGGGAATATTGGTACTATTACCTTTTGACCATTGCCTTTCAATTTAATGCGACCCTTATCTAGTGAGATTGAAGCTTTCATTTTTCGGCCCCATGGATGACCAACCAGGGCTGGAAACGAGCTGGCTCCATCCTTTGGATTTATGATCTAAAAGTCTACTTTTGTCTTGATTCCTTTTATAGATGTTTCAACTTCTCTCCATACTCCAATCGGTTCAATTATTCCTTGATCAACAAGCTTCAAATAAATGCTCGATTCTTGAAGTTGTAGTCGACCTAGTTGATCCCAAGTATCACGAGTCATGATGTTAACTTGTGATCCAAAATCGAGTACGACTTGTCGGGCATGGTATCTGTGTATCTCAAGGTTGACGAGAGGGTCGGCATCGTTCTTATCATTTTTATTTAGTCGGCAAATGTTCTTAGCTTGTCTTTGTGCGACAGATTTATTCTTAGTGTTATGCAACAAGTCAATTAATTTTCCGGCAACTTCTTCTTTAGTGATTAAATTAACCAATTCATTGAGTGCTTCATGTCGACTTTATTTGTTGTCTTCTTGTGTTGTTAAGTCAGAGAATATATCAGATGCATTTTAAACAAAGATTTTTGTTTAGTAGGATTAGGATAATCCTCTTTACTTGTTACTTTGCTTATTTGTGGTTTGTCTTGACCAATATGAGTACCTTATCTGGTTACAATTTTCAAGTTCTTAGTTCTTATCACATCACATTTTGGAACTCACAACAAGACATTAACATTCTTGTTATTCGAAATTTTCTCAATCATAGTAGGGAAATCCTCCAAGAAGTGATCGCCTACTCCACATTTAGTAAAAATTTTTAGATCTATACAATCTTTTTAGGGACATTCTGCATGTTGATGTCCTTCACTAAGGTAAGTAAAACATTGTCCAGTTCTACGAGGTCGGAAATCTTGACTGTCATTTCCGCGACCTCGGCCTCATCCTTGGTATCCTCTGCATCTCTTGTAGTTATCATTTCGCTGATCATATATTCTTTCATCGTATCTTGGGTATTTTTCATTTCTGTCATTCTGGTCACAGCAATCATTCCTGTCGTGTCTGTAGTTTCGGTCGTATCTATCGTTTCTTTCATTTCTATTATTTTGTTGCTCGACAAAGTTTGTTTGGTACACTGCATGATAATTCTACCTGTTCTTTAGGTTTAGATGGCATTCTGCTATAGAATGAGTACTGACTTGGCAAATATGACACCATTTAGCTTGCGTATTATTCAAATTGTATGGGAAATCATTTGTAGTATGTAAGTCATAGTCTTGACAGGTATCGCAGAAACACCTTGTTTGAACAAGTCTAACATCTTGTCGTTGTTCCTCCTTACGACAAGAGTCTTTTGTATGTCCTATAGTAGAACATTTTGTAGACCATACTTTCGGTCCTTTTAGACTGATGTCTCGGATGGGTTGTTGCATAATGTCCAGTCGTTCTTCTATGTGTCTATCAATAGGTGGCAAAGGATATTCCTCATCCATCTCAATTTCCAGATCCTTTGTCAAAGCATCTTCATATGAGTTGACGCTCTGCCAGAGGATGTGCATTTTGATTTTTCGTATAAGTCCAGCAACAAACCATTTGATTAGGATATTTTCTTTAATGTCGTAATCAAGCTGGCTCAAGAGGTCTTTAAACCTCTTATCATATTCTTTGACAGTCTATGTTTGTCTTTGGACTATTGTCTTTAATTTCTCAGTAGCCAAGTATTTTGCATCCGAGGTTTTGAAGAAAGAAAGGAAGGTTTGATTGATTTATGCCTTCGTTGCATTTGGTGTTTTATCAATGTAACCCATGTACCATGTCAGTGCTCCTTTCCGCAAATATCCAACAAACTGAGCCATTTGACGTTATTCACTGGTAATTAAGAAGGCTTCCCATGTTGATTCGCACACGAACCAATGTCTTTGGGGATCTTCATCGCCCTCATAAAACAGAAAGTGAGCTGTCGTATGCGACATGTCTACTACTTCGACCAATAAATCAACTGGAGGAGTTGTTGGATTGTTACCGGAAACATAAATACTTGTTGATTTAACTTTGACAGGTACTATCACCAAATGTGTCTTGGGAACGAGTTCTTTACATTCATCGCCAATGTCTCAAACTTCAACCAGTTCGTTGGGTCTCGAAAATGTACTTTATTTGACTTCTCCTGTCGAAATCTAGGTGAAATTATGGTCAATGGGGATTTCACCTCTTCTCGGTAGTTCCGATGAACTCAACGATTCAGTCAATGATGGTAGGGGCAGGGGGGTGCTTCTGCATCCTCTGAATAAAGTAGATGGAAACTTCTGTTGGAAAAATCGAGTTGAAAAGTCACCCAGCTTCCTTCTTCTGGTCGATGAATCAACAATAGGTCGACTTCATCACCTTCATTACTTCGTCGAGTCCATATGCCTGACTAACCAGCGCGAAGTCCTAGATCTTCTTCGACAATATCCTGCACTCGGGCACTTTGAGTTAGATACAGTGGAGAAGGTGGCATTATTACCTTAGGTATATTAACTTGGAGAGCACTACCACGCTCTATCCACAAGTCTTCATCCATCGGTGAGAGTTCTTCATTGACGTTGATTTCATCTCAGGCTCGACTCGACTCTAGCAGATTTCCTCTTGCATCTGTCATGACAACTGGTCCTCGTTTCTTCCAGAGCGCACTGGCCTACTCCTTCAGTTCTTCTCACCTTTTTATCCTCTTCTCCCTCTCAATCTTATGGATATATTGAGTGCTTTTGTGAATCATTCCTTGATCTTTGTCGAATCAGTTGTATCTTTCACCTCTGGTCATGTCTCTTTTTCACCCATCGAACTTATTCATGCATCTACTCCATCAGAACATGTTTTTCTACCCCCCCAATGCTGACCTAAAGTTCTCTAGGAAACTAGGGAAGTACAAAACTTCATTTTCTCAAGAAATAATCCCACTCGTGCTCTTTTATGAATTTCTTCCACGCTCGTTCGTTTTCTTCCCAATTTGAGTTTGGGAGCAGTGGAAGCAACAAGGGTCAAGTCTCAACAATATGTGTGGCGCCTTTGTCGATTAGGAACTTGAACAAGAGTGTCGGAAAAGAACACAAAAACTGGTTGCTGAGGTCGGTGAAAAATCGTTTCCGCACGTCATCAACAAACACTCGTTCTTCAATTGCACATTCTTCATAGAACTCATCGGCAATCTTCTCACACCATTCCGACAGATTCGCACGACCTCCATTGATCATCTTCAAAATCAATTCATGCTCCTTTTCATCTGGTTGTCTTCTCATCCAATAGCTTCTTCAGCGCAAACAACACGGATTCTATGAACTTCTCATGAGTCTCATAAAAGAATTTCTCCCTTGCTTGAGAAATCGTCAGCTTGTTCCTTCTCGCATAATTTTGTAGGTAGTTAGCGATCTTTATCCCCCACCAATCCTTAATCTCTTTCTCTCATATGATTGATCATGCTCACTATTGCTTTATGTATGCATCACTGACAACAAAACCAATGTTGTAGTCGAGGGGGTTGCATTGTTACCAATGATACATATTATATATAAGAAAGAACACAATATACAGATACAATAGACAAGAAGATGGAGAGAACAAAAGCCTTTTATTACTCAGCAAGATGCAGAATAGTACATGGGTTCTCGCACAAAGTTGGTTCCACTTTTTAGTGTCACTATAGAAATAAAAAACACACATCCGAAACAGAAATCCATAACGCATATGCGTTATTTAGGCTAGGTTCGAACAAACCCGAGCCAAAAACCGAGGCTAAGCTTAGTTAGCCCAAATCACATATGCAATATATCGGACTTGCGTTTTTTAATAGTTACAAATCGCAAGTGGGATATATCCCACTTGCGTTATATCGCAAGTGTGATATATCCCACTTGTGTTATAACGTAAGTGCAATTTGGATCATGTGGATCATTTTAAATTTTATTTTCTTTCACAGTGATCAAAATACAGTCTAAGAATCATGATCTGTAATGGTATATGTACTCCCAATTCCTCTCATTCCTCTAGAAGGATTGAATCCCTCCATATCTCTTCCATATTTCAAAGTTGTAGTCGAACTAGGGTTTGATTCATATGGTCTTCTTATTTCACCATCATTTGTGTTTTTGTTTTTTTTCTCCGTTTGTTTGAATGAATAGAGTTTCATTTATTGTACTAATTTTTTTGTCTATATGCATATAATTTTACTTGCAAAGGCGTAGTTAGAGAGATTCAATTGATTTATGAGAGAGGGGACCATATACAAACTTTGTTCTCTAGATGTGAATACTAGAGATGATTTGAAACATTAATTTTCTTGTCTTATATCCGTTCTTATTTGAGATGTTATCCTTCTGTATAAGGTAGCGTGGATCTCTTCTACAACTAATGTCACATGTACAATTTGTGCACTAAATTGATTTCTTGTTTTGATATCTTCTCCTCTAATTTTTTTTCTTCCTTTGATGTCTTCTATCATACCCTTCTCCATATAACTCCCTCGTTGCTTATCCAACCATACCATGTCACCCATCCATGCACCCACTATTTCAACTAAAGTTATTAAAATGGAGGCTAATATCTCTTATTATAGATCATAAAAATAAGCAACCCACTTCCTCTCTTCTACCATTACCTTTTCTCCCTTCAAACCTATTTGCCACTATCCTACAAAGATATAAATTAGACATTTGAAAAAAACTATTCTTTATCTTTATCTCATTACTCACGTGATCTCTTTATGAAAATATATTTGATGACTACAAATATGGTAATTCAATTACAAATAAACTCCATGGAGATAAAATAACATAGAGTGAAAATGTTGTAATTATCACTCCCTAGTAGGCTTGCAAGGAGTGACAAAGTTGTAATTGTCCCTCCCTAGTCAAGGAGAAAGGGGTGAAAATCCTTATACATTGGAAAAAATGAAGGTCCAAATGATGGGATTTCAACATACTAATTAAGGATTTGTAGAATTCAATATGCCCTTGTCTCCCTCGTCCTTGGTCCAAGGAAATCCCCAATCATTTATTCATTCATATATAAAGGATTAATATTCCAAGGAAATCCCCAATCATTTATTCATTCATATAAAAAAGATTGATAGAGTTAAAAAACGCAGCTACGATATATCGCAATTGCAATATATCACACTTGCGATATATCGCAAGTGAGATTTGTAATGCAAAAAAATATATATATATAAAATAGAGTGACCCCTGCACCTCATTTTCATTCATATATATCTTAAAGGATTAATAGAGTTACAAAACGCACTTGCGATATATCACAAGTGCAATTTATAATGCAATATATATATATATATATATATATATATATATATATATATATATATATATATATATATATATACAATTAACAAAGTGGCCGCGGCCTCATTTTCATTCATATATATTTAGGATTAATAGAGTTAAATAACGCACTTGCGATATATCACAAGTGTGATTTGCAATGCAAAAAAAAACACAGTGCCCGCGACCTCATTTTCAAATTCATATATATTTAGGATTAAAAAACTCATTTTCATTAATAGAGTTACAAAATGCACTTGCAATATATCGCATGTGCGATTTGTAATGCAATATATATATATAAAACACAGTGCCCGTGGCCTCATTTTCCCAATCTACACAGTGAAGGACAGACGATATCGGGAAAGCGAAAAAACACACCTGTCGATTTGCGTTTGAGAGAAGGAGGAGGCAAGCCACTTCACAATTCAGATAAAATGGAAGGTGGGTGGCAAGATTTACTAGTTTGTTAATTCCTTTTGAATTTTTTGTTGTTGTGTTTGTTAATTTACTAGTTTTTGTTTTTTTCTAAACCAATTTAATAAAATTTGTTACATGTATTAAAAACAAACAATGAAATTGATTAATTAAGTTTTGAAATTGAACTGTTTTGTTCTTAACAGAGAGCACAAACCCATAAACAAACCCCAACCCAAACCAAAATCCAGACACAAACCCAAACCCAAACCAAAATCCAGACACAGACCCACACACGGAGAAACACGACCGTAATTCTAAGATTCTGGGTCATTTGGGTTCATTGAGGCGCCTTAGATCACTCTTTAGGGGGGGGACCACTTAAGACAATCTTTAGTTGAGGAATTAGACTCCATAAAAAATACAATTTCCAATGCCCAGGGAGCACTGTACAACATTAGCTCGTACAGAGATTCCCAGAGGCAATACTATTCCACTGGGTTGAGCTACAAAGATGTCAAAAAATTAAAGATAACCAAAGACCAATTGCTTTCCTTATTCCTAGACCCCAGCACCGGATTGGTTCCACCCACCAGTCAACCACACATTTCCATAGACTGGTGTGTGGAACCAAATATTAAATCCAATTGGATGGATCGCTGGTACATGGTCTTCGATGAAGACCCTCATGGGAATAGAGACATCCCATTTTATTTCCTTAGGAAGCTATATGCAGAATTTATCCTGGGGAAACATGTGAACTATTTTGACATTTTAGAGTTCCAGGGTGTAGGTCATGGGATGCCCCAAGATAGGGAAGGAGATAGGACCGATCCTAACCTTGTGCGATGCCCTCCATGCACACCAAACCCCCCTCAATTATATCCTCCAGCGGGTCCAGTTCTTGATGATACACAAGAGTCCTTATTAGATTTGGCTGATACATTGCTTCGACATGGGACTGACATCCAAGGCAATGTAAGCCAAGGGGTTAGCACTTCCGAGGCTGGCCCATCTGGGGTTGGACCATCTCACAGTCAGGATCCACCGTTTAGGTCCCCAGACCAAGCCAGAGATGCACATCGCACCGGTGACGCGGAGTCCTCAGAGCATCGGGTTATTCCACACCCTTTGCAAATCGTGTCGAAGCATATGCTATGGGCCTACTTCAGAGTTTCGAGGCGATGGATTACTCCGATATGTAAGTAACATTCATTATTTACATAGTATATATATATATATATATATTTTATATCATAGTTTTCAATTGTTTCATAATTTATTTCTATTTAAATAATTATCTGACAATTTACATGAACAAATATACAGCTAGTGTCCAATGAAACCTCGGATTCACGTAATCCGGCCGTTGATGCTGATGCCATTGATGCAGCGGTCAATGCTGCATATGATTTTGGTGCTTCACCATTAGCTATAAGAACTTTATTTTTAATTTGTCATTGAGTAATTTACATATTTATAATTTAGAGACTGCAACATTCAATACATCTTAAACTCGATACAATATGTTTTATGCAGGGTGGGCATGATGAGTTTGTGGAATCCCAGGTCAGTCCCTCCCATGTAGAGGAAGATTCCCAGACTCAGGTATTATTTTCATTACATGCTTTTAACTATATGCTTTTAATGATTTGAAACATGTATGCGTTTAATTATTTAAAGAAATTTTCTAATTGTATCTTTATGTTTTGTTACGTAGCATGGTTATGGTTAGGTTTTTTTTTACCATCTAGTAAGGCCAATGTTTAGTATTCCACCCACTGGTAACCCTCTTCCTCCCCCCCAGGTACGTGTACATGTCTCGCTTTCTTTGAAAAAGCCATTTTCCGTCCATGTATTATATATATGTAGTCTCGTTAGATCTTTGTATTTGCTGACATTGACATATATGTTACCTTATGTAGGAATCTAGTGATGCAATGGTGCTTGAAGAGCACCCAATCGACATTGTTGGTGACCCACCTCTCCCCCCCCTGCAAGTACATGTATGTCAAGCTCTTTCTTTGAAAAGGTCATTGTACGTCCATACATAGTATATATACAGTCTCATTTTCTTTGTATTTGCTGACATTGGTCCATATGTTACTTTATGTAGGCATCTAGTGATACAGTGGTGCTTGAAGAGCACCAAATCGATGTTGTTGGTGACCCACCTCTCCCTCCCCTAGGTACGTGTGTACATGTCTCTCTTTCTTTGAAAAGGTCATTGTACGTCCATACATATTATATACAGTCTCATTTTCTTTGTATTTACTGACATTGGTCCATATGTTACTTTATGCAGGAATCTAGTGATGCAATGGTGCCTAAAGAGCACCCAACCGAGGTTGTTGGTGACCCACCTATGCCCCCTCCCTAGGTACATGTATGTCTCGCTTTCTTTGAAAGAGTCATTGTCCGTCCATGTAGTATATATGTCTTGTTTTCTTTGTATTTGCTGACATTGCCATGTATGTTACTTTATGCAAGCATCTACTGAGCTAGTGGTGCCTGAAGAGCGCCCAATTGGGGCCACTGATGACCCTGCATGCCCCCCCACCCAAGTACATGCAGTTTCAGTGCCGAGGACTTACACATGCATGGTGAGTAAAAATGTTATATTTGCTTGGAATTTGAACAAATGTACATAGAGTTGTATTTATTTTTATAGCTTGGTAAACTAACATACAAATTTTGGTTTGTGTGTAGTATCCGATATTGAGAATGCGTCCTCCTGCAGATCGTTGGGGAACGCCATCGAGCAGCCGCAAAAGAAAGATAGACTTCTCATTAGCCACTGACATTGGCAGTGAAAAGGGGGATAAATAGAAATCATGTATAGGGGGGGGTACATATAGAATACATGTATAGGGGGAATACATACATGTACCATTTTGTTTGTATGTAAGCACATATGTACAGTATGATCCACAATTTTGTATTATGGCCATGGCATGCCATTTTTGAAAACATTATACATGTACATTTATAATATAAAGCAATGTTCAGATTTAACTATATATGGTTGACTTGATATGGGATGGAGACATGTGTATTATATGCCTTGAAGATATATATGCTTGAATATGTTTTTAGGTTTATGGCTTTGTGTTTTTTGGAGAAGAGTTGGCATTGCAAATAATGAATGTAATGTGTTGGGTATAGAAAGGAAGGCTCTAGATGCCTTACTATATGATGATGTGAATGTTGTTTCTTATAGTGACAAGCCCAATCTAGAAGTTTAATTTATAATGAACAAACAAGTGAATTTTCATAGCCCCTTCCTCTCCTAAACCTTCTTCACCTCCTAAACTTGTTTATCTTTACAATCATACTACAACTAACCCATCCTTACTATTGATGATACATTCCTAGTCCCACTCAACTCTAGCACTCATTTTTACTCACAATTATTAAATCAAATACCAAGTAGCCACTCTAGTCCATAGAAATGGAATCCAAAAGAACCTCATCTCTTAGACCTTTTTTAATCACTTACAACTTCCTACTACCCCAGAGGATTCACCTTATCAACTAGGTTGGGTCCAATAATACAGCCATTGTCTTCTAATAAACAAATATATTATGGCGTATCACTTCATATTTTCATTCATTTTTTTGCTAGATTAAGGTGGATCACTATTCTATTGCAACACATGAAGAACACATGAAAATATAAGTATTTGGGCTTATGCTTTCATATCATGTATACCCTTGTGTTGAAGGTTTATGTTCATGGTTATAGTATGATGATATTATAGAGCCTAGTCATTGTATTTTGCATACAAACCCTTCACTTCCTTCTACTCTTGACACCCATTCTCCACCCACCTATACCACATAGTTGTGAACACATATAGGTGGGTCACACACCTTGAAGCCTAAATACAACAATTAAAAGCTATAGTTGACACTATAAGTGGATTAAGCACACTCCAGGAATCCATAATTTTCTTAAAGTGTAGAAAACTTGGTGAATCTTACCAATTTTTAAATTTCCAACCATAAAATGTTGAACAATATTTTTTTAAATATTCAAATTCATAAGTATTTTATATAGTTCATGGACAATTTTAACCATGCTCATAGTAAAATAATTTTATCCTATGGAATTTGGTTATCATTTTAGATAAAAATCGAAATTGGAACATTGTTTGGAAAAAAAACATCTAAAATTAGCCCATGGATTAAATTTCACCACTAAGGTTTTTACTAGGGCATATATAGAACAAAAACACATTCCTTGTAGTCATTGTCTTCCCCTTGGACACATTCATCTATACCACGAGCCATGGAATACACATTGGCACTTTATCTAACTTAGCTCCGTAGTGTGCATTATCCGTAGTTCTATGTCTACAACCTCATGTTTCACATTTGGTTTAAACACAGATAATCATGGATGGTATACATAACCTACATCGTTGGAGGAAAGTGAGGATTTTTTATTAGCTAAATTGATAGGAAATAATAAGGAACATGAACATAGTCTACAAGCCCAATGTAGACTAGGGTTTTGCTCAGTTTCCATCAATGCAATCTCGCATTGTTGGTTCAACTCCTCAAAACACTCCACCGAGCTAGTGTTGGAAGTGATCCCACGTCGGCATTGCCCATACACAATACCAGGAGCCAACGGCATGCAATATTTCCGCTCCATTTTTTATTTTGCTCCCGGATCGAAAGTCACCAAGTGTCCCTGAATGACATTTTCATGCGACTTGCAACTCGACATATCTCGACAACCGGAGGTCGGATCGACAAACCGTCGATTCCGTTTCTCTCCTGGCATGCGATTACCTCTAGGTAGCCTCTCCTCTGTGTTTCCATGGCCCAGTGACTTCATTGTGCATTCATTTCGTAAACTAGGGTGTTGCTCAGTTTCCATCAATGCAATCTCGCATTGTTGGGTCAACTCCGCAAAACATGTTGCAGCATTAAGAAAAAACTATGTGTCTAGAGATCATAGTCTATATTATTCTTGTACCAACGTATAATCCAACAAGAATATGCCTAAGCTGCACTTACAAATTACAAACTAACTAGGGTTTCATGAACTAGACACCGCATAATAAAACTAGGGTTCACAAATTGAGACATGGAACTAAAAACTAGGGTTTTATGAACTCTCTAGGTTTAGATCATGTACCTAGGCTATGCACATACATGAAACAAAATGAATAGGCTATGCATGTATACATGTAACAAAATGCCATATACCTAGTCTATGCACATACATGAAACAAAAAATCCATATACTTAGGCTATGCACATACATGAAACAAAATGAATAGGGTTGAACATGGATCACAAGTGGAATTTCACATGCATGCATGACTAAGATGCAGAAACACATGTACATGAATTTTATGCACATACATGAAACAAAATGCCATATAACTAGGCTATGCACATACATGAAACAAAATGCCATATACCTAGGCTATGCACATACATGAAACAAAATGAATAGGGTTGAACATGGATCACAAGTGGAATTTCACATGCATGCATGAATAAGATGTAGAACACATGTACATGAATTATATGCACATACATGAAACAAAATGCCATATACCTAGGCTATGCACATACATGAAACAAAATGCCATAGACCTAGGCTATGCACATACATGAAACAAAATGAATAGGGTTGAACATTGATCATAAGTGGAATTTCACATGCATGCATGACTAAGATGTAGAAACACATGTACATGAATTATATGCACATACATGAAACAAAATGCCATATACCTAGGGCTATGCACATACGTGAAACAAAAAGGCCATATACCTAGGCTATGCACATACATGAAACAAAATGAGGTATTGAAAGAAGTTAGAAGAGAACTATCATACTTGTTGATAATTGCTAGTTTTAAGGTTTATTGGTCATATGTAAAAATTGGCATAAATATTCATAAACTTGATATACAAGAGAAATTTTGGCATATGAAGATGATGAAGATAAACTTGACTCGAGAGCATGTTATTTTCCGATTTCTATTTGGTGGTGTCTAAAGACACCGGTTGTTCTTGGCGCCTGCAATGTGCCATAAATAGTGTTTGTATCCTAGGCACATGAAAGGCTAAACATTAGTACTCTCATAAGAAAATAAGGAAAATGTGAAAACATTATTTATAAATAACTCACCTGAGTTTGTAGGATCGTGTTTATAACTTTTCCAGTAAATTATGTCTGTGAATGGTATCCGACATTCACAAATTAGTACATTGGGAATAAACTGAAGGCTAAATAATTGAAATTGTGCTTCAACACACACTTTAAGGATTAAATTTAATGCACCTGACAATCTAGCCACACTGGAAAATCTAGTAACACTTGACAATGCACTCACTCAAGTAGGCCATCTGGATCATCTCTACTGCCGATGGTGTCCATCAATCTCTCATGCTCTAAATGAGGTAGCAAGTATTGTACATGTGACCTATTTTTTTTCGAAATTGTGCGCAGCTTGATGTTTATA
The DNA here is from genome assembly GCA_027924585.1 of Larix kaempferi. Lineage (NCBI taxonomy): Eukaryota > Viridiplantae > Streptophyta > Pinopsida > Pinales > Pinaceae > Larix > Larix kaempferi. Next base: position 1,292,941 of record BSBM01001057.1, read on the forward strand.
CCAACTACCAGGTTGGTGAAGTGGTATACAATAGCTCCTAGTTTATAATCCTTATATACATACCCACCCTTCATTTTTTGTTGTGCTGCTAGTGTCAGGTACTCCCCTTTTCTAACCATCGAGCTAGTTGGGGATTCAATATTTTCATCATCTGTAACAGGTTTGAGAAGGGTTTGTTTCCCCTCTATGCAATGTGCCAACCAATAGTCAAAACCCCATTCATTATTTTTTGGGGCAACCACTGCATATATCTGACCTGTGAAAGGAAATCGAAAAAGGTTAAAAATATATAAATATTAAAAAAGGTCTTGCATGTAACATAAATAAAATTTCTTTCAATGTAAGGGCTTGTAGTGATTTAGGTACTACTAATTTATTTTTTTGTACCTGCTTATATAAGATCCGATATGTGATCATAGTCTATAGAAATATATGTCTGATCATCTTCCATATGGTCTATTTCATTAACCCCCTTGAAATCAGTGCCAAGTGTCACTCGATCCCATGTATCAACTGTATCTGTATACTCACAATCATCCCATTCATCTATGCTACAGGAACTGCAAAAGCAAGCCTTCAATCTTGTCCAAATTTGTCATGCCGAGTTGTCTGAGATTCTAATTGAATGAAAACCTCGAGTTCCATGCACTGTGTTCACCCGATGTGTTTGGGATTGGTCCACATCTGTCACCTCCCAGAATATTATCCGCACTAGGTGTTTCCTTGTTGCTTGTTCTCCCATCACAGATGCACACCATTCGACTATAGATGAAGTGTCTCGAAGGCAAGCACGTGTAAACTTCATCTCTTCCCTTCGAAGGGCATTTTTTATGCATGCACCAGCACCATCATGCTCTCCTTTTCCATGACTTGTTTCAAAGTAGTTCCATGTATGTGGCACCTTGTATTTTATGTGCAACAAACACAACCATTGAAATACATGTGCATTCTTGAATTGTCCAGCATAACCATATGACCAAATCAAATGACGATAAAATGGTATATCCATAGCTATCACATGATCATAGAACAACTGAAAGCAATGCTACACGTAATGGATGTCATGGCTCTGGTCATCACTGATGTAAAAGTGACTCTCTTTCAATATCACACGTTTCTCTTCATTGCTATCTAGCCCATGTTGATAAGTGATATGGACCATTATGCTCACCTGCTCTGAGTGATAGTATTGACTTTGTATTTCATTTTGTGGTTGTAGGGTGTAATTTTCCACAAAGTGATAGTATTGTTCTGAGAGGGAAGGTGTCCCGACATATTCTGAATTGCTCATCTTGCCACCGTGCCATATCGACATGATGAATGTACTGTTGGATCTTTCCACGGAACTCTGGAATAAAATCACATACTTTCACCTGGTGGAAAAAAAAAACAATGTTATAAAACAACATAAAAATATTTACATGAATATTAAAATATACATCAATATTTTTAAAACAATGTTATAAAACAACATATAAACAATGTACACTTAGTTAAATGAACATTTTTCATGTAGATTGTCACCCGTGAAGTCACCAATTTAATCTTCTTGCTTTCTTTCCCATAATGTAGCTGATATGTCTCATACTGAAAGTTCTGCTTCTCGACAATTGCATTACAAAATGCTTGATCTTCACTCTCATGGATGCAATTGGACCATAAAGATAGCCCACGACAATTGTTGCAAGAACCCTCTACACATTGTTTTAAGTAATGTGTCTTCCCATCTTGCCTCGGACACATTATGCTATGGATGAAATCTCTAGATGACATTGGCGATACTATACTTGAGCATTCCTGCACATGGTTAGGATGCAAAAAATGACGTATATGTGCAAATGTATGATAATATAGATCAAACTCTATGTGGTATCTACAACAACAAGTGTTACGGATTCTATTGATTCTAACATACCAAGGCTTGCATTTTTCAAAAGATCTTTTCCCGAGCCTTAGCTCTACGTGGGAAACTTTAAACATCTCGAACAGTTGAGTTTGTGTCATGTAAAGGTAATGTTTAACATTCCCTTCATTGTTCATAGAACCCCTACAGTGTTTTAACACATCCTTTGTGTTATAAGAAGGCCTAGTGTTATCGTGCCAAAAAGTGTGCACTAGTCCCTTCACTGCTTCGACCAACTTCATGTCTTTGCGGGGCAACCTACCGCTAAATGCCCATAATGTATCCATTTGTCCCTCTACATCAAGGTTGTCTCTTCTTACTGAATATTTTTTAAGTGTATTTGGATGTAAAGGGACAATTTCTGATGTGCATTTAAGTAAATGACATTGTCTTGTGGATCTAGATACAATTGATTCAACCAATACGCGGCGAGCCACATTACAGTCTTTTGAACAAGTTTTTTTACCAATTGATGTGAATTCAACAACAAGAGATTTAACAATGTGATTACTTGATTCGGTATTCTTCATTGTTCTTATGCCTAAGCTAAAAACAATTGACATTTACCGGCTTCAGATTTTGGTTCAAAATATTGTTTCATTATTTGAAAACAATGACGAATGATTGTGCGTTTAGCCACCTTACCTTCCATGGAAGTTAATTTGCTCTCGTCCACTTGTATGCGTTTAGGAGTTCTCTTTCATTTTGATGCAAGATTTCTTGTCGTTTGAAATGCTGGAGAGACATTTACATCCATTGGAGGCAGACAACTTCGATTAGGAGATTGAACCACTTGGCATGGTTGTTGCAGAGTCTCGTCAGGAACATAATGATTGAGCTCTACAAAGGGTTGTCCGGTTAATAATGGACCAAAATTTTCATCTTGGTTATAACCAGCTTGCATTAAAGTTGCAATATCTTCCTCAGCCTCTTCATCAGGTATCTATTGAGCGAGAATGGGAAGTATTTGCTCATCCAATGAATGTCGATGATTTCTTGAATGCTCCCTCTTCTTTTCTTTTTTAATTTCAGCTTCTTCGGGTGTAAGCATCTTCCTCGTTGACTTCCAAACTCTATTACGTGGATTCCCCATTGAAATCAACCCCAAAATTGTACAAAACCTATGGATCTGTGTAATAAATGATTAAATTGCAGGTTAAACAGTACACTCTGTGCGGGTTTCAGAAGAATTATGTATTTTCCTGTACAGTAAAAATGGCCCACGACCCGCAACCTAAGATTATTTATTAAACAAATATCGCATATGCGATATAACGCATCTCTGTTTTAACGCATATTCGTTATATCGCATATGCGATATGAACTATATGCTTTTTATGCTTTTTACAAATGGCCAGTTTGTTAAAAACGTGATCACTAAATCGCATATGCGATATATCACATATGCGATATACCGCATATGCGTTATATCGCATATGCGATTTAGTGCATATCAACTATTGAAACCTCATTTAACCATGAACCATGAAAACATCATTAAATCCCTAGAAGATTGGATTTACCCTTGGACCATGGTACAATGTATTCAGAACTATGTTTTGTCTGGAAATATTCGTAATGGTTCCTATATGACCATGGTCAATGCCTCGAGAACAATCTTCAATGCATAAAATAATATGATGGCACATATATCCCATATTAAGGCTAAATATCCCCTTTAAAGGGTATGTGTAGTGGTTTAAGACTTGTTTCTGTTACACTTTTGTCCCATTACCATGGTTAAGACCCTGAGACCCATCCTTAGTGCATAAAACCTCATAATGACACCCATATCCCACTAAAGGCCAAATATTCCATCTATAGTGCATTTGTGTTGATTTAGAGACTCATTGGACCATCTTTTCTTCCATGGCTATGCTCAATGTCTAGAGACCTATCCCTACCATCCAAAACCCTATAATGTCACCCTTATCCCCTTATAATACAATTTAGACTCCCAAGATTCCATCCAGACGATCTATGGGGTGGCTCATGCCCCAACATTACATTGATTAAAAGCTAAAATAGGTGTGGGGGGAGTCAAAGGAGGGAGAGGAAGTTGTAGAGGGAATCATGGGAGGAAGGGATGGGTAGGGGAGAGATATGGGGGGGATGAAGGGAGGAGAAATATAAAGGGAAGGGAGGGATTTGTCTTTGGACATTGATATGAGGGGGAACTAAAGGGAGGAGAAATATAAAGGGAAGGGATTGGTGGGAGGGGAATAAATATAAGCGGAAGGGAGGGAGGGAGGGATGGGGGGGGGGAGAGATATAGGGGAATAAATATAAGTGGGAGAGAAGAGGGTGATATATAAAAGGGAGGGATGATTGGGTGCAAGAAAGATATAGCATAATGGATGGAGGGACAAATGGGGGGGAACCATTAAGGAGTAAGAGGGAGGAGAGGGATGGATGGAGTGGTGGTATAGATAGAGGTATAGAGTGAGTGAATGAGAGAGACAAATGGGGGGTGGTTAAAGAGAGAGAGAGAGAGAGATAGAGAGAGAGAGAGTGATGGATGGAGGGATGGTTGAGGGTGAGAGAGTGGGATAATAACAATGAGAGAGTAGGGATTTAGGGAAATGAAGGATGGTCAAGGATGGTTACACCGAGGGATAGAGATGAGGGATTGTGTGTGTGTGTGTGTGTGTGTGAGAGAGAGAGAAAGAGAGAGGGAGGGAGAGATCATGGATGTTAAGGAAAGGAGAGAAAGATGGAGAGATTAAGGAGGGATGAAGGCTTGAAGGTGGAGAGAGGAGGTAGGGGGAGAAAGTGAGGGATGGAGTGAGTGATAGGATGGAACACATGGATGGAGGGAGGGAGGGAAGAGAGAAAGAGTTTTGGCGGGAGGGAGGGGAAACAAAGGAATTGTTTTAAAGGGTGTGTGGATGTGTGTGAGAGAGAAGGGTGTGGAGAAAGAGGGAAGGAATTATGGGGGGAGAGAGAAGGAGGTGGAGAGAGGAGGTAGGGGGAGAAAGTGAGGTATGGAGTGAGTGAGAGGATCAATCATCAAGATTTCTAGTTAAATTATTTGTTGAAAAAATTCTAGTTAAATGATATGTTGTTTTTGAATCAATAGTGTAATGTGATTAAACTATTAAAGATCATATAGAAACAAATCACATTAAAATGTCATGTGTACACCCACATTTCATCCCAAATTCAAAATATTTGTTACAATACCAACCTTCCTAACATTTTAACTCATCAAAACTATGGTGATTTATGAATGTTTCTCTTAAAAGTTTCGAGCACAAAAATATAATTCTACAGAAAACCAAGTGACTCCTTACCTTTTTAAAGGTTTGATAGATCAAAATTGGTCTCAGTGGACGTTAATGACACCCATAATCATCATCAACTCAAGTAGAGAATTATTAAGTTATATAATAAATTTGTCATTAAATAAAAAACCCTACTTGAAGTCATTTAACTACACTAATATCAAAGAAAGTTTGATTAACAAAATAAGTGCAAAGGGTTCTCATCAATGACACCAATCAATAGATGCATAGTGAACTATAGGTCGAAGCTACAAACTTCAACTATCTTAGTGTAGTAAGGTGAAGTTCTATACTAGGAGACTACACAATAGTGAAGATGGAATTATCGAGATATATTTGAATCGATTTTTCTTCGGTGCCTATTAAATCTCATACCTAGGATAGGATACAAGGAAAATTATTAAAACGGTGAGGATGAAATCCCTAACCCTTAAAAATGGATTGAAAACCAAATTATAGTCACCATGATATCCCAATTACTTCATCAATAACAATCCACCATTTGGCTTCTTAGATGTCCCATTCACTTTGATGTGAGTTTATACTTTATACCATACTACCCCATACTACCTAATATATCAAATATAACTTAGTTGAAAATAGAGATGTATTGTTTCCGAACTCATTTGTCACATTAAACAATGTTATATTAACCATGATGGGATGCTATCTTACATTTCAAAAGAATAGTCTCATGCCACTCTTTTATCTAATAATATTTATTCTCTATTTACTCTTTTGTACTAAACCAAAACACATATCCATTATATCGCATATGGGATATGAACAAGTCTAAACCACATATCCGTTATAATGCATATGCGTTAATTTAAAATTTAAAAACTCGGCGGGAACAAGGCTCGGGATGATGTTCGGAAATAGCTTCGGACTTCCGAACCTATTGGCTAGAACAAAAAAACTAGGGCCATTGCCTGTATTTTTGAACTCTATCAATATGCTCAGTTTCAATGGCGTGTTTTGCTATGAAAAAATCAATATTTTTTTATGAAAATATAGAATATTGTAGAGTACTATCTGACGATTCTGAATATGTAATTTTTCATAAAAATGTATGTTTTATTTATTTTATATTAATTTTCTAAATGACACACATCAGTTTTCAAAAATACATACATCGATTCGTTTTTATATAAATTTTTATTGCCTTCACCATTTCCCAAGAAAAATATATGGTGCACTAGAGGATACTGAGCTCTACAATCTCATATGTAGAAAACAATGATTTCATTAAATTTTGCCCCTAAAGTGTTGCACCCGCACATAATGTTTTAATTTTAAGGTTTTATGACTTCAATAATTAATAATAAAAAACATAATTCATGAAATTTTTTTAAAAAATAGTGTTGCACTAGGCCCATATGTCCTTTATATGTCTGCAAGATTTTATTCAAAATGGACATCATTTACCTCAATAAGTGCTGCACCTGCACAAACATATATATTATGATGTGCTGAAAATTTGAAAACCCAATTTAACGGAAACTAATTTTATAATCATTTACACAAATTTTTTATAGATAAATGTTATATATTATGAAAGTTGATTCAATTACCTATCTTTTGTCTTTTTACTTTATCTTCAAATCCATTACGGAAGTACCCCTAATTGTCACCTAAAGTCAGAGGTTCCAGGTTTTTTCAGTATTATGTGGAATCTAAAGTGTCTTTAAAGGAGTCCATGATTGTGCATCAGCCCACATATAAAAACAGACCTAAGTTAACCTCATGGATAGGCTTGCCAAGTCTCAACAATATGTGCGACGCCTTTGTCGATCAGGAACTTGAATAAAAGTGTCGAAAAAGAACACAAAAACTGGTCGGTGAGGTCATTGAAAAATTGTTTCGCACGTCGTCAATAAACACTCATTCTTCAATCGCACATTCTTCATAGAACTCGTCGGCAATCTTCTTGCACCATTCCGACAGATTTGCACGACCTCCGTTAATCATCTTTGAAATCAATTCATGCTCCTTTTCATCTAGTTGTCTTCTCATCCAATAGCTTCTTCAGCGCAAACAACACGGATTCTATGAACTTCTCATGAGTCTCATAAAAGAATTTCTCCCTTGCTTGAGAAATCGTCAGCTTGTTCCTTCTCGCATAATTTTGTAGGTAGTTAGCGATCTTTCTCCCCCACCAATCCTTAATCTCTTTCTCTCATATCATTGATCATGCTCACTATTGCTTTATATATGCATCACCGACAACAAAATCAATGTTGTAGTCGAGGGGGTTGCATTGTTACCAATGATACATATTATATATAAGCAAGCACACAAGATATAGATACAATAGACAAGAAGATGGAGAGAACACAAGCCTTTTATTACTCAACAAGATGCAGAACAATACATATAAAAACAGACCTAAGTTAACCTCATGGATAGGCTCGCCATCCTATATACATGCTTTACATTCAGTTATATAACCACTTGTCGGTTCAACCGACTAACCAAACCCGACATGTTCTGGTTGACGTAGCAGTTGACATGTCTTACAATAAGTCGGGCGGAAAACCTAGTCGACAGGCCGACTTAGGCTCCTCCAACAGAATTGTTGCAAACACAACATTAAAAGGTACTAAAAAACATTAAAAAAATATTTTGATGTGTTTCGCTTCCCTTACTATATTATAAAACTTAACATTTCAAGTAATCATTATTCATTTTCATAATATTGTTCGCTATTTATTTCTAATGCCTCATATCATATTCTTTTAACTAAAAACGTCCATTACAATACTTTCACGTTCTTGTAATACTAAAAACTTCTAATCATATTCTTTTAACTAAAAACCTCCATTACAATACTAATTTTTTTCACGTTCTTGTAATACTAAAAACTTCTAAACTTCTATTGATTGGTGTTTTCCCTGTAATGTGGATAATCATATTAATGAAGTGTATTTACTATCGCCAAGCATTTAAGATTTAATGTATTTATAATGGGGAATACATTTACAAAGTCATAAGCATTTTAGCTTTCGTGTAACTACTAATAAAAAATCACTAAATATTTTAGCTTTAGTGTATCTTCTAGTGGGGAATTATCTTTGGTTATCCGTATCCATAATTTTTTATGATCAATGAATTTCTCATATTAGATTTCCAAAGAGTCACAATTTTACCATATACATATTAACCCTAACATCCTTCCATAATATACACTTGGGAAACAAGGGGTAGAAAAAATTGATCGACCCCCGTGAGGATAGATTTATAAGTTCGTTCCATATCTTTAACTTCATATGTCAAAAGGGAGGGAACCCTTGTTATAGAAAAATAAGAGACCTACAAAACATCTGAAAGGTGAGTATATATACCATATCTCAAAACAAGGAGGGTATACTTAAGTTATCATGGTACTTGATACTAAATATATCATGTACATGTACACATACATTCAAGATTTTGACTAAACATTGCATAGGTTCACAATGCCTTTGCGATGCTTACAATATCATGTCAGAACAAATAATATATTTATAATGCCTAAGCTACGAGTCTTACAATACTACCTATGAGGATATCATGTCCCACAATTGGATAGATAATATGAGATGATATGAAGTCATCGCAAACACTATCAATAGCACTTTAAATGAAAAGATTTGATCAAAATGTATTATCACATACACTCCTCAATTCTCACTAGTACATTTATTATACCTTCCAAAAGGCAACTTATCATTGTCTCTGATGTCACGCTGGTTTCATATTAGTTTGGCAGTTGATTAATTCTTTTTCCCAATTTCCCTATGTATTACATTAAGCATCCATTTTTTCTATAAAAAATCAAATTAAAATATATTTATATTTCATAAAATTGGCTCAGAGGCTTGTGGTCTTATTGCCAAGCGGTGGAGACCTTCTTGGTATTAGAAAAGTTCTTTTAATGGTCTCATGCTTTAATATGACATTTGACATTGTCTTAAAGTTTTACATGTTTTAATATGGCATTTGGAATTGTCACACGTTTTGTTGATAGTTTACTTACATAGAATTTAGTTTTATTCACATAGGATTCAATTACGTAGAATTCAATATACTTAAATATTTTGATATTTTTCTTCTTCATAGTTTAATTTAGGAGACATTGTTAATTTTCAAGTGCTTTGATATCATCCTACAACAATTAAATGCGCTAGAATTCTTTTCGGATTGTTTTTGTATTAAGTTTACCTACAATGCCATTTTCTGATTGTTTAAGTTATGAAATAATAACAATGGAAACATTTAATGGCCATTGATTGCACTACTTAAAGAGCCACTGCCAGTGCCGCCACCGCCACCACCACCTCCACCTGTGTGCTTCATCTCACCAGCTCTCCATGTCAATTGTCCCTTAATATACTAAATGACTTCAGAGCTAAGGCATTGGTGAAACTATACCTGATAGTTGTGTTTTGTGTTTTTCAATGCTAGTGCTTTGGAACTTTGGCAAATTCTTTGGATCAAATTATATTTAAGTTGAATCATTAGCATCTCCAAGCATGCAAGTAAGTATACTCTAAATAGATATCTATTTAAATTTTCATAAATACACTATGTTCATCTTCACATCCATTCCAAAAATATGATATATAATACTTCCAAAAATATGATATATAATATGAGTTATTGGATATTCAAACACATTAGAATTATGAATTAATAATTAAATAAACATCCCTTCATAGTATATATGGATAATCTAATATCAATGCATATATCTATCATAACAAGAGCCATGAGGTGGCAATGTCCTCGATGTTGTTCGTGTTATAATATCATAGCTATAGAAACAAGATTTAATGCTCAGTTAAAATTTGTTTTATAGGTTTATAAAGATAAAAAAGTTAAGTGGTTTTACTCCATTTTATGTAGTTTCCAAAACTACATGAAATCCAACAAAGTAAAGTTATAAGAATGTCAGTATATTCTCTAAACATGTTTATTTATCTAAATTTGGAATTGTATTATTAAAAGTGTTTATACAATCCAGTATGATATAGATATTGTTAAGTGAGTAAAATTGGTGTCATTATATGATAGCTTAAAAATAAAAATAATATATAATACTTGCATCAATCGACATTTCAAGTTATCAAAAGCCAAATTTCATTTCAAAACTTATTTTAAATTATTCAAAAATTCAAATATAACATGAATTATATTAAATCTTACAAACTAAAAAGTTAAAAAATAATCTTTAAGACAAAAAATAAAATAATATCAACTCTAATCTTTATCAACAAAACAAAGCTATTTATCAACTCTAATTGTGCTTATGCAAAGTTGTTTGTGATCGCCTATTAAATCAATATCTTTATAATAATTAAAATTGTATTTTTACACATTTATATATACATAAGATGAGAGTTTATGTTTTATATTCTTGGATGAAACTACAACCAACATAAATCCATTTTAAATGATAAAAAGTTACACATCTATAAAATAAAAATAAAAATTACAAATTAAATAATTATACTAAAATATAAATTTTAACATTTTAGTTATTTATATGATTATGCAGCTATATGTTTGACATTTTTATTAGATATAGATAAAATTGGATATTATTTTAAAATTTTGATTAACTTTTACTTTTATAAAATATAGATTGCAATTAAATATATAAAATACAAATATAAAATTCCACACATTAAATATAAATATAATTTTTCTAAATTAAATATAATATATTTCAAGTTATTAAAAGCCAAATTTCATTTCAAAACATATTTTAAATTATTCAAAAATTCAAATATAACATGAATTATATTAAATCTTACAAATTAAAAAGTTAAAAAATAACCTTTAAAACAAAAAATAAAATAATATCAACTCTGATCTTTATCAACAAAACAAAGCTATTTATCAACTCTAATTATGCTTATGCAAAGTTCTTTATTAATTCTAATTGTGTTTCTAAACATTTGTTTATGATCACCTATTAGGATTTTTATTCTAAATGTATAAATATTTGCCTTGAGTCAAGTACGAGGTTATAACAAATCCAAATCCTTTTTCTCAATAATAAATTTTCACAACAACACATTTTCAGAGTAACACATTTTATTTTCACAGCAATACATTTTATTGTGGACATTATCAATGAGAGAGTGTATAGTTCGAAATGACCTTTTCAAACTTTCAGAGTAACACATTTTATTTTCACAGCAATACATTTTATTGTGGACATTATCAATGAGAGAGTGTATAGTTCGAAATGACCTTTTCAAACAAAGTTTAGGTCAATTAAAAAGGATTACTCGATTGTGTGAAGGACAATAATTTAAAACCATTAAAAAAATGTTGAAACCATACATATTGGCACATTTAGGTTATTGGCATATTTAGGAAAGATATGACTCATCTCCTTTTTCCTTACAAAGATTGTAAATAAATGGGAAAGACAAGCTTTTAAAAGTTAAGAATTGTTTTCAAAGAAGATAGAGTTTGCTTAGGAGCAAATTTCAAATTTGAAATCGAATATAAAAAAATATATGTAATCTAATATAGATAAATATATATAATTTGTAATAAATTGCAAATTCATATCATTTAATACATTTTTGTAAATAGGTTTTTAATTTGAGTTATCAAATTTAATCTTCTTTCGGTAAGCTGTTATAAGGATATTATACAATATATATTAACTATCTAGATAGTCAAAATAAAAAAGAATATAGATAAATATATATCAGCCTAGATCCAAATCCTAGGTTTTATGGGATCAAATCTCGAGAGGTGCAAACCTCTCCTTGAATAGCTCCTTGAATGCATTGCAAATGCATACCATTTAATACATTTATCTGTAAATAGATCCTCAATTTGAGCTATCAAATTTAACCCTCCGTAAGAAGTTACAAGGATATTATACAATATATATTAACTCTCTACATAGTCAAAATAAAAAAGAGGGAACGTTTTGAGCATACATATCTTGATCATTCACACGCTCTTATTCATCAATCTAAAACCTCTAGAGATTTTGGGAAAACCCTTACAAAGTAACTTTGAACCATATAATAAATTACAAATTATTTTAGAATCAATCAAAAACCAAGTCTATATGATCTGCATTCACATGCTCTTATTCATCAATCTAAAACCTCTCGATGTTTTGGGAAAACCCTTACAAAATAATTTTGAACCATATTGTAAATTACAAATTATTTTAGAATCAATCAAAAACCAAGTCTATATGGTCACAAGAGTGAGCTGGGTCGACCAACGATTGTGCCATGCACAAATCTTCTTCCCGAACTCAAAAATTTGTTAACATATCGAGATATTAAATCTCTGGTGAAAAGCAAGTAAGCTTGCACAATCATGGAGGGTTAAACCCTTGGTCAAACCCCGCGACCTTTCTCCTCGAGCTACAGGACGAAATATTCATGGAAATACCTGTAGAAAATGTTGATCAAGCATAGGTTGAAGGAAGAATTAGGAAATTACCGTCAGTGCTATACCGCCAAAGAAGAAAAACAAGTTAGTGTTTCACTGATAGAAAAATTTATCATGGATAATGGAATAATGCTAGGGTACTGGTGCATACCTGAAGTTGAAGGAATTATAAATAATACTTAATAAACATTATCAAATCCCTGATGATGAATAAAGTCTCACAAGTTCGGTGTCCTGAATCTTTTCCACAACAATCTTGAGTTGGGTCCATTTGGTTAAAGAATCAACAATGTCGCAGTAGAGATAACCATTCGTCAGATTGGCGAGACCAACTCCGCTCTTATTCACGGATGAAAAACCAGCGTCGTCTATTCCATCCCACTCTATCGTCACTCCCTCATACCTCCAAATGCATTTGTAAAAGCTGCAACTTACAACCTTAATATTACCAGTTTTCATACACTTTGGACAGAGGAAAGGGGATGGCAGGTTCATTGTCATATCAAAACTGCTAAACCCTAATCCGCCACCTTCCATCTTCCACTTCCAGGGTTACATACCTCCCAAGCACTGAACATTCCCCATTGTTACAAATGACGGGTATATTCATTCCCTCGCTCAGCTCCCAGATAGCATATGTTGCTCTCTAAATTCTTGTAGGGTTTTTCCACAGGCCGAGAAGCCAAGGCTTGTGTTGACAGTAATATAATAATAATTAAGTATATATTATTTACAGAGAAGAAACTTTGTATCTTTTGCTTCCAAAGAATTGGTTTACATCTTGTGAGGGCACCCTTCAATGAAAATATGACTACAGCCAACGTTAGAGGCTTTCGACCCTACCTAAGCATATTGCTATGGCTGACCCCATTCTCTGCAACCTGAATAACAAAGAGCAAAGCGACGAGTTGGTTAAAGGATATAGTTAATGTTTTACATACATATAAATAGAGAACAAATAAAAAATACCAACTAAGAAATGATGCAAATCTACCTGTGACCATGTGTTCATTCCCTAACCTTCTAGACTGAAGCTTGAACGAAATCATCCAAGTGTATGCCAAGGTTGGCATCACTGCCATGTTTTTGTTGGCACCTCCTCCATCGTGAGTTATTCACATAGGAAGAAACTGAACGCAATGAGCATTGTATGTTTAAATCAAGCAATGGAAACTTGTCTTGCAAGCTAAACACCAGGATCGTGGCCTTTAAGGAGTTTCATACCTCATATCATAGGTGGTGTCATTATGGTAAATTAATTAATTTTATTGCATTAATTCTATTGCAGGCACCAGTTGTCATTATGGTAAATTAATTAATTGTGTATTACAGGCAGCTCAGAGCACGAAAACCTTATTCAAAGTTGATACACGAATTAAATGCAGTCACACTCGAGGCTGATATGCAGATTTAGCAGGCTGAAACTATATTGTAATATATGCTGGAACCACATTAGCGCAGCAGCAAACACTAAAATTTAAAAAAAAACTTTGTATAAAGCTGTAAAGTCTGAACAACATTAAAAACATGCTACCCTTCTATGTCATCTACCCTTCTATGTCATCTGCAAGGCTAACGTCAGCCCGCCGCCCCCCTCTTGGACATCAAAAAAACGAGGATAAGGTTAGGTCATGCAACCAATCAAATTTTATTACAAATTATTTTAAAATTAAATTTATAAGCTTTCACCAAATTAATAAATACTCATTGATCCATATGATCCCCTTGGGGAACATAAAAGTAGTATATGTATTACAAGGATTTCTAAATGCAATTCCACAACACATCATTCTGCCATCGATGATGTCTTTCATTTGAACAACTCTCTTTACAACTACGACTACGAGTCAAGAAAATAACAAACCCAAAATCCCTTGACTTGAGACTTGAATTTTAAGTTCAGATGTTTCGATGCTTTTTCAATAAGACAAAGCATATAAAACACATGTGAAAGGTACTTGCAAATTCCAAACCTACAGGGGAGTGAAGTATGGTGCATATCCATATCAATTGCTTTCAAATATCCCATCCCCTCTGGACATTTGTGATTGATATGACCTTCTGTGGATGGCGTTATGTGTGACCATTATTCATGTTGTGTGTGCATGGTATTGGTCTAAATTTTATAACATATTATCTATCTGAGTACCGACGTCTCTTTCTTTTTAAGGTACCGATACCATTCATTTTGTCATTATTCAAATTACAGCTTGCATGATAAATAGATTCTGCAAAGAATAATGTCATAAATTTTGTCATCATTCAAGCAGCTTTTACATAATAAATAGTTTCGGCAAAGAACAACCGTGGTCTGGTAATTATACAGAAATATGAAAGGTTCACAAAGCATATAGCAATTTAGTGGAATAATGGTTTTTGTAAGATGTTTGTTGGTGTTTTAGATGTTCTTGCAGCTGGTCTCCATAACGAATGCGCTGTAAGGCGCTGTGAGTTGGAAGAATTGAAGGAGGAGAAGCAACACAAATGTGGGGACGCTTAATGATATGAAAACCAAAACAGCGATGGCATGGCCGGGTCTCCTGTTAATCAACATGTTCTGCAACCCTCCCATGAATTCACAAATGTCAGAAGCATACGTAACAGACCATTCCTTCTCCCACTTCATCCAGTGCTGTGGAGGAGCGTGATTTGTTTCCTGCATTCTCAGCTCCTGCGTCCTTTTTCTCAACACTATCATCTCTGCGTCCATTCTGCTTCGACCACCTGCAATGCCAGGTTTTTCTAAAGAATCGTTAAAATCAAATTTGGATTTGGCACTTACAAACAGCTAGACATAGAAGCAGTGCTTGCTTCTGTGCTATTTGTTTATGAAAACTAGAAAGCTGCAGAAGGGCAGATCAAAGTACCTGAGCCAAATTGGTTGCCACTTGGGCTCGCAGATTTAACAGCAGTTCTTCTCGTGAAGATCCTGTACTGAATTTGGGAATTAGTTTGTGGGTTCTTACGAGTTGAGGTTCGTATTTTTGTTTGAAGAGGCGATAACCTGCGTAGAGTTGCTACTGCATGGGCAGCCCCGCTAGCTTTGGCAATAGCAGAAGAAGCTCTTACATCCAAACTTTATCAACTGGTCAATACTAATTCACATATATTGACCAGTGATGGGTAATATGAAAAATAGAATTTGCAGTTCCAACGATATAGTGACAGTAAGGAGAAGAGCACGAATGACTTGAATTGAATTCGATATTCGGGGAAGACTATATTTATAAGCCACGCAACCATCGTCTGAGTCTGCATTGTGGCAATTTCTTGGTGCGGTCACGTGGACGGAAAACACTGCTCATACTCGGTATCCACGCGCACTGTACGGAAACGAGTAGTTTAAGCCATCTACAATTTCTAACACATTTCTTCCACGATAAAGGTATTTAGGTATTTGGACCACTTTTATTCCACTTTACATTTTTCACTATGTTTGTCATATTGGAATAGTAAACAATTTATTTAGATTGCATAATTTGAATATAATTAAGTATTTGGACCACTTTTCTTTCACCTTACATTTTTACCATGTTTGTCATTAATCATTGTTGTAATGCTAAACAACTTGTTAGATTGCATAATAGGAATAAGATAAAGTTATTTATGTATTTAGACCACAGTATTTGGACCACTTTTCTTTCACCTTACATTTTTACCATGTTTGTCATTAATCATTGTTGTAATGCTAAACAACTTGTTAGATTGCATAATAGGAATAAGATAAAGTTATTTATGTATTTAGACCACTTTTCCCACTGTACTTTTTTTACCATGTTTGTCATTGATCATTGTATCATCTATATCATTTATTTATATGTAATAATCAAAAGGTGAAAATAACCCATTGATCATTGTATCATCGATATCATCTATTTATATGTAATAATCAAACGTTATGTAATAAACGGTTTTTAGTAAATTTTAAATGCTTTTGCATAGTCGAAATAATCATATGGAAATCGTGTTTAATATATTTAACACTTCTATGCATGGAAACCCATTTTAATCTTACACTTGATTTAAATTCTTCTATAAAATAAATCAAGTTTAATTTTAATTTTAATTTTTGTATATTTATTATATTTTCAAACAAATTACATAAAAATGATATTAAAAATCTAATTATATATTCTAATAAAGTGAATGAAAATATTAAAATAAATAATTAAGCTTTATATCAATATATACAATCATAATATATTTTTTAAACCAGCATAGATGAATCTTAACCTTTCGTGATGCAATGATGAGATACATATTTATGTATTTATATATATTATATTAAATGACTTATATGATTTGGTTGCATTTATATATAATATCTAAGTGGATTTAAGTTTATCTATGTTTTTAATTTGAAGTTATTTTTTTTGTTAGATTGATTAATATTTATAGAATGTTTATTGATGATGATGATGATGATGATTAACGTCTACGAAGACCAACTTTGGTCTATTGGACCGTAAGTTATTACTTGGTTTGCTTTAAACTTTTGTTCATATGCTCAAAAATCTTAGAAAGAAGCTTTCCAAGATCACTATAGTTTTGGCAAGTTAGGAGGTTAGAAAGGTTTGTATTGTTTCAAATACTATGAAACTCATATCTAATGTGGGTGTAAGCAGGACACTCCAAGAGAAAGCGATTTTAATCCTCAATGCTCATAGACTCACAACGATGGAAAACCCTTTCCTCCCACGGAGTTTTGGGAATAGATCAACGCCCTGTTTCGCTATGGAGCTCATGAGAGTTCGTTATAATCTTGGCTATATTTGTTTTCTTCTTTGAACTAGTTACTATCGAGAGATAATTATGATCTTCCAAATTAGGATTAATAGCCTCCTTATAGTATCTTAGTTTTCTCTTAATCGATAAATTTTTCTCGCACCACAATTTCTCTTTAAACTTAGAATAAATAATATTTTTGACATTATCGATATTTTGCAAAGTGTCATCTTCATCAATGCCCCAATGGTCTAACCAAGCCATCGCATCTTTACACCAACTTCGCTTGAGGCGTAATTGGTTTTGACTTGAATTTAAAGCAATTTTAGGAAGTCTCTCGTTTCCATGTTATTTATCTTGTGCTTGTACATGAGGTACCTAGTCATAGCCATGCTCTCGATGGGGAAAAACCGGCTTCTAAGAGGAAAATAGGATAAGGTGTGTTGCTTTTAATTTTGAGGTTATAAATTATAAATCGCTTCTGGATTTGCTCAATCTTTCTCCAAGATTCTCTAGAAATGCTACACCCTCATACTTCACAACTGTATAAGATAACAGGGATGACACGATTTTCAAAGAGGAAATTCTTTTTATCCCACATGACTAAGTTGGTTGGTTTACAATTATTTTTAAGACCAAAATAAGCTTTCCATCCTCCATTAATCCTTTTCTCAATGATGTGGTTCCAATTGAGCTTGTGATGAATATCAATTCCAAGATACTTGTAAGAAGTCACTTCCTCCAACTTATTGTTATCATAAATAAAATTTGCGTAGGTGTTTTTCTTAGAGTTTATAATAATAAATTTTGTCTTGTCGGTGTTAACAATCATACCCATGTTAGAGTAGAAATATTTGAGAATTCTTAATTGTTTATTGAGATCAAAGGGGCACCTTGCCATAAGAACAATATCATCAGCATAAAGCAGGAGGATGATAACTATCCCAGCTAAGATCATGCTGGCACAACTGCTTCTTCTAAACACATTTCTAGTTTATCAATGTAAATGTCAAAAAGGGTAGGGGAGAGGGGGAAACCTTGTTTAACTCCAATATTACAGTTTATAGCCGTCGACTAGCCCTCGTTATTCTTAAAATTGGAAATGACCTTTTCGTATAACCTTATTGCGACAAATCTCAATTCAAAAGGACATTAAGCTCCTCTACCCTATTCCATGGGTTATTTCTAGGCACTGTATCAAAAGATTTCCTAAATTCCAGAAAGCAACAAAAAGATATGACTTATTATTACGAAAATCCTCTGCAATGATCCTAAGCGTAACGAGGTGGTCCGTGGTTGAATGATTCCTCCCAAAACCTGCTTGGCCTTTAGCCCTCTTACCTTCCATCTCTAGCCATTCGTTGATCTTCTTTTCTAAGATAATACCGTATAACTTGGCTAGGAGAGGGCTAATCATAATGGTCTAATAATTAGAGGGTTTATTTTTATCGCCACTTTTGAAAATAGGAATAATGAGGCTCTGAGTCCAAGGTGTAGGGAACCCTTGATTGAATGCTAAATTAAAAAGTTTGTGGATGTGCGGGATGATGACAGGACCCCCAATTTTAATATTTCTACTTGGTATCCTTCAATGTCTTTGAATTTTCCATTTTCTAAGCACTTAACCCTGAAATCTATGTCTTCTAATGAGAAAAATTCTTTCGTTGTAAGGAGGGTTTGAATGTTATCTCTAATATCCAAGGATTCGTAAAGCTTTTTAAGATAGGAATTCCAATATTTTAAAGAAATCTTATTATCTTCTTTTGTTTTGCGAGTTAGGAGCCACCTTGGAGAGGTGTAAGAGATTTTCATGTCATTTACTAAGATAGTGCCTTTTTTTTCTTTTAATTAGGGTTTTGTAGTGATTTATCTTGTCCATTTTTATCGATTCTGCAGTAGCTTGCTTAATTTCTTTTCTCGCATTTTTACACTCTTGATCATACCAAGGGTTGGTTATACTATCTATCTTTTTAACCGAGACTTCAATATAGAACTTGCTAATGGACGAAAAGAGGGCTATGGCAAAATAATGGTAGAGATTTTCTATATTCTCCATACTAGATAAAGGAAACAAATCATTTTTTAAATGATGGAGAAAAAGGTCGGTTTATTTTTATCGAATATCATGTGCTTTTGGAAATGATAATTTTTCTCTTTGGGATCGCTATGCATGGAAATATTGAGAGTTATAATTAAAGGCCTATGATCAGAGTCAAGCTTATGGTCGTTTAAGATGTTGAAATCCACTAACTTTTTGTATAAAGGGATATCATAAATAACATAATCTACCACACTACTGCTAATCTCGTGAATACAAGTCATTTGGCTTGAATTTGGCCATTTTTTTTGTCCATTGCAAATGATAAGATCTTGGTTACTACAAAAATTGACTAGCTCATAACCGAATAAATTTGCACCTAGATCTTCAAAACTTCTTTTGTACCAATTAGCTATCTCAAGGTATTCATCTAACCAAAGAGGATTAGGGTTGGAATAATTGCTTAAAAGATAGATTGGTTACTCGAAGTTCGGGAATTGAATTCACCCATAAAAACGATATTTCCTTCCTTCCTTAGACTAGAACTATCATGTTCTAAGCCATTATAAGGACATTTTTTAATCTAATTTTTTTATTATTATTATAGAAGTTGAAATTAATAGGGGAAAAATAACAAATGGCTATGTAGGTTTTTTCATTATTAATGTATGTGATCTCTATCCAAATAAATTGGTTGTAAGGGTCTTTCTTATAAAACCTAACATGAGGGGATATGTTCTTCCTAATGTAGCAGGATATACCCCCAATGCCTTTGCGACATGAACGTTTATTCCATATCGACCAAAGGACATATCCGTCTATATTAGGGACCTTGGATTCCTCGTGCTCTCAAGTTTCAACCAGTAATATAATATCAATTTCACTGAGGATCCAACTTAACTTGGGGCCTTTTCTCCATGGAAAGCCTTGGCAGTTCCAAGAGAGGATCTTGAGTGTGTGAAATTTCTATTTATTACTATTTTGGTTTCTATCTCGAATAACAGCTTTCATGTTTCTAATTAATGCCCATTTCCCCTCCTTCCTAGCTTCTTTTATCTTTTGGACCTCCTTTCTTAGTTCGATCTGATCCTTTGGAAGGGTTTAGTTTTCAAATATTAAGCAATGGATTTTCCATGTCCAATCAGTAGCTTTATATATGTTTTTTATGAAGCAACATCACATAATCATTAGTTGTTGATTTCTAACATATCAAAAAAATTATAATTATTGTTGATTTTTAACACATCAAAAAAATAATAATATATAATATTATATTATAATAATGATAATATCAATTAAATGTATAAATATAATTTAATTTAAATAGTTATACATGATTAAAATATTTTATTAAGTTGGAATTAACTAAATTAATTTAAAGGCACTCACATGAAGGTACTAACTTTAAAATTACATTAAAACCTTCTTAACCATCGCATTGTGCCATCCAAGAGGATCAAAGGTAAATACACACATTCCAAAATTGGGCATGCCTTTGAAAACTCTATGCATTCCAAAAATGAGCATGTGCTCCTTTCTCCATTGAAAATGAAAAATGGTGAAATCACTAATTTCCATTTTGTTAGACTAGCTAGTTGTAAGGTATTTTTTGTCAACCATGTTGTTTATACTTCTAAATTAAATATAATTTTAGAAAGAAAATAATTTTTTTTTATCAACATTGAAATTTGATTAAGTTGATCCAAAACCACCACCACCCATTGCATAATTTCCCAACCCTAATCAAGATGTAAATAATATTGAAATTAACTATAACATTGTTTCAATTAAAAACGTAATTCATAATTTTAAAAAGACGCTTGCCACTTATGTTAATATGTGTGTTTTCTCCATTGGCCATCCCCACTAGTATGTAATTGATACAGTAAAATATAAATCCTATTAATATAAGGCATAACATACTTCCATAATATAAAGAATAGCCCTTCGAGAGTGTTGATATGTCAACAAATAATTTTTAGCCTTCGACAAGGCAACATATACAGAACATAACAGTGCACCTACAAAATGCTCACATGAAATTATGGATTCCTACTTGAAGGAAAATGTGCTTGTGTAATACTCCAGTTTGACCTCATAATGTAAATTTGTAAATATTGAAGTAAAAGGGCTAAGGAGCTAGAAACAAATGCTCATGATGAACACGACTATGTACATACGTATATTTTTATATTAATATAAAAATATCTAAATGGCTACAGAGGAAGAAGGATGAAGAAGATATCGGGGGATATGAATCCATAAGTGGGGAAGTGATAGTGGTATTCGGCTTATATCCTTAGCCTTAGCCATTTAAACCCAGTTATTAAACCTTGATTAAGAGCCATGATTGTTTTAAGAATTATTTAATTAGCTTAAGAAGGGGATTAAAGGGGATAAAGTGGTTCCATGTGGTGTGACCACATGGCATTATGAGCTATGCATATAAAAGTGAGAAATGGAGATAGAGAGGGGTTCGTTCCTTCATGATTTTCTCACCATTTGAATTGATAGCCTCTTTCTAGCCATCACCTTGAACTACAGAGCTTGGAACCCGTGACAGATAACCCAAAAGCCATAGTTAGAAATGAATTATGCATGCCTTTAACCCAGGTAGACTGGTGTGAGAGAGGAAAATGGCCTATAACTTGTGCCCTGGAGTCCTAATTCAGAGACTTCCTGTCCAACCTATGCTGGAGTGCTAGAAGGGAATTGGATGTAATACCCCCATTTTGACCCTTGGAATCATTGGCTTGATATGTAAATATTGTAAATATGCGTTGTTTGAGTCCTAGTGTGGAGAAAGGAAAATGCCTCGCTAGCGAATGCTCAGCTTATAAAGGAAAGTATTTAATATATTGTGGACATGTGCTAGTTGGCCATGGAAAAATGTAACAACATGTAAATATTTATAATACAAATAAAATGTCTAAGAGTTGGCTATGGAAGCAACTAAAATGAGGGGGCTATGTGTATCCAATATGGAGAGGTGAGGGGATTGTGAGATTTAAATCCTTTGTTTCCAAGTGATATCTTGAGAACCCATGTGCCATAAATGGTAAGAAACTACCTAAGTGGAATTCCATACTGATATTTATTTTTGTTGTAAGAATGCAATTGAGAAATCAGCTTATGATATTAATGGAGCATGTGCACAACCCAAAAAATCGTATCACTGAGTATGGGATCAGTTTTTGGGACCCACAAGTCAATTTCCCTCATGGGTATTCGTTCCCCATCATTCCCATTCCATTGTTGGGAAACGAGACTCCAGTTTTTAGTATGTTATGCATTCCTAGCAGTGAGAATAACAAAAATCATAACCAAAGAATAAGCTATGTTTTAGAATGTAAAAAACACCCAAAAACTCGTGTTGGTTGTTATATCTAATGGGAGATCCATAGTCTTGAACCCTGGGGCGAATTTGAGAGTGTTAGAAGCTCGAAAATCCATGGGAGAACCCACATTTGGGAGATTGGAAGTTGAATTTTGTGGTTGCAAATTAGTGTTTCCAGGAATCAAAAAATCAAAGAGACATTTGAATTTTGATAGAGATTAAAGGATGGAATTGCTTGATAAACCCAGTGTAGGAAGAAATCTATGAAGGTTTAGCAGCTTGGACCTTTCTATTCCCACCCTGAATAGCACTAGAGAGAAGGGGCGCCTGAGGGACTGTGTAGTAGAGAAGGGTACCTTCCTTTCGTTGGATGTGGCAGGTATTGTGGGTGCTAAGGCTATCTAAGACCAATTGAGATGCCTGTAGCACTATGGTTGAGCTCATTGGCTTAGCATTCACCCACCTTGTCTATTTGTATGCTTGATAAACCCAACTATGTGTTGACTTAGCATGAGAGTGTGTTCCTATGGTTGTGAGTGAACCTGTGTAGTTCCTCCTTATTGGATACATAGCCCAGCTTGAGGGTGGCCTCTTAGCAAAGAGATAAAGTGCTGGACATAATGCCTATGGATGGGTTTAATGTTGCTCTTCCATAGTTAGTTGCTCGAAAAAATTCATTGCAAAGATAAGTGTTTAATTGTTAATTTACTGTCGTGTTTGAATGTGCCTGATCATTATTATTATGTATGTGATGAATATGTTGGTATATGCATGTTGTGTGTGTCCATGGAATGATTTATTTTCCACTGTATATTTCTAATATGCCTCTGCACATGCATTTAAATGTTCACAAATTTCGTAATATGGTCGTGGAGACGAAATTTAGGAACCCTTAGATCGTTCATGTCCCCTCCATCAATCAGATTGATGGGAGACGATGTAATAGAGTGGTATTGAAATGAATGGTTCCAGCATTGGGGTTGTTTGGGACAAAATCCACACTCATAGGAAGGAAATCAGATGCACCAAAAGTGATGATAATGAGTAGCAGATTGAATTAAGGAAGTTTGGGAAAATTTTGATCCTACATATTTATTAGTAGAGAGAAGGAATCATGATCAATGGGTATGGTTCACAACACACCCTCGACTTGCATGCTAGATAATGGCCGGTGGGAATCCGTTGGGAAGATAACTCCTAGCCACGTGCTATATTTTAATTGGAAACGGCTCCAATATTAGCCTTTTCAAAACTACTTTCTTAGTGAGTCATTATAACTTTGAAAATGGAAAATTGGGGAAAATTTGAGGTGGACCCCATCCATGCCATGTGGGAAAGAGGGGTATGACATGGAATAGCGACACCAAAAATTCATGCGAGTGGACGATGTCCACAATTGGCAGGCATTGCAGAGTATGGATCTGCAACGATTGTCAACGGACATCCACGGAGGTACCGCGAACATGAGTTCGTGGGGTGTTGGTTATGGAGCCTGATCTTCAAGTCTCATAGATGATGATTCAGCCGTGTTTGTACCCCGGGTTTGGTTATGGTCACGACACACGCAACAGGGGGTTCAGGGGCAGCTCCCCTGAAATAAATTTTTGTTATGGGTTGGTTTTTCGCCAACAGATTATGGGCCCATGGTTTTGGGTAACCCATGGTATTTTCCCATTGTATTCCCCTTTATAAGAAAGACATTGTAATACGGCTAGGGTTGATGTATTAGGTATTATGCATTGTAAATATATCTAAGATCGTGGAAGAGATACTGTGAGACAGTGAAGAGGAAGTGCAGCGAATGTGCCGCAGGTTGTATCCCTTCATTTGATGGATGGTATAATAATAAGGACTGAAAAATTTCAGAGTGTGGATGTATCCCATCTTAGGTGAACCATGATATATTGGAGTCTCTCTTGTAATGTGTTTGTGTAATTTGTATTCGCATCTTGTTTATTGTTGTTTCTCTGCAATCCTTTTTTTCTAACATGGGGAGCCGCGGAGAAGCTACATGGGCGCAGTGGAGAAGAGTTCATGATAGTATTGTAGAATAAGGTCCATGAGCGCGGAGAGAAGTCCGCGAGCACAACAGAGGAAGGTCAGCGGTCGTCAAATGTCGATCGCCAACGCGCATCCGCGTTGTTTCCAAAATGCATCTAAAGGAATAGGGAACCATGAAAATTCTGCGGACACAATATGGTATAGGTCTACGATGGTCGTTGGTCATCAGTAGTTGGACGTCGCTCATCGATGCGTGGTCATCAGTCATCAATGCGCATCTGCATGGGTGAAAAATTATCTCCCAAGAAAAATTACATGAGGAATTGACGATGCCACTTCGAAGTTCCATTGTGGTGGTTTCCGAGATGTAGTTATGAGAAGGGCCGACAAGAAAGGTCCAACCCCGCGGTGGTAATTCAAAAAAAAATTATGGAGCCCAAATTTTTTTTGGTCAAACAGGAGCATTTTAGCTCTGAATTTGATGAGACCTGCAATATTTGGACACCATTGATGAAGGTTACAGAAACACCATTTAGAGGCTTGATCCCATTCTGCTCAGAATTAGCATTTTTGGTAGGATGTGACTTTCATGTCCGAGATCATAATGAAGCATGAAAATAGGCATTGGAAATAGTATTCATAGGGTAACAAGAATGCATATTCAAAATCTGAGTGAGAAATTCATATGTCTTAGAAATTAGAACAGAAAAGTTCCTATAACCTTAATTTGACAAAAAATGTCAATAGTGGTAGTTTCCATAAATGCATAATTGGAACAAAAAAAAT
This sequence comes from Larix kaempferi, assembly GCA_027924585.1. NCBI lineage: Eukaryota > Viridiplantae > Streptophyta > Pinopsida > Pinales > Pinaceae > Larix > Larix kaempferi. The sequence goes on from BSBM01001057.1 coordinate 1,318,431, forward strand.
GATGACTCAAGAACCCTATGGATTATTCCATGAGACTAATTCTATTAAAGAATAACATTTTATGTGTCATTGTATGTATTACTAATATGTCTAATTAATATTTCTATGATGGACAGTGCTTGCAGTTGACAATCTTTAAACAGTTGTAGCAGAGGGCAGCAAGTAGAAGGGAAAAAGGGTCTCCAAAAGCAAATGGTAACCATGAATGATTCCCAATACCCCTATGAATAGGATGAGGATTTCCTAGGAGAAAACATGCAAGAGAGAAATGTTGAGACAAAATCCAATGGGAGGAGAGAGAAAATCACTCCTCAAAATTTGGTTGAAACAATGAGAAGTTTCAATGAGAGGTTGATCAAGGTTCAGTAAGAGCATAACTAGATTAATGCAGCCATCCTTTAGAGTATCACTAATATTCAATAGAGGGGTCATATTGGATCTAATCCAAGCCATGTTGGTCAAGAAATAAGAAGTGCATAAAGTCGCTCTAGAAGTCGCACTAGGAAGATGACTCCAAGTCCAAGAAATGGTTCTTTGAGCAGGGTACATAGGGTTTCTTTGTCAATATCTCCTTCTAGTAGGTCATTTGATTCTTAGTATTCTGGAAGTATCCCAAAGTATACTTCTAATAGACTTGGAAGAAGAATAAATTTCAAGAGTATTCCACAAGGAGAATTCAATAAGGCAAGGCCACCCACATTTGATGGAGAAAGTAAAACAGGCTAGGAAGCAAAGGCATGGCTTCTTGGAATTAAGAAATATTTTAGGATTCATTATTGCTTAGGAAATGAAAAGGCCATAATTTCTATTTACAATCTCAATGGTCGAGCCTCAATTTGGTGGGAGCATCTCATGCAAGTAAAATGAATCAAAGAGAGAAGGATCAGTTGAGAGAGATTTAAAAAGTATTTTAAGGAAAAATACATTTATTCTAGGTATTATGATAACAAGAGGAATAAGTCTCAATGAAATAAAATTAGGACAGAAGTCTATGGAAGAGCATAACCATAAGTTTTTGGAATTGTTGAGGTATGTATATTACATCAAAGATGAAATGATAAAAATTCAAAGCTTCCTCTAAAGTCTATCCTAAACTTACATAGATAGGATTGAGTTTGTTAATCCACCAACTCTTGATGAAGCCATCATAATGGCAATGTGTTGCTATGAGAAAAGCAAAGGAAAATCATAAGTTCATCCATCATGGAGAGGAAATCCAAAAGGAATATTTGACCAAAGGAAAAGTGGATTCAAACATCCACCATTTAGAAATCAACCAATAAATTCCCAGCAAGGCCAACAAGCACGAAGTGGAATTAAGCCAACAGTTGCAGTAGAAAAAAGACCAAAAGGACCAGTTCACTGTTGGGGATGTGGAAAAAACCACATGCTTAAATATTGTCCACGTCAAAGAGATAACCCTTGAGGATTTCATAACTTAGAAGAAGCAGTTACAATGGAGAATATGGAGAGGGAAACTCCTTGAATTTATGCGGCATTGGATAATTGTTGGTTGTGGAGCCTGATATTCCTTATTAATAGGTCATGTTTCAGCCGTGTCTAGATCCCAGCCCATGACAGGGGAGTTTGGGGGGGCTTTCTCGAAAAAACTATTTTCCATGGGGGGTCCATGGGGTGGGAAACGACTAGTTTGGGATCCCCTCTGGAGGGGGTTCGGGGGTAGGGATCTCGTAGCCAAAATTTCGAAAACAATGCCTTGTAAAATGTTGTAATTTCATAGTCATGATTTGGTCAATAATGGGTGATTTACAGGCCCATGGTATTGGGTGTTCCATAGTATTTTCCCATGGTAATCCCTCTTTAAAAGGAAGACATTGTAATATGACTGTGTAATGTGTTGTAAAGATATCTATGATTATGTGAGAGAGATTGTGAGAAAGTGAAGAGGAAGTTGCAGCGGATGTGTTGCAGGTTGTATACCTTCATTTGCTAGATAGTATAATAATAAGGACCACAAATTTCTGTGTGGACATATCCCATCTTGCGTGAACCATGTTATATTGGTGTCTCTCTTGTAATATGTTTTATGTGATTTATATTGGCATCTTGTTTATTTTGTGAGAAAAGGAAACCTGCGTGGATTTTTTAAGCCAACGTTTCAGAGAGATAAGAGAGTTTGGCTATGATGAACTCTCTTATATCTATGATCTTGGTTATTGTTATTGGTCAATGATCCCACTTCTCTAACAATTGGTATCAGAGCCAAAGGTCAATTTGGAAGATAAACTCGCAGGAAAGAAGGATTCCTGCTTCGAGTGGGAGTAATGGCGGAAGAAGGAAAGTTTAAGGTCGAGAAATTTAACAGCCAAAACTACCAATTATGGAAGATGCAAATGGAGGACTATCTATACTAGAAGGATCTATTCCTACCGTTGGGAGGAAAAACAAAACAACCAGTGACTATGAAGGACAAAGAATGGGAGGTTCTTGAAAGAAAGGAACCGAGAACAATACGATTGTGCGTGGATTCATCGGTGGCTTTCAATATTTCAAAAGAAAAGACAACGAAGGGTCTAATTAATGCATTGGGTAAGTTCTATGAAAAAACCTCGGCCTCCAACAAGGTATTTCTAATGAAGCATTTATTTAATATGAAGATGTCAAAAGATGGATCTGTTGTTGATCATTTAAATAAATTTAATATGATTACAAATCAACTAAGTTCTGTAAAAGTGAACTTTGATGATGAGGTTAGGGATCTTCTAATCTTGTGTTCATTGTCATAAAGTTGGAATGACTTGGTCATGGCTGTAAGTAACTCTGTCTCTGGTTCAAACACTTTGAAATTTGATGATGTTGTTGGTGTTATTCTTAGCAAGGAAATGTGAAGGAAAATCACAGGTCAGACATCAGGTAATGCGCTGACCATGGAGAGTAGGGGAAGACAAAGGGAGAGATGACAGATCCCAGGTAATCGCAGCAAATCCAGGAAGGGAAGATCCAAGTCCAGATTGAGAAAGATAGAGTGCTAGAATTGTGGAAAGAAATGACATCTGAAGAAATACTGTTGATCTCTAAAGAAGAAAGGCGATGGACAACAAGAGACTACTCAGGAAACAAATGTAGTAGGTGATGTGTTACAATATGATTTGATTCTTGAATTAGATAATACTAATGATTATTGGGTAGTAGATTTAGGGGCTTCATGTCGTGCTACACCCCATAGAAAATTCTTTCATGATTATTTTCTAAGCGATTTTGGACATGTTTTATTGGGTGATGATGAACCATGTAAAATTGTTGGGATGGGGAAGGATGGATAAAGTTAAAGAATGGTGAATGGTTGTTGAAATATGTAAGGCATATTCCTACTATGAAAAGAAATATGATATCAACAGGGCTGTTGGGAGATGGTGGTTGTTTATTTATGTTTGGAGAAATGTGGTGGAAGATCACTAAAGAATCAATGGTGATAGAAAAATGAGACATGATAGGTACATTGTATTTATGTCCTCATAATATTGATTGTTCTATCTGTTAGTTTTTCAGAATTTACTTCAATCTCATCTAGGATCTTAACTGAGAGAACAACATGTACAGCATATCTACAACATATCAATCATGGACACAATAATGCAAGCACACAAGAGACACAGAGTTTCACCGGGGAAAACCAAGAAGGTGAAAACCCCACAACTTCCTCAGAGATAGATAGAGCAATGATACAACCCAAGCATAAGAGATAGTATTCTCCTAGCAGCTACTCCTCCTTCCTCACATGTGTGCCACTCTCCAATGAGTGTGTGAGTGAATAATAGAATGATCAAATAGAGTGCCTCCCGCACTCTATTTATACTTGACTTGACTTGCTTAATAACCTTTACTAGGTCGGCCTTAACTTAACCACATAACATAATGCTGACAAGGACGACCCCCAATAGGGTGGTATAATAACCCTTTTACCCACATGACTCATACAGGGCCGACCCCAACAAGGTGGTCTAATAACCCATCAAGTATAAGTTACGACACTTACAATATAAATGATGACACTTTCGTATAGAGGAATAATAACATCTCTATAGGAATACAAACACTTTCGTATAGAGGAATAATAACATCTCTATAGGAATACAATATACATATATGAAATACATCCGAAGTTACAAATACATCAACACTCCCTCTTAACTAGGAAGGTATTTCTCGACACAGGTCTTCTAGAACAAGTCTTCTTCTCTGGATCATCATCACTGGATCATCAACATTGAATCATCGTCATTGTCACTGCTGCTGCTATCTCAATCAATCTCCGATCTACTCATCATAGGAAGTTCTACAAAGCCAGTCCTTTTTCATAATGGATGTAGGCCCACCACCTGTAGGTATTCATCATCTGTGCAAACAGTCTGATAGAGGTGGTCTCTCAGGACTGATTTATGTGTTGATGCAATACCTAACAAGAGCATCCCAGGAACATTTATGTGCCTAAGCACGATCGGCAATATCTCCCAGGACTGATTACATGCATCCCCTTCACGATACCTTTAAAGAGCATCCCAGAAATATTTATGTGCCACATCACAACCCGCAAGATCTCTAAAGAGCATCCCAGGACTTATTATGAGCACAGAGCTCAACCTCTCGGATCTCTAGGACTGATTACATGTGAATAGACAATACTTATAAAGAGAATCCCAATAACATTTATGTGTCGCAGCACGACCGACAAGATCTCTAAAGAGCATCCCATGACTTATTACGAGCACACAGCTCAACCTATCGGATCTCCAAGATTGATTACATGTCTCCATAGCAATACCTCATCCCAGGAATGATTACGAGCACACAACTCAACCTATTGGATCTCTGAGGACTGATTACATGCTACTTGCACAACCTGCCACATATCATCTTTGACCTCCAAGTATCAACCTGATACTCATGATCCAACTCATCATCATTGCACAAAGCATAATCCTGATGCTCATGATCATACTGATCATCATCACACAGTACATCATCCTGATGTACATCATCCAGAGTATCATCTTGATACTCATCATACGTGATCATCCTGATCATCGTCACTGCACCGTCCTGATGCATATCATCTAGAGCATCATCCTGATACTCATCATACATGATCATCCTGATCATCATCACTGCATCGTCCTGATGCACATCATCTGGAGAAACATCCTGAAGCTCATCATCTATGATCATCCTGATCATACAATGTATCCACTTGATGCATATCATCTGGAGAAACATCCTGAAGCTCATCATCCATGATCATCTTGATCATACCGTGCATCCACCTGATGCATACATAGTATCTACCTGATACATACCATCATACATGATCTACCTGATCATACAATGTATCCACTTGATACATAAATAAATACATGATCCACCTGATACATATCAACATACATGATCTACCTGATCATACAATATATCCACCTGATACATATCATGCATCTACCTGATGCATATCACATACATGATCCACCTGATCATACAATGTATCCACATAATACATATACAAATTAATGATCCAACTGATCATATCAAGCATCCAAAATGATGCATGTACATATACATGATCCAACTGATCATACAAAGCATCCAACATGATGCATATACAGAGTAGTAACTGGAGCATTGTCCTAATGCTCATCATCTAGCACTTACATCCACAGCCATGGGAAGGATCCTCCTCTCACCATGCTTGGAATGGCTCTTGCAAATGTCTCCATCACTTCTTCCTCGAAGTATCTTCAATCCGAAGAATCACCAAGCCTCTCTCCGAAGTACTCAAACTTCACTCTGGCTAGTGGTTTCGTCAACACATCTGCAACCTGCTCATCTGTCGCAACATATAGGAGATTCATTGCTCCTCTCTGCACCATATCCCTGATATAGTGATATTTGATCTCTATGTGCTTCGACCTGTCATGGAATACCGGGTTCTCAGACAACTTCACACAACTTTGGTTGTCACAAAAGATACCAGTAGCATCCAACGAGAGATCAAATAGCTCAGACAGCAGCTTCCTCAGCCATACTGCCTCAAAACTAGCCGAACAAGCTACAACATACTTTGCTTCGCTGTACTCAGTGCTACGCAGGACTGCTTCCTGTTAAACCAAGAGATCACACCTGATCCCATACTGAAGCAGCATCCAGAAGTGCTCTTCCTATCTGCAGCACTTCCTGCCCAATCTGAATCAACATAACCCTATAGGTTAAAATTTTGATTCGCATCATACTTGATCCCATATTCAATTGTACCCTTTAGGTACCTCAGAATATTCTTTACAGCAACCAGGTGAACACCTCTCAGATCCGTCAGGAACTGGCTCAATGTGTTCACCGCAAAGCAAATATATGGTCTCGTGTTTGTCAAGTACATCAAGGACCCAATCATCTTACGATACACCGTGACATCAACCGAATCAGACAAAGCATCACACATAAGCTTCAGGTTCGATGCCATAGGTGTGGCCATGGCCTTGTAGTCCATCATCCTGAACCTCTTCAGGATCTCTACTGCATACTTCCCTTGTCCAAGGAAGATTCCATATGTACTCTGCCACACCTCCATGCCTAGAAGGTAGTGCATCATCCCCAAGACCTTCATCTCAAACTCGAAAGCAAGCTTCCTCTTCGTATCGGCAATCAATCTATCCTCACCTGTAACAAACAGGTCATCCACATATAGAAGTAGTATCACTGGATTGCCTTCCTCAACCTTGTCGTAAAGGTTGGAATCCTCTTTACTCTTGGTGAAGCCCAAACTGGATAGAAAGCTGTCTATCCTACCATACCAAGTCCTAGGAGCTTGCTTCAAGCCATACAATGCTTCCCTCAATCTACACACATATGACTTCTTGTCATGTGTCTCAAAACCAAGTGGCTGCTCTACATACACTTCCTCCTCGACTACACTATTCAAGAAGGCTGTCTTGACATCCATCTGGTGTATTTTTCACTTCATCACTGTAGCCAGAGCAAGTACTGATTTGATGGAAGTGTATCTGGCTACAGAAGCAAAAGTCTCTTCATAGTCTATTCCCTCTTTCTGGGAGAAGCTACGAGCTACAAACCTCGCTTTGAATTTATCTATGCTACCATCTGCAACATGCTTGATCTTATAGATCCACTTGGAAGTAACAATAGAATTCTCTTCAGGTCTTGGGACCACATCCCAAACATCATTATTCATGATCAACTAGTATTCCTTGATCATGGCATTCTTCCATTACTGCATCCCAAATCCTGGGAACTTTAGATTCTTCAATATCTTCAATAGATAGTTTTCTTTGAATTTCGTTTGCTGGAACAAATGTTGTAGTCCTTATTTTGTAGGTAATTGTACACGATCTTTCCTACAATTCAAATTCAATTGCATGATTAGAAACTTTTCATAGTTTACAGAACAAAGTCTTGTACATACAGGCATATGTCATACAATCATGCAATTATCTTAGCCAATGCTTCAATACAACATTTATCCATATCCCGTAACTTTCTAGATGCCTTCCAATCTCTACCAGAACATTGTTAAGAGTGTGCACAACTCCCAACATGTCAGCAAAGAGGTTTCATTCTATATAAGTAGCAATGGAATGTTGTACAGTGCCATAGGCCACTTACCCATCACATGCATATTAGTAGTATACTGTTCATTAATGCAATTATTCTAATATGCATAATACACACCCTAAGTGTAGGAACATAAGCATATACATCATTGAGCAATATTATTTAAACTAACAAGTATGTAAGAAATGACAATTCAAATACTTATCTTTGTTTGGTTGTAGGGTGGACTCCCTCTCAATATTTGCTTCCTTGCAGGAACTACTGGAGTGTGCTCCCTCTTGATCTTTGCTTCCTGGATTACCTGTCTTTGAACTTATATCCATCCTCAATCACTATGCATACTTACTAGTATCATCATTGTGTTATCCTCGAGATCTCATACATAATCATACATTCATTAGTATAATCTTAATACTATCAAAACACAATAATCTTAAACATGTATGGTCAAGATCATTTCATACACATATAATTTATCACAATTCTTTTACTTATGCATATTCGTATTTGACCATAGGATTTTTTTGGTTAGTCATATCATCAATCAAAGTAAGAAGCATAATATGCCTAAACCCATGATTACTAACTTCAATGAATAATCATTATCAATCATGCCATGTATACTTATAAAAGAGATCCTAACACAAGGTAGGATTCTAACTTGATATAGGAAAAACCATACCTAGATTAGCATGCTAGCTAGTTATGTCTAACATACCCACATAATGTCTTATTGTTCTCTTCAATGACTTGTGCTAGTAACCTGCATATCTCATAGGTTAACCATTATAGAACCAAGTTATACATACCTCGTAAGTATATCTTCTATGTGATCCATGGAAATGGATGAATCTTTGTCTTCATGTCACCATGGTCATATGTTCTTGAACTAGAACATGATTTGTCTTTCTTGATGTACCTTTCATGTTAGCGGACAACATCAACCTGATACAACACCATAATGAATTAGTACAATCATAGGTGTCAAAACCCTAAAATGAATATCTTCTATCATGCATTCATATTTTTATTAAGGTGATACGACAAGTCTAAAATTAATCAAGATTGTACTAATCTTAATGAAGACAAACATAAACTTAATCATGAACAGATTTTGAAACATACCCATTGAGTTTGCTTGTAATCTTCTTATTTAAGGTCTTAGCCTCATATCCCTTTGAAACATGAACTTCTTCACTTATGCAGGTGACCAATCCATTCTCTTCTAGGGTTAACCCAGTCCACTTTGATTTGCTAAAACTGGATTTGGAGCTGGATTAGGGTTTGTCAGAGAAACCCTAAAAATTCAAACTTTGAATTTCAAACTTCTGAAAGGATAGAAAGATGCACCTTGCTGAGCTGGTCAAGCCGGTATACTCAGAATTTGAAAACTGCAAAGTTTCACCCCTCAAAATTGCCTTTTAGATTTCCGGATTCACTAGGGAGGACCCTGAATTAGGATTTGATTTTCCCGGAGCTTCACCCAACCAAAAGTTTTGATCCAAAGCTCTAAAATTCAATTTTCTTAAGGAGCTTCCAACCGTGGTCACATAATTCAAAAATTCCAACTTCTGTAGAAGCCCTAATTTTCCACCTTTCCGATCAAAGTCCCGAACTAGGGTTTGATCAAGCCTGGCCTTCTTCCCAACCAAAAAATTTGATCTTGGTCTCTAAATTTCGATTTTGATGAGGAGAATCCAGCTGTGGTCTCCTATTACAAAAATTCCAACTTTCTCTGAAACCCTAAATTCCTGTAGCCATGAATGAAGGTGCTCAAAATCCAATTCTGTTTTGACAGAAATATGCACCTGATTGTTTCTGGTGTAACTCTGAAATTACAGATCTACAGGGTTTGAAAATTCTAATTTTGGTAGCCTAATTTGTTATCTTTCCAACCCCATAGGTATGACCTCAAATGGATTCTTTGAGAGAGAGTTATGCCAAGTTTCGCAATGTGACCTGTTTATGGGATAAAACATGAGAGCAAACTTGTACGGAGTGCCACGTGTCACTGGTTCAATTTCGGCCTCTGAAAATCATACCTGTGAAAGTATAGTCCATGCCCTACCTTCCACTTTTTATGAAATTTCATTTGAAGCTTCCTATCCCAAGTTGTGACCTTTTTTCCTAGATCACCTGTTCATGATTGAGATCTGGAAGAGGCAAAAACCCTATATTGTACAGATCATAAATCTAAAAGTACAATGAATTAGAGGCTCTCCTTCGGAAAAAAGGTACATGGGGATCTTATCTTCGACCTGTAAGATTTTTAAATCCTAAAAACTCGCCGAAATGAATTTATAGCGAAAGTTCTACAATGACTGGGTTTTTCTATATCAAGCCCTAGCTTTGCAAGTGCAACAAGTGTCATAAATGCCATACCATGCCTTCTTTCAAGCTAGCTCTAATACCATGTTAGTTTTTTAGAATTTACTTCAATATGATCTAGGATCTTAACGGAGAGAACAACATGTACAACATATCTATAGCATATCAATCATGGACACAATAATGCAAGCACACAAGAGACACAGAGTTTCATCGGGGAAAACCAAGAAGGTGAAAAACCCTGCAACTTCCTCAGAGATAGATAGAGAAATGATATAACCCAAGCATAAGAGATATTATTCTCCTAGCAGCTACTCCTCCTTCCTCACATGTGCACCACTCTCCAATGAGTGTGTGAGTGAATAATAGAATTATCAAATAGAGTGCCTCCCGCACTCTATTTATACTTGACTTGACTTGCCTAATAACCTTTACTAGGTCGGCCTTAACTTAACCACATAACATAATGCTGACAGGGCCAACCCCCAATAGGGTGGTCTAATAACCCTTTTACCCACATGACTCATACAGGGCCGACCCCAACAAGGTGGTCTAATAACCCATCAAGTATAAGTTACAACACTTACAATATAAATGACGACACTTCCGTATAGAGGAATAATAACATCTCTATAAGAATACAAACACTTCCGTATAGAGGAATAATAACATCTCTATATCAATACAATATACATATATGAAATACATTTTGAAGTTACAAATACATCAACACTATCTCTTTAGATTCCACAGGAACATATACAACATTGTGGCATCATAGGCTTGGCCACATGAGTGATAAGGGAATGCATATTCTCCACTCAAGGAAGTTGCTACTAGATATGAAGTAGGTAAATTTGGAATTCTGTGAAAACTGTGTTTGAACTCTATTATGGAGAGATAAGAGAGTTCGGTTGTGATGAACTCTCTTATCTCTACGATATTTTTTATTTTTATTGCTTAGTGATCCTATTTTTCTAACAATTGGTATCAGAGCCAAAGGTCAATTTGGAAGATAAACTCGTAGGAAAGAAGGGTTCTTGGTTCGAGTGGGAGTAATGGTAGAAGAAGGAAAGTTTAAGGTCGAGAAATTTAACGGCCAAAACTACCAATTATGGAAGATGCAAATGGAGGACTATCTGTATCAGAAGGATCTATTCCCATCGTTGGGAGGAAAATCAAAACAACCGGTGACTATAAAGGACAAAGAATGGGAGATTCTTGACAGAAAGGCACTGGGAACAATACAGTTGTGCCTGGCTTCATCGGTGGCTTTCCATATTTCAAAAGAAAATAAAATGGAGGGTCTGATGATTGCATTGGGTAAGTTGTGTGAAAAAACCTCAGCCTCCAACAAGGTATTTCTAATGAAGCGTTTATTTAATATGAAGATGTCAGAAGATGGATGTGTTGCTGGTCATTTGAATAAATTTAATATGATTACAAATCAACTAAGTTCTGTAAAAGTGAACTTTGATGATGAGGTTAGGGATCTTCTAATCTTGTGTTCATTGCCAGAAAGTTGGAACGGCTTGGTCATGGTTGTAAGTAACTTTGTCTCTGGTTCAAATACTTTGAAATTTGATGATGTTGTTGGTGTTATTCTTAGAGAGGAAATGTGAAGGAAAAACACAAGTGAGACATCAGGTAATGCATTGATCATGGAGAGCAGGGGAAGACAAAGGGAGAGAGGAAAGAGCCCAGGTAATCGCAGCAAGTCCAGGAAGGGATGATCCAAGTCCATATTGTGAAAGATAGAGTGCCAGAATTGTGGAAAGAAATGACATCTCAAGAAAGACTATAGATCTCTATAGAAGAAAGGATATGGACAACAGGAGACTACTCAGGAAGCAAATGTAGCAGGTGATGTGTTACAAGATTCTTTGATTCTTGCATTAGATAATACTAATGATTATTGGGTAGTAGATTCATGGGCTTCATGTCATGCTACACCCCATAGGAAATTCTTTCATGATTATGTTCCAAGAGATTTTGGACATGTTTTATTGGGTGATGATGAACCATGCAAAATTGTTGGAATGGGTAAGGTATGGATAAAGTTAAAGAATGGAGAATGGCTATTGAAATATGTAAGGCATATTCCTGCTATGAAAATAAATCTGATATCAACAGGGCAGTTGGGATATGATGGTTGTTTATCTATGTTTGGAGAAACGCAGTGGAAGATCACTAAAGGATCAACAGTGATAGAAAAAGGAGGCATGATAGGTACATTGTGTATATATCCTCATAATACTGAATGTTCTATCTCTTTAGCTTCCACAGGAACATATACAACATTGTGGTATCATAGGCTTGGCCACATGAGTGAGAAGGGGATGCATATTCTCCACTCAAGGAAGTTGCTGCCAGATCTGAAGCAGGTAAATTTGGAATTCTGTGAGAACTATGTTTATTGAAAACATAAGAGATTCATATTTCTTAGGGTTGGAAAACAAAAGAAGAGTGAAAAGCTAGATCTTGTACATATAGATGTATGGGGACTGGATCATGTACAATCTCTTGGTGGCTCTCGTTATTATGTTACTTTTATTGATGATGCAACTAGAAAAACTTGGTTTTATTGCATTAGATATAAATCCGATGTGTTTGCTACTTTTAAGAAATGGAAATCTTTGGTTGAGAATGAGATAGGAAAAAGGTTGAAGTGTCTCAGATCTAATAATGGAGGTGAGTACCATGGCAAGGAGTTTGATAGTTACTATTCATACCATGGGAGTCATAGAGAGAGGAAAGTCTTAGGAACACCACAAGAAAATGGTGTGTTAGAAAGGATGAACAGAACAATCATGGAGTGTGCAAGGTGTATGAGATTGCATGCAGGGTCGCCCTTATAGTTTTGGGAAGATGTTGTAGATATTGTTGTTTACTTAATAAACATAGGGCCTTCAAGTGTTTTGGATTGTGGTATTCTATAGGAGGCATGTATAGATAAAAAGGTAAACTACTTTTTTTTAAGAAATTTTGGTTGTGAAGCATTTGTCCATATTGATAAAGAAAATAGAACAAAGCTTGAGGCTAAATCCAAGAAATGTAACTTTATTGGATACGGGGTTGATGATTTTGGTTATCGCTTATGGAATTATGAAAATAAAAAAATAATTAGGAGTAGAGATGTGGTATTCAATGAAAAGGTCATGTATACATATCAGTTGCAGGGAAAGAAACGGGAAAAGGAAAACACAGAGTACACAGTGCTTGATGAAATAAAAGAAAATGAAGTTCCAAAGGTGCTAAAAAATCAGAAACAGGAGCGGATACCTCATACTCCTACAATTGTTAGATGATCTACCAAGTTAAGTAGACCCCCTGAACAATTCTCTCCTTCACTATATTATTTATTGATGAGTACTGATTTTGGTGAACTAGAATGTTATGAAGAAGCAATGCAGGTGGAAACTAGAAAGAAGTGGGAGCAAGGAATGAATGAGGAGATGGACTCATTGGTAAGAAACCAAACTTGGGATTTGGTTCAGTTTCCTACTGGTAAAAGAGCATGGCAAAATAAATGGGTGTACAGGTTGAAGGAAGAAGATGAAGGAAAGAAGCGGTACAAGGATAGACTTGTAGTGAAGGGGTTTTCATAGAAGAAATGTATAGATTTTGATGAAATATTTTCTCACTACTAAATATGGCTCAAAAGTTCCACGACAGTTTGCCACGAATAAGTTAAAATCGATTTTTTCGTGGAAAAATAGTTAAATTTTTTTGTAAAAAATGATCTTTCCCCTGACAATCGTCGCTATGGCGATGAAATCTAAAAAATGTCGCTATAGCAATGACTGTTCATCACTATAGCGACATACATGGGTTCGTCGCTATAGCGACGACTTACGAGGAAATACTTTTTTTTTTAAAAACTTTTTAACGGTCATTGAATTTTGTTTTTTTGAAATTTGATCGTAGTGCATTTTTGCCGAAATCGCGACCCTCATTTTCTCTATAAATACAAATTCATATTTTCACAAATCATTTTCTATAGTTGCAACGATCTTTCTACTGGTTTTTCATTCTGTGATTTCAAGAGTCCGATACTGGTTTGACACATCGAATTTTTTATCTCCTTCATTTTCTAGGTTAGTTTGACTGCAATGCACTAGTCTTTTTTTTTGTTGAGCCCTTTGTGTTCGAACTAGGGATTCAATGCAATTGAGCAAATGTTTATATAGTTTGGGATTTTTGTGTCAGAATGTAATTTTATAAATTTTCATTTGTGTTAAAATGTAAATTTTAAATTTTCATTTCTGTTAAAATGTAATTTTTTAAATGGTGGTTTGTGTTAAAATGTTTTTTTTTTTGCTCATTCTATGTTTTTTATTGGGTTTTATCCCACTCATTATACTATGTGTTTTATGACTTGGAAAAATGGTTTAACAACTCCTTTCACAAATATACTTACAACCCAACATACTAACCTGCTTGGACATTTAGATAGCAATTCATTACTTTATAAGGATATTGATCAATGAGTTATTTTGTTCTTATAGGCTATCAGAATGTCAAATAAATATACCTAGGAAGAAAACAATAAGAGTTATGCTGACATTAAGGCATCATTGGAGGCGAAGGGTGATGGAAGGTGTTATTTCCCTTGCAATGATTGCATAGGTTTGCAACATAGAAGACTTTTAAGAACAACAACTAAAAAACATTGTAAGGAGAAGGGGCATGCTGAAGGGGGGTATGAATACCATCCCTTGGTAAGACGTTATTCATTACATAATGTACTTCTTGTAATACTAATGATAATGTATTCACAAATTTTTTTATCATTTTAAATATATGTGTTGTATATTATACACTAATGTTATTGCATTGTTTGTTAATATAAAGACAATGCCCCCAGATGTCGACCGCCAGAGAGCTATTTGCCACATCATAGAAATACTACTTTACAAGGTGACGAGCATGGAGATAATGCTATTGAAGATCGAGTTCTTAATGATCCTATGGATGAAGATGATGTTATTGATACTAATGGTGAAGATGAGATAAATAGATTGCTCCAAGACACATTTGCTCCATTTGATGAGGACAACCTCCAAGATATTCATGATGTTCCTCTACTCGAGAAGTCCCAATAACCTCTTTACGAAGGCTCAACAACCAATACTCTATCTGCTATATTGTTGTTGGTGAACTTGAAGGTTTTAAATGGATTATCAAACTGTAACAACCCTCATATACGAATATAGGGAATATTTAATATAATAATTATAATGTAATATAATATAATGTAAAATAATAAAAAGAAACATAAAAAAGTAACGAAAGACAAATTTTGCATAAAGAAAGAAATTAAATAAGAAATTAAGAAATTGGGAGAAGGAGGAGATAAAAGGAGGAGAAGAAGTGAAGAGAAGGGTCTTTTTTTGGTCTTTGGCATCTTGGAAGAGGAGCTCTGGAGGAGAGGAAAGCAAGATAGCACTGGCATAGGGTTAATTGTTGGGGGCTCAGGGGCCTCAGCCATTAGCTGGGGTTTGGTTGGGTGGAGAGCCGTCCCCCCACCTTCTGTTGCACTATTGAAGTTGTCAAGGTAATGGTAGCTGCTAGGTCATCTATCTAGGTATGGCTCCTTAATTTTCATAGCATATTTTATGTTATTATTGATTAGATCCACTTTCTTTTGTCAGATCTTCTATGCATGTTGTTCTTGTTTGTTTTTGGATTTTATATGATTTTACATGTTATCAGATTCTTGTGTTGGTTCGGAGATCTGTATGCATATTGAATATTTATTTGTTAGTTAGTGGGTTTTATGAGTTTTAGGGTTCTTACATTGTTCCTCTACTCGAGAAGTCCCAAGAACCTCTTTACGAAGGCTCAGCAACCAATATTCTATCTGCTATATTAATGTTGGTGAACTTGAAGGTTTTAAATGGATTATCAAACACTCATTTCACACAGCTCCTACGGTATGTAGAGTTGACTATTTTCCTCTATTTTTAGTGTTAATTAATTCGTAAATCAAGGATATGAAATATTTATGACGTATATTGTTTACATTTCATTTTTTGTCAATGTTGTAGATTGTTGGGTGAATTTCTATTACCACCATCAAATAATTTACCACGCACAAGTCGAGAGGTATTCTTGATTATGGAAGAAATTGGAATGGAGTATCAAGTTGTTGATACATGTCCTAATGATCATATTATATATTATGGACAGTATGCATCCGAAAAAAATGTCCACAATGTGAAATTAGTAGATATTGAACTGATCAGGTAACAAAAGAGGTCCCTCGCAAAGTTCTTCGTTATATTCCCATAATTCCACGTTTCCAATGACTATTCAGGTGCCAAAGTATAGCACAGTTTATGGATTACCATGCGAAGAACAGAAGTGAAGATGGTGTTCTTCGAATGCCTATAGATGGTTTTGCATTGAAGAACATCGAAGAAAAATGGCCAATTTTTAAAGATGAAACTCGTAATGTTAGACTTTCATTGGCAGCTGATGGTTTCAATCCATTTGGTGAGCTTCATTCTACTTACTCAGTGTGGCCTGTTTTCATCATAAACAATAACCTACCTCCTCGGATGACGATTAAGAGAGAGCACACAATGTTGGCAATGATTATTCCAGGTATCTTTTTGAAAGTAATTATATTGTTTCATTAATTTCTTTGTTTAATTGTTTCATGAGAATGCATTTTATATATTGGGATAGATAACTAAATAGCAATATTGTATGTTTAATGATCAATTAGGTAAGTACCAAGTTAAAGATATGAATGTATATATTGAGCCTCTTATCGATGATCTATTGAAGTTATGGGTTGGAATCACTATGTATGACATCTCCAGACCAATAGGGTAGAAACAATTTCAGTTCCATGGAATACTTGCATGGACAATTCATGACGCTCCCAGGTTAACACATTTTTGTGGTATGTAACTTTATGTAACACATCGTTAAAATTATATGTTTTTTAAGGTAAAAAACATGCATTTTTTTAAATTAATAATATTTTGATGCTATAACATTAATGCATATATTTAGCAGGTCTTCAAACAAAGGGAAAATTTGCATGTCTAGTATGTGGTCCTAGGATAAAATCTTGTCATTCAAGAAGTTTAGCAAAGGAGGTGTTCGATGAGTACAGGAACTTCCTACCTAAGAACCATAGGTATCGAACTATCGAAAAAACAAAATTCAATGGTAAAGAAGAGAATGGAAATAAACCACGAAGAATGACACCTAACCTATGGAAGTTGGAATATAACAGAAATCGTCGAGGTATGCAAATTGTATGTGTTGCATATAATATGTTAACGTAATAATATGTTTTTATATTTTTACTGATTTTTTTCTACCATGGGTGTCATGAATTATTGTTAATGTGTTTTTGTTTATGTTTAATCAATGTATGTAAGGCATGAATGGGCTCCCACGAGGAATGAAGAGTTATCCCATACAATTCAGTAGGTTTCCTTACTATGAGCACCTACAATTATCTCATTTGTTTGATACAATGCATATCAAGAAGAATGTAACATAAATGATATGGCAGACATTAGATGGAAGGTATGACAAAGATAAAATTGGAAAAATTTGTAGTGACATTGCAGAAACCAATCACACATTGCAAAGTGTAATTAATTCCAATGCCGGAGATGGTTACTGAAATATCAGTCTTCCATGGTTATTGACGGAGCAACAAAGCAATGCTATAAAAGAGGCCATTCAGAAAATAAGGTTTCCGACGGGGTTTTCGTCGAACATACAAAATATCTTAACCAAAAAAGATGATTTTGGCGGTGTTAAAACTCATGACTAGCATACATTCATTAAGGTAATTATTTACATATATAATTTCCATTAATTGAATCTTTTTAGTAGTTGTTCTCTCTTATTTGGAAACATTAGATAATGATTTTCTTTTTGCTACAGTAAGTTCTACCTCTATCTCTCCTAGATAGATTTGACGGCAACATAAAACAAGTTATACATTATCTTGGTAAATACATGAGGTAAGTAACAATTTTATATGCATGAAACTGTTTGTACTTTTTGTTGCATTGCTTACTGACATATTGTGTTTTACAACTTGGAACTTTATTATATATGCTTCAATCTAGTTGATCACTATGATTTTCTTGCATCTTTTGTAGGTGGCTTTCATATAAAGAAATCCATAAAGAATATATTAGGTATTGGAAGAGATAAATTCCTCGTCTAATGTGTGAAATGAAGAAGTATTTACCTCCAACATTTTTCAATGCACAAGAACACTATCTCATACACCAAGTTGAGTAGATTGAATTGTGTGGACCTGCAAACTCAAGGTAAATGTGGATGGTGGAAAGGAATTTGAAGTCATTGAAGGATTTTGTTAGACAAAGAGAACGTCCTGAGGGTTCTATGGTGCAGGGCTATATGCTATATCAATCCATGGTGTACATTAGTCAATATCTTCCAAATTTTGTCAAAAATATCAATCTGCCTCGCATTTGGCATGTCAACTCCATCAACAAATTTGAAGGGGAGGTCCTGTTGGGGAAAGGTAGCGAGGAAAGTGAAAGGTAATTGAATGGTATACATTTAGTATATTATACAATTAATTTTCCAATTTATGTAATTTTTATTATTCCATCAATATTTTAAGGTAAACTTAATTTCATTTAATGATAGCTAATTTACAATTCTTAATTGTTATTTTTTCATATATTTGGTCGCGTTTGGGATGCAATACATTTATACATTGAAAACAATCTTGATTGGATAGAGGAATGGATTGAACGATGTACAGAATACTATGGTACCTTATAATGGGAAGGGGTTAGTAAAATGATTAAAACAGTGCATCGCCATCGAGAAGAATATCTTGAAGAACTTACGCAAATGGAAATTGATTTAGCATGCGATCTAAAAGACAAAAAGGCAAGTATATTTACCCTGCTCATTTTTTTCGTTGTTTCCCATTGTATCCAAAAATTTCTTCTGTTTATGTCTTCTTATATATTTATTTACCGAGATGGGAATGATGCAACTAATACATCACAATGCTATGTGGTGCAGTGGTCGTAAATTTCGCATCAAAAAGTTGGATGACAAGAAGAAAACATTTGATTGTGGGATAACTGCAATTTTTCAAGTCACTAATGTTTCCTCTAGAAGTGACAGGCATCCAAAAGTATCTGAAAATAGGTAATATGGTTATTTGGAAGATATACTTGAGTGTGACTTTAATTCCTTTAAAATAGTTATGTTTGAGGTCAAATGGTACATGATATGAATGAATGAACGTGATCCCGAAAGAACTGTTATTGAGCATGCCAATGGATTTACCATGGTTAATAAAAGGGTACTTGAACTAGGTACAGAGCCTTATGTTCTTCCAAGTCAATGTGAGCAGGTCTTTTACTCAAAGGTTCCAGGTAAATCAGGTTGGTCATACATTGATAGATACGATCCAAGAGGAAGACTGATCAAGTATAATGCAGAGGAAGAAGAAAATGTTGAAGAATAAGGTGATTTAGATCGGGAGCAGTTGGTCGCCGACCTAGATTTTTTAGATGAAGAATCCGATCAAGAAGTTGATCATCCAAATGATGTAGAAGACAATGAAATTGACATTGATGATATTGATGATGAATATCTAACCGAAAATGAAATTGATCATGATGCTGATATGAGCGATCTTTTCAAGGATAGTGATTCTGAACCAGATGACGATACAGATGTTGAGTTAGATGAAGGAGAATCCCAATGACATTGTAGCAATGTTGGAATCTAGGAGGTACATGAGAACATATTTTTTCATAATGTATTATGTTTACACTATTTATTTTTGTTTAAACCATCGTCATCATTATTTTATATTTCATCACCATCATCACCATATTCATCATCATCACCACCACCACCATCATCATCAAAGTATTTTTTAAGGATTATAAAAGTATGCGTAAGTGTAGTATTCTAGGCAATTATTTTGGATTGAAAAAAAAATATAGATTGGTAGGCGAATATTAAATAAACATATTTTATGTAAATATAGGTGATATTAGAGCCTAAAAATGACCAAATGATCATCGTCTTCATCATCATCATCTTCATCATCATCATCATCATCTTAGTCATCATCATCACCATCATAATCATCATCATCATCAACATCTTCGTCATGATCAACATCATCTTCATCATCATCCTCATCATCATCAACATCATCATCATCATCATCATCATCATCATCATCATCATCATCACCATATTCATCATGATCATGATCATCATCAACGTCATCACCATCTTGATAATCATCATCGTCATCAACGTCATCACCATCTTCATCGTGATCATCGTCATTAATGTCATCATCTTCATCGTGATCATCATCTTCATCACCAACACCATCATCATCATCATCATATTCATCATCATCATCATCTTCATCATCATCATCATCTTCATCATCATCATCGTAATCATCATCATCATCTTCGTCATCTCCCTCTTCCTCATCATCATCTTCATCATGTTCATCATCATCATCATCTTCATCATCATCATCATCTTCATCATCATCATCTTCATCATCATCATCATCATCATCATCATCATCACCATCATCATCACCATCATCATCATCATCATCAACAACATCGTCGTCATCATCTTTTTCATCATCATGATCTCCCTCTTCCTCATCAACATCTTCATCGTGTTCATCATCATCATCACCATCATCTTCATCATCATCATCATCATCTTCATCACCCTCATCATCATCATCATCTTTTTCATCATCATCATCATCA
Source organism: Larix kaempferi (assembly GCA_027924585.1). Lineage (NCBI taxonomy): Eukaryota > Viridiplantae > Streptophyta > Pinopsida > Pinales > Pinaceae > Larix > Larix kaempferi. Next base: position 1,339,124 of record BSBM01001057.1, read on the forward strand.
TCGTCGTTGTCGTCGTCATCGTCATCATCCTCCTCCTTGTCGTTGTCGTCGTCGACACCATCTTCATCATCATCATCATCATCATCATCATGTTCATCATCATCATCATAATCATCAACATCATCGTCGTCATATTTTTCATCATCATCATCATCATCTTCATCATCATCGTCATCATTGTCATCACCATCTTCATCATGAGCATCATCATCAACGTCATCACCATCTTGATCATCATCGTCGTCATCAACGTCATCACCATATTCATCATGATCATCATCATCAACGTCATCATCTTCATCATGATCATCATCTTCATCACCACCACCACCACCACCACCACCACCACCATCATCATCATCATCATCATCATCATAATCATCATCATCATCACCATCTTCATCATGATCATCGTCATCAACGTCATCATCATCGTCATCAACATCATCACCATCTTCATCATGATCATCGTCATCAAGGTCATATTCATCATCTTATCATCGTCATCTTCATCTTGATCATCATCATCGTCATCTTTTTAATCATCATCATCATCATCATCATCATCTTCGTCATCACCATCATTGTCGTCATTGTTTTTGTCGTCACCATCATCATCGTCGTCATCATCATCATCATCATCATCATCATCATCATCATCATCATCATCATCATCTTCATCATCATCATCATCATCGTCATCACCATATTCATCATGATCATCGTCATCAACGTCATCACCATATTGATCATCATCATCGTCATCAACATCATCACCATCTTCATCATGATCATCATCATCAACATCATCATCAACATCATCATCAACAACATAATCATCATCATTTCCATCATCATCATCATCATCGTTATCATCATCACCATTATCATATAATCACATCATCATCATCATCATCATATAATCACACCACCACCATAATCTTCATCATCATAATTGTCATCATAGTTTTTATGCCTTGAAGTTATACCTTATTTAATAAAAGAGACCAATGCCCCTCCAACAACAGTCATGCAATGGATAAGTTTTGTCATGACCTTCAATGCTTCCACAAAACACTTTTAATAAATTATGCTTCTTTTGTAAAGTGGGTGTGCGAAATATGTGTCTTTCAATAAAAAAAATAAAATTCAATGGCATGTGTTGGGTTTATTTCCATCATAAGTGTGTTTGGAATTGTTTTAACAATTAAAAATGTGCCTCTTCACTCCTAGTGTATCCCTAAAGTATACCACTTAAGGAGGTACTCTAGGGCCAATGTTCCAAAGGATTCCAAAACTATTTTTGTGAGAGCTAAGTATATTTTAAGGAATTTCGTTTTTAAAGTAAAATATACTTAGCCTAGCTAGGAATTGAGATGATTTAGATTTTAAAATTGATACAAGTCCTAGCTAAGATCAATTGGATGAATTACAATGATGCCAAAATGTTGTCAAGTATATTGGATTGCAATATTTGTAACTTTACCCAAAATATCACTATGAGTCTAAGACAAATTATAGAAATGAAACCAATGAGTTAAACTTGGTATTTTTTTCTCAAGAAGGGGGAGCGATGTATGTCCATCTCGACGGTTTGATTCCCTAGGGATCCTAAAGCTATTGGATGTTTCTTTTTTTAATCAAGTGCCATATCCGGCCAAGAGGGATGAGAAATAATACAAAACATGGATTCAACACAACCTATATGAGAAAGCTTACCTAGTAGATGAAAAATATTACAATGCTTGGGACTTCTGGTTTGATGATCAACCATAAGGTTTCAGATTGGAGTCAAGTGCTAGTTCCAAATAACAAGTGATACGGTCATCTTTATCATCGTCGTAAACATACGCCTACACCAGTGGCTACACAACCCAGTAAACATCATAAGCCTAGAACTATACCCCCAAGTACAACAACAACTATGGCACTATACCTAACCTATGCCAGGGGCTAGAGCCTACCATAAGCATAGAAATAAAATCCATGTCCACAAGTACAAAGCTTAATGTTTTTTAATTAATAATATATAATATATATTGTAAATTATAATATATATTATATAATATTTTCTATGTTACATTTTGTATAACAAAATATAACATATATAATATATATTATACATTACACAAAATTAAAAAAGAAACAAACAACCTCGTTCCCATGCCCATACTTAGCATAAATCGAAAATGAAACCCCCGCGCCCACGCCCATGCCCTTTGACAGTTCGCTCTCCATGATAGCAAAGGAGCAGAGTGCTCACGCCCTTTGATAGTTTGCTCTCCGTGATAGCAGAGGAGTAGAGCACCCACGCCCTTTGACAGTTCGCTCTCCGTGATAGCATAGGAGAAGAGCATGTGAGGAGCAGAGGAGAAGAGCACGCAAGGAGCAGGATATTGCATAGGGGTTTCAAGGAGCAGAGGAGCGGGATGGCAGAAGCAGAGGAGAAAAGGAGCAGAGAACGCAGAGGAGCAGAGGAGCAGGATAGAGCATAGGGGTTTTGAGCAATGGATTCGGTGAGAGGCTGCTTCATCTAAATTCTGTTACCCTCCATTTATTTACTTATCATAGGGTAAAGTGTTAGCTCTAGCTAGAAGGCCCTCTGTCTACATGCCTCACCAACAAGGATATTCCGCAAAAATGAAGACCCAAATATACAAAACCTACTTAAAACCATTTTGATTTCATACCACTTTATTTTATGAGTAAGAAGCAGTTAGTGCATTTTTGAGCCAACAAATCCATATATCCATTCCTGAACCATACATATCATTCATAGAATCAGAACCATGTTACTACACTCGTACCCATCATATGACATGTAGAAAAAGTTCCACTCATACCCATCTTAAGAAAGTTATGCCACTAACATAGACACTACCCAAAACATAGTAATGCTCTCCACTGGAGACCAAAATATACAAAACCTACTTAAAACCATTTTGATTTCATACTACTTTAATTTTGATTAAGAAGTGGGAAGTGCATTTCCGATCTAACAAATCCATTATATGTCAAATTATGAACCATACATATCATTTAGAACCACGTTGCTACTTTGATACCCATCTTATGACAAGTAGAAGTGCCACACTCATACCCATTTTAATAAAGTAGAAGTGCTCACACCCATACCCATCTTAAAGTAGAAGGATTTCTCTCAATACCTTTGTGACCAATGTAGAAGTGCTCACATTCAAGATTAGCTTTGGATTATAAATACAAGCCTCTTCCATGCATTCTATAATATTTTGGTGTGCTAAGCTTATGTTGCCAAGATTGTGCAAAGAGTGAGAGGTCCATTGCTTCCATTAAAATTTCTTGTCTTATCCTTGGCCTCATGCTACCCAAATCCCTCTTCAAAGTGTTGACAGCATAAGGGAAAGTGTTGCTTCACTATTTCTTTAACAAAGATAACCCATTGGAGAAAACAAAGGACCCTCCCACCAAAAAGAAATAGAGACCTTGTTTACAAGCCACTTGGTAGGTGATATTCGTTTACAAGAAATACGAGAAATTTAATAATTTGGTTTGTCCTATATCTACCATACAAGTTTGGATCATCTTTCTTTATAACATGCTTGGTAGAAACCATGAGCCATGAATGATGTTTTCGGTATTGAAGATTAAACTACAACATGTTCTCTCATTTTAATGATTGTAGATACCACCAAATAGGTACTTGTCAGATCTATCCTCCTCAAGTGAGGAATACATACTAGAAGAGGTTTAAAGCGAGACGTCTAATACAAGATCTAACAGGTCAAGATCAACTAGAGGTGAAAAGGTAAGGAGAAATTTTCGTAGATGCATGGAAATTTTGTTTCTGAAGGAGGATCATGGTTATGATAATGAGATCATAGGTGACATTGAGTTGCCCCTAAGGTATAGACATCTGTTCAAATGATGGCTACCCAAGAAGCTACCCCAAGTGGACACGGATTTCTTCCTCAATGGGAGGACTTATCGCATTGCTCCATCCTCTTTACATGGACTAGGGTTGTTTTCCATGGATGGCATAAAGGTGGCATATGGCACTGAAACTAAACTGATGGAGTATGTGGGACCATGCTACAAATACAATGACTGGTTGTTGTTGGTCCGATGTATGTGAAGTATGTGGACATATGGAGTGGAAACAAATTATTGTCAACTATTGGACAACAATCAGAACAAAGAAGCAATTGTGTATATTGATGGAAGGACAAAAGATTCAGAAAATATCGCAGGGTTTATAAATATCACACGACCAGGGTCAACACATAAGCTACCCAACTGCATATTTGAGGGGCATGAAGGAAATCGTGTATTCATATGTGCAACAAAATCAATAGCTGTAGGTGAAGAGTTGTTGATCGATTATGGTTTGAATCAAATAGACGTGGGAATTGCGATTATGGGGGTAATTTTCTTGTACAACATTTAACTCAACCTTTGATCGATGACCTATTATTTTTCTCTTGCATCATTTTTTTTATATGTCATGCTTTTTATAATATACACATGGTTAATTATATGTCATGTTTTTCATTAATCACGTTTAAGATACATTGTTAAATATATAATTTTCATTTTTAATATGTATTAATTCTTATATTGTGCCAGGGTGATGGTGGCCATATGCCACAAATGCCATGAGCTGACCTCAGAAAGTCACCAATGGTGATGCATGAGGTAAATGTTATTTTAATAGTACCCAATAGCATCAATGACATAGTAACCACAATTCATGATTATATTACATCTGTTAAAATTTGACATTTTTTATGCTAATTGAGTAAATATTTCAATATGATATCATTCTTATTGTATTGTGGTAGGGGGCGGTACTTAGAACACACCTACAACTTCTGGACAGGTAAACGTGACTGTCATAGTAACAATAATTTTTTTTTACATTAATCACGTTTATCATACATGGTTCAATTTTTACTTATCAATATGAACATGTCTTTCTTATTGTGTTGTGGCAGGGTGACCGTGGGAAGTCACCAATGTTGTTGCATCAGGTAAATGATAGCGTAATAGTACCTAAACATTATTATAGTACTTATTTATGTTATTATATGCATTTTTTTTTTACGTGATTTTTTGTAATGGTAGAAATAAATTAACTACTTTTTATTGATTGACATTCATAGAGAACACCACAACAGGATGATGAGGTGGCCGTTGAGGAAGATATACTTTATTCAACTAACGCAACGGAAACTGTGAAGAAAATGTTGAAAAAGTGCAATCAAGGCCTTCTTAGACTTATTTTAATCAGACCCAGGACTGAAGAAATCAAAGCACAAATTTATGACTTGAGGAAAAGATAGACCAATATGGGGTAAGTGACATATTTGAATTTTTTTACCAACTATGACATAAATTCATTTATGTTGTTTTAGTTCTCTTTTTTTATATGATCTAATCTGTTTAAGTTTACTTTCTGTAGGAATATTTGGAGATAACACCCGTCCATCGAGTACAGGATGCAGATGTCGGTATTGGTGGTAGTGATGGTTCAACAAATCATCAATCTACCATCCCAACAAGGCTGTTTTCCTATCCTTCAGAGCAATGCAATTTAGATGCTACGACCTCACCGGATGTTGGAGGTCAACATGGCCCTCCATCCACCACTGCTTCACAAGATGTTAGAGAGGAGGATAGCATCGATTGTGATAGTTGCTATCCTGGTGAAATACGTGTGGTTAGCAAGGGATCATTGCTCATTAGCTTCTTAGTGAATGATGAATGTGTTCGAATAAAGATACCGAAGATTGCAGGTATTATTTAATTTATTCGGTGTTTTTTTTCATGTAATTCAAAGCCACATAACTCAAATTAGTTTTAATTAATGATCATATGTTTTTTGTAGGAATTTTTTTTTATAAGAACATGCATGACAAGGCGTTGGATATTTTTGGGCCCACCATTCGTACATGGTGGAATGCCCAAAATGAAAAATTGAAAGATGATTTGATGAACCGCATGGTCAGCTTGTTTGGTGAAACCTTAAAAAAAAAAGGGTGTCACCGCAGCAGCTGGCTTAAATTTGAAATATGTCAGGGTAGATTATAGGGACAATATGCAAATTAGCACCAAATATGAGCATCCTATGATGGTTCTAGAGAAGGAGTGGAAGGCGCTCATGGAGGATGCAAATGAGAAGGCATTGAGAAAACAAGGAAATAATAGGCCAATCGGTTCAAGAATGTATGACACGTCATATTTTCAATGAACAATGTTCAATTTTTTTAAAACTTTTAAATATATTTAAGTTGCGATATCTAACGTATTTGCAACCTTACATAGGCTCCCCGACACCTCTAAAGAAACAAAGGAAAGAGTAGATAAACATGAGCATCACAAACTAGGATAGGGTGGATATCATAAGCTAAGGGCAAGAATTGTAAGAATTGAACGATCATTATTTGTAGCCAAAAATTAATTTATTTTTCTAACTGTAGCCAAAAATTAATTTATTTTTCTAACTGTAGCGGAAAATTAATTGATTTATCGCAAGCGCTTTACATGGTGTTATGCATTTCAGGGAAATTCTTTTCAAGAGGAAGCCACTGAAGAAGACTTGAAGATCGGCTTCAAGTACGGTTTTCAGCAGGTGCTGGAACATTGAAAAAGCTTGGGGCAAACCTCAATTTCCCCATTGACTGGCGCAGAGGTAAATAAAATCAATAAGGAAATCATTATAATGTACTTGCGTAATAGATTCATGAATTATTACATCGAAAACTAAATGTATTTTTTTGTTTTCAGGGTGAGACCAACAAAAGCAGCGAGGGTAGCGGTATTGAACCGGTCCAACGTGATGGTGGGGAGCTTCCTAGCCATTCAGGTCTATATGTTATAAAACAAATGTATTCAATATGATTTTAAATACATAATTGATGACATTTACTAATTAATATTTTTCTATGAATGGCAGAGCATGTACCTTCTCATGCTTAGCCGGGAGAGAAACAAATGTCAAAACCAATGAACAATACAGTTGACTCAGCTAGTCAACCAGTAGGTAAAGATCGTTGTAATGATATTGGAAATAATGAAATACGTATCTCAATAATAACTACGCATTTATATCTATATAACTATCTTGTTTTTTGCAGATGATACCCCTCTCCATCCACCTCCACCCCCTGCTAATAAACATACAAGAAGTACGGTACGAGGGTGCATATTCACACAATCAACAGAAAGAGAGGGAACAACAACTACAATGGGTCAATACATTGAAGATGAAATCCTCATCTTTGAATTTCTAAGAAAAAAAACAAAACATAAAAAATGTAGCTGTAAGCATTAAAGATTTGTATTTGACTGAGTGAAGGCATGAAATATTTTCAGTTTTGTTACAAGTTTCTTCTTCAGTACTTTAATGATTTCTATAGCTCTATGTTTGATAGTACTGTGCTGATTAGAACAATTAATATAACTATGTTTGTGCTTTTTGAAATTTATATGCGAAATGTTTGTTGACTTTTTTGCAAAGATTATTTCTCAATATGTGTGACATCTTCTGAGGACTATGGTTATCGTCAAGGGGATGGCCACCCCTTGCAGATTTAACCTGAGGAAGATGAGATGACCACATGAGCTTCCTTATCCTGGGATGACGATTATGAGCTTCCAGTCATTGCATGAGACACATGAGACATATGACCACAAACAGTTGAGAAGGCCAAGTAACCTACCTTGACGTTGACTTGATGTGCATGAGCCTATTATGATGTCGTGTTGCCTTATTATGTTATGTTGGCTTGCAAGTTTACTTGTACGTTATGTTTAGCCTTTTGGTGACTCGTGAGTGACCCTTGCATGGTAAAATTGAGCAATACAACCCTTAAATGTTGATGTACATCTTTTTTATGACCAATGTGACCCCTTAGGATTGATGTCCACCCTTATGTTGACCTTAATAGACCTCCTTAGGTGCCATCCACCATAACGTTACCTTATATGACTTTTTTTGAGTACTTTGCAGTCGTTTTTTATTGTGTGTTGGTCGTACTGCTCTGCTGCTACTGTTTCGTATTTGTAAGGGTTGGATGATCTATTTTAGGGTCTTTTCTAGTTCCGGGTTCTCTCCTTTCACAGGTATGTTGGTCTAGTTGAGTCTCATGCAAGTAACCTAATGCTGAGAGGTTGAAGTCTGAGGATAAGGGAGTTCTGCACCAACATCTGATGTTGAGTTTATAATTGGTTCACTTATAATATATATTGCTACTGTTATATATAGATTGCTATTGTTATTATTGTTATAATTTTCAGTACTTACATGGTTATTGTAGCTCATTGTTTTTGGGACATGCTGGACTTGAAGGATATTGAGTTATGGTTTCTGCATTGCTAACTCTAGATATCATTCATTGGATATAAGTACTCTAGCTAGTTGTAAAGAAAAATATTCTTGAATATTTAATTATTTTTACATGAAGTTCGTGAAAGTCCTAAATGGTGACTTGCAAGTATGATATGAAGATAATTTGTGGTGGACGTTTCTTCTTCAGTAATTTAATGATTTATGTAGCTCTATGTTTGATAGTACTATGCTGATTAGAACAATTAATATAACTCTGTTTGTACTTTTTGAAATTTATATGCGAAATGTTTGTTCACTTTGTTGCAAAGCTTATTTTTCAATATGTGTGACATCTTTCGAGGACTATGGTTATCGTCAAGGGGATGGCCACCCCTTGCAGAGTTAACATGAGGAAGATGAGATGACCACATGTGCTTCCTTATCCTGGGATGATGATTATGAGCTTCCACTCATTGCATGAGACACATGAGATGTATGACCACAAACAGTTGAGAAGGCCAGGTAACCTACCTTGACATTGATTTGATGTGCATGAGCCTAGTATGATGTCGTGTTTCCTTATGATGTTCCGTTGGCTTGCAAGTTTACTTGTATGTTATGTTTAGCCTTGTGGTGACTCGTGATTGACCCTTGCATGGTAACATTGAGCTATACAACCCTTAAATGTTGACGTCCATCTTGTTTATGACCAGTGTGACCCCGTTAGGATTCATGTCAACCCCTGCGTTGACCTTAATAGACCTCCTTAGGTTCCATCCACCATAGCATTACCTTATATGAATTTGTTTTGAGTACTTTGCTTTCCTTTTTTATTGTGTGTTGGTCGTACTGATGTGCTGCTACTGTTTTTTATTTGTGAGGGTTGGATGATTTATTTTAGGGTCTTCTCCAGTTCCGAGTTCTCTCCTTTCACAAGTATGTTGGTCTAGTTGAGTCTCATGCAACTAACCTAACGCTAAGAGGTTGAAGTCTGAGGATAAGGAAGTTCTGCCCCAACATCTGATGTTGATTTTATAATTGATTCACTTCTAGCATATATTGCTACTGTTATATATAGATTTCTATTGTTATTACTGTTGTTGTTTTCAGTACTTACATGGTTATTGTAGCTCATTGTTTTTGGGACATGCTGGACTTGAAGGATATTGAGTTATGGTTTCTGCATTGCTAACTCTCGATATCATTCATTAGATATAAGTACTCTAGCTAGTTGTAAAGAAAAATATTCTTGAATATTTAATTATTTTTACATGAAGTTCGTTAAAGTCCTAAATGGTGACTTGCAAGTATGATATGGAGATAATTTTGTGGTGGATGTTTCTTCTTCAATACTTTAATGATTTATGTAGCTCTATGTTTGATAGTACTGTGTTGATTAGAACAATTAATATAACTCTGTTTGTGCTTTTTGAAATTTATATGCGAAATGTTTGTTCACTTTGTTGCAAAGCTTATTTTTCAATATGTGTGACATCTTTCGAGGACTATGGTTATCGTCAATGGGTTGGCCACCCCTTGCAGAGTTAACATGAGTAAGATGAGATGACCACATGAGATTCCTTATCCTGGGATGATGATTATGAGCTTCCACTCATTGCATGAGACACATGAGATGTATGACCACAAATAGTTGAGAAGGTCGGGTAACCTACCTTGACGTTGATTTGATGTGCATGAGCCTATTATGATGTCGTGTTTCCTTATTATGTTATGTTGGCTTGTAAGTTTACTTGTACGTTATGTTTAGCCTTGTGGTGACTCGTGATTGACGTTTGCATGGTAACATTGAGTTATACAACCCTTAAATGTTGACATCCATCTTGTTGATGACCAGCGTGACCCCTTAGGATTGATGTCCACCCTTGCGTTGACCTTAATAGAACTCCTTAGGTTGCATCCACCATAGCGTTACTTTATATGAATTTTTTTTAGTACTTTGCTGTCTTTTTTTATTGTGTGTTGGTCGTACTGTTGTGCTACTACTATTTTTTTTTATTTTTGAGGGTTGGATGATCTATTTTAGGGTCTTTTCTAGTTATGGGTTCTCTCCTTTCACAGGTATGTTGGTCTAGTTGAGTCTCATGCAACTAACCTAATGCTGAGAGGTTGAAGTCTAAGGATAAGGGAGTTTTGCCCCAACATCTGATGTTGATTTTATAATTGGTTCACTTCTAGTATGTATTGATACTATTATATATAGATTCTACTGTTATTATTGTTAATGTTTTCAGTACTTACATGGTTATTGTAGCTCATTGTTTTTGGGACATGTTGGACTTGAAGGATATTGCAGGATATTGAGGTACGGTGTACCCTAAAACCAATTTAATCATTAAATGTTGTGCTTTTCATTTCAAACTTAAATCGAAGATGGAGCATACCATCTGGAACCAACAACATGATGATTCACTTTTTAGGTGATTCATGGATTAAACCATGGTACTGGGTGTCATGGCCAATATTGTCATTAGGAATTTCCTATCACTAACAACAATTAGATACAATAGGGTATTCACTAAAAACAATTAGATACAATAGGGTATTCTATTGACATCCATTTCTTACTACATTTTGACTTCCATTGCTTTTGTTTCCATGTATATTTGGATCTAACTTTATATATATTTGTTATTGCAAGAATGGTGAGAAAATACTATTTGTTGTGATAGAGGAAATTATATATGTAATGATAATGGTCCTCACCAAATTTAGGGGGTTCTTTGTCCACACAAAGGCCTACTTCTACAAAGTCCCTAACAAGGAGCACTATCAACATTTTATGTTTTCCAAAGAAATGGGAATATCATCTTTATCGAGAGGTTATCTGGTTCCTTTTTTGTGATGTCGAAAATAATACATCCATTATGGTTTTGTGTGATTTATGTACTATGTTCATTATATTTGGTCTATTCTACCATTAAAACATATCGTGTTCTAGTCTTGGTAGGTTTCTCTGATCCTCCTTGTTGATGATTTCTAACATTACTCTTTTCTCATTTAATTGCGCTCAAATCTATTCTCATTTAATTGCGCTCAACTCTATTCTCATTTGGTACTTCGTTATGTTCTCATTTAGTTGTTATCGCACCATTTTCTTTGATAATAAATACAAGCATGAGGTTATGAAGGATCTCTTTGAAATTATGGTGATGAAATGTTGATCTTATGACCATTCATACCAAGGATTTTATTTTTGTGGCTTCAATGCATACTTTGATTAAAAAGGAGTATCAACATCAAAAGGATTGCATGATTGCGATGATCTAGGAAATTTGGGTGGAAAGTGGTTGTGAATACCGAGGATGGTGAGTTTATGGTGATAAAGATGAAATTATCCTATAATGTGAGGGTCCTCAACTCTGGCCTCCCAGGAAAATAGGTTTCCAATAACTAAGATGGAAACCAATATTTTGATGGGATATACATTGGAATAAATTCCTAATGACATCTCTAAGGAAACGCATACATATTTTACAAATTTTAAGCATGCCTTTGACTATGTTGTCACCAAGTTAAGCTTTGCATCACAAATAATAGTAGAAAAAAACTCAAAATTTTGTTTTTTCTTGGTCATAATCCATTCATCATCATCAATTTTTTTATTATCTAACCTCATGTTCTAGACATCATGATGGGATTTAGCCTTGGACCTTATTTTGGGGCATCACACTTTAATATACTGTAATGTGATCTTAATATTTAATTCAATTGATTGGGAGATTCTTGCATTTTCTGGGTTTGTTGATAAGTATATAGGGAATTAGGACAACAACATCAATGTTACTAGAAAGTATTATGGGTGAATTAGTGAACATGTTGTAATATTTTATTTTTGATGTCTGAAAAATTAGACATTTGACTTAGGTTTTGATATTTTGGTGTGGATAGGTGCAAGATGAATTGATGTAGGCAGTCACATGGTTTCATGAAATAAGAAGAGATAATGCTAGTTGAACTACATGATTGACAATGTAGCTAACTCATTAGGTGGGATAACGTGAAACAAATCAAATAGGATATTAAATATGCAAGGGTCCAAGTTCCTGCATCCAATGTTAGAGTGAGAGTGGGTTAACAATAAATAAGCTTGCACCTAACGTTATATCTCATATACGATCAGTTTCTCATGCAAGGTAGGGTGGAGAAAAAACAACCAATAATGCAACATTACCAAGAAAAGTGGAGTATTTAATACTTGCATTCCATCAAAAGAATGAATGCAATGTTCAATGAACACCATGTTTGCATTCACATCAATTTACCTTAACGAATACATTATATGTATATTCTTTTATCTTGATAGAAAGTCACAAAATTGACTAAAGGAGTGCTTCTTTATGTATTCAGGTGGATCGTTGTATTGACAGAAATGGAACAAATATACATGTTGTGACAAGTGCCTTCTTCCTCCTAATGGTATGCTATGATTATTTGTATTCTAATTGGCAAGAAATTGCAATGCCCTACTAGAGAAGTGGATCCATTTGAAATGTTGTCAATGGCTAAGTCACATGTAAGATAGTCATAAACACCATGATGGCATAATTTTTATCTAAGGACCAAAGTTTAATTGATGGGTCTACTTGTTACCTAAGTAATAACTCTGTAATCCGAAGAGCTAGAAAGTGTAAAGTCCTATTTAACCCATTGGCTAAAACCTTTGTTTTGTAGGTTGATTACATACTTGGTGACTATCCAAGTGCCACCAAGTTACATGGTGTGACATGGGGAAAACTATCCTCATCAATTCCACTACATGGCTTCCTCCATTGTATCATACAAAGATTATTTATCTTTTATTGTTGCAAAATATTGCATTATACATGGTTAGGCCACCAAAGAAGCAACCCTAATGTTTTAGTAGGTTCTCTTGTTGGAGAACTTGATCAAATGATAACTTTGTTAATGCAAGAGATGGCTATCAACATAAAAAAGTCTACAACCTACAACAATAGTGAGGGAACCATTTTTTTTTTAAATAACATAGGATCGTCACTATAGAGACGAAAGGATGTAGCAACCTACGACGAAATTGCTATACAAGCGACGACAGTTCGTTGCTTGTATAGAAATTTTGTCACACTGTGCATCAACCATTCATCGCTATAGCGACAGTAGTCTGGGGACAAGTTCGACAAAATTGCTATACAAGTGACAAAATTTTCAACACCTGTATAGAAATTTCGTCAGAGTTTGCTCAGTCTATTGTTGCTATAGAGACAAATAGTCCATGGATAAAGAGACGGAACTTTGGTAATGGAAGGAAGAAAATGAAGTATGGACTGTCACTATAGAGATGAAAAACCGTCGCTATAGCGACAATGTGTGGGTTTTTTAAGACAATCTACATGCAACACGTGTAATGTCTTCCATGTTGCTTTAGCGACAAACGTTTTTATGTGTTGCTACAGCGACGAAATCCATTCCATGAAATACTGGGGTTATGTTCGTCGCTATAGCAACGAACAAGTGTTGCAATAGCCACGAAATTCCATGAGAAAATTGTGTGCATGTACTAGTGTCTCCTATTGTTAAGATGACTTCAATTAGAACTATTTTAAGTATGGTGGTAGTAGAATATTTGCATCTTGAACAGTTAGATGTAAAAACAACCTTTCTCCATGGGGATTTGGAGGAAGAGACTTATATGAAGCAACCACAGGGGTATGACGTCAAAGGGAAGGAGAATTTGGTATGCAGGTTGAAGAAGAGCTTGTATGGCATGAAGAAAGCTCCAAGGCAGTGGTATCTGAAATTTGACAGGTTTATGACATAACAAGGTTATAGTAGATGTCATTCTGACAACTGTGTTTATTTCAAGAGGCTAGATAATGGAAGATATATTATGTTTTTATTGTATGTGGATGACATGCTTGTTTCAGGGTCTAACATGCAAGCTATAAATGTGCTCAAAAGGAATTTATCTAATTCATTTGCGATGAAGGATTTGGGTGCTACAAAGAAAATCCTTGGTATGAGAATAACAAGAGACAAGAAAAATGCAAATTGACATGTCTTAGGGTGAGTACATATGAAAGTTGTTGGAGAGGTTTAGAATGCAGAATGCAAAACTAGTTAGTACACCTTTGGCCAACCATTTCAAACTAAGTAAGGAGATGTGTCCCAAGACACAGCAAGAGATAGAATACATGTACAAGGTTCCCTATTCATCAACAATTGGCAGCTTGATGTATGCCATGGTGTGCACAAGACTAGATATTGCACACGCAATGGGAGTTGTGAGTAGGTATATGAAAAACCCAGGTAAAGAACATTGGAAGGTAGTATAGTGGATTCTCAGGTATTTGAGAGGTAATACCACTCATGCATTATGTTTTAGAGGTTCAGACACTGTTCTACAGGGATATGTTGATGTATATATGGTAGGTGATAAAGATAGTAGGAGGAGTACCACAAGGTATGTCTTTATTGTAGGTGGAACGACAATAAGTTGGATTTTGAAGCTGTGAAATGTTGTTGCACTTTCAACAACAGAAGCAGAGTATGTTGCTACTACAGAGGATAGTAAAGAGATGATTTGGTTACAGAGGTTCATGGAAGAATTGGGTAAGAAGCAGAAAAATAACAGGGTGTACAGTGACATCCAAAGTGACATTCATATTGCAAAGAACTTAGCCTTCCATTCTAATACTAAAAAAATATAGCTGAAGTACTATTTCATACAGTCTATTCAGGAAGATGAACTGTTGAAGCTAGAAAAGATACACACTAGCCATAATCTTGTAGACATGTTGACAAAGGTAGTAACCAGAGAGAAACTGAGTTCCTCCTATGTTTTAGTTTGGATTCAAGCATGAAGGTGAGGATGAGAAATTTACCATATCCAAGGTTCAGAGCATATTCCAGCAAGTGCAGTAGTGGTGAAGTTGTTGTGATCAGTATCCAAGTGGGAGATTGTTGGTTGCGGAGCCTAATATTCCTTATTCATAGGTTGTGTTTCAGCCATGTCTAGATCCCATACTATGACAGGGGGGGGGAGGGGGGGTTTGGGGGGAATATTTCCCAAAAATAGTCACCATGGAGGGTCCAGGGGGGGCGACGACTAGTTTGGGAGCCCCTCCTTGTTTGGTAGAATTTTTCCCTACGGATAAGTCAAAATTCTCTTAACTTTAAAGCAGATTCCTAACTGACTCTAAAGCAAGAAACAAGACAAAACAAATGCTACCTTGAAATTCCTGAACTAACTTTCACAACAAGATTATATGCATTCAGAAACAATGAGAGATATGACACACCTTTCAATATGAAGTTTGTCCCGCTTCTATCTCTTGATCCAAAGCACCAATGTAGAACCTATTGAGATCAAACAAAGAAAAAACATACAAGCTTCCAAATACCTTGAAGTAAATATTAGATTCAAATCCAGATTAGATACATTCCATGCTAAAGACTTGTACAATACACATGAAATGGGAAAAACAAGACAAGTTATCTTTATTACAAACTTGAAGAATGCTTACAAAGGTTGCTTGATGTCCAAGCTAATCCTCCAGCTCCAAGTGCTTCCTCCTCTAGCTATCTCCACAAGGCTGCAAGATCATAGGTTTGATGCTTCTAAGAGTCCCCCCCCTTTCCCATGGAATGCCTCTCTTTTATAGTGTATGGTAGGGCTAACCAACAAGAGAGAAGTGTGGATCTATGGAGGGTTTAGTGGATTAGGCCAGCTAAACAGAGAAGGAGTTAGGATCGAACCAAAGGTAGTAATCCCAACAAATTCTCCTCAAAGGTCGAATCCCAAAATCCAAGGCAAAAAGGCTAATTTCAGACTACCGCGCCCCTATAACTGAGCATAACGCGGTAGTACCGCGCCCCAGAGAAGGAGCAACACGCGGTAGTGCTAACTACCGCTCCCCTGTAGATGTGCAGGGAGCGGTAGTGATCACAAACAGAGTTAATTTGGGCTGGCAGATGGCAGAAAAAGGTTTGCTTTCAGTATTCAGTCAATGGTTTTCACTCTGGATGTTCAGATGATCTTTAAGGGAAACTGTCGTTTAGGTCGCTAGTACAAGGATGCAACACTAATATATAATGTGTAATATTGAGGTATAACAGATGCCCCCTAAAGTGTGAGGTTAGAAGAGAATGATGGCCGAAAGACTTTATAAATATGGTTCGGAGATAGCATCGAGGGGAGCAACAAGGAGCTGAAATAGAAACAAAAGGTCAAATATACCACCGAGGCAGGCATTCTCATGCTTGAAAACAAATGACTCAAAGCATGGCTGCCGACCAATACATTGCAGATCCATGAGTACTGAGATGATACAGACTGTAGACAAATCATGGCTACTATGAACAAGTGTAGATCCATGAGACAGTAATGACACAGCCACGACCAATACAAAAGTGGATCTGTGTGACAATACAGAGGAAATCTCCATTGCAACCTGGACGTAATCAAAATACAAAAGGGTGTCCAGGGTCTTCTACCCGATCGCAAACGATACGAATCTAGCCATGTGATTACAAGGTGTTGAAGTCGAACATGGTAGAAACCATTTGATTACTGGTCAATGATGTGAACCGTTAACAAATGCGAGGGAAATCACCAATGATGACGATGATCCCCAAGGTATCTATAGTACATCTCAACGAAATGCGAATAAAGGAGTTGATGTCGAGCATCCGAGAGATCATTCAATCAGAGGTCATTGATGAAAACCTACTGTTGAATACGAGGAAAGCTACCATTGAGGCATGCAGGTACCAAGGTACTAGTGGTTGACTCCTAAGCCTAATTCCTGGATAGTGATTTGGTGTCGACAGAAATAGACTCGTCGAAGGTGGGCCATAATGATTCCCACATCATCGACACGAAATTAGAATGAGAGATAGTATGGACCGATGAAACAATAGAATATGTACTGACACAAAGGGAAGGTTTGACATGAAGTGGAGGTGGACTCAAGGTAATAACCCTTTGAACATATAACGGCATGAAACAGAGCTTGGCAGCAAGGATTACTTGAACAGACAGAACCACAGGAAGTGTGAACTCATAGCAATAATGAGGACGCATTATCATAATGATAACACTATCAGCAAGACTGACTACCCAAAACAGACAAAATGAGGATACATGCCATGTTCAAAGGTGATGACTCACAAGCTGCCAACAAGGTAAACTTGACTCATTTTCCCATTTTTCCCCGACATGATGGACGAGTACCTCTTTGTTTTTTAACGAGCTTGAGGAGGATAACAGATGCTCGGTAAAGCTCATCTCATAGATGAGTCCAATCTCACATGTTTTTCGAACCTGAGAAAGGAGGGGTTCGTCCCAAAGTGGGCCATTCGATGTCAAATTTTAACGAGGCCAAGGAAGGAAAACTCGGTTGTCATTTCATGTTTAGAGAGTCTGAAAAGAACTAAAGAAGAATCCAACGGTCCTTTGTCGTAAAGTTAGCCTCATCGCCCGAAAAAGGGTAAAACCACGCGGGAGAGGACTCTTCCAGTCATGATTGGATGGAGTATACCTTTCTCGTAAATAGTCTAGACAGGCCGAAAAAGGGATAACCTATCACCGAATAGACGACCTTTCAAATACTTTTACAAGTGTGAAAGAGTCAAGATCACTTGGCAATCTTTTCAATTTTAGGGAGTCTGAAAAGAGCTTAACTATGGACTCCATGTACAACTTTGTCATGGTTGATGACCGAGTACGACAAAGGAAAAGTAAACTCAACACAGTTCCTTTTTCGTAAATAGTCTAGCGAGGCCAGATAAAGTGATAAACCTATACTCGTTAGACACACCTTTTTACTACAATTGTTTAACGAGCACGATAATGGTATCAAAAGCACTCATAATCTTTTTCATGTTTGGGTCCAAAGCACGAAAAAGGAAAAAGTAAGCTCAAACCACTTTTCATGTTTTAACCAAAGCACGAAAAAAAAGTGAAAAGTAAGCTCAAACACCATCTTACTGTTTTTAACGAGCTCGAAGATAGGTTGGAAGAATGCTCATGATGTCTGCTTCATTTTTTAACGAGCTCGTAACAGAAAATGAACTATGCTCGGGATAATTTTCATGGTTTAATGAGCTTGAAACCTAAAAAGGAAAGTATGCTAAAAAATGTTCCCAATGGTGAACTTCTTCCCGTCATGAAATCCAAAGGTTGGTACATGCCCCCAGCATGATTGCTAGAAGTAAGTGACTTAGCTCCAACGTGGTGTGGAGAGGCGATCGAGTTGACTTCAACGTAACTTCCATAGGTTGAAGACATGCCCCCAAGCTTCCTTTCATTCGCCAAAAGTATAGGTGGGTGAAAATAAGGTTCAAGTACTAAGTCTACAAGGAGACTCGACTCAAAGGGAAAGGATATGTTTCATTTTTTAACGAGCTTGACACAGGAGTAGAACTTTGCTCAGAATATTGGTTTCATTTTTTAATGAGCTTGAAGCCAATGGTAAACTCTGCTCACAGTTAAGGCTCATTGACGGGTTCCTTCCCAACATGATGACGAGAGGTTGGTAAATGCCCCCAGCATGATTGCAAACGGCTAAACATGCCCCCCAAGCTTCGTTTCGTCTGACGACTCTTCTTCCTTACCCAAAAATTCTGGCTACTAATCCAAATGTGTTCACCAGGGGGGGTAGGGAGAACCCGGATCAAGTGACCCAGGCAGATGAAATGAAGGTTCAAATTCTAACTCTAGCGAGAGACTCGAACAAATGGAAGGGAGATCTATTTCATTTTTACACAAGCTTGAAATAGATAATAACAATGCTTGAAAGGGTCCTTTTTATTTTTTAATGAGCTTAAAACAGAAAGAAATTATGCTCGAAGGTAGTTTCATTTTTACGCAAGCTTGAAACCGAATGTAAACTATGCTTGGGAGTGGTTTCATTTTTACACAAGCTTAAAGCCAAAAGTAAACTATGCTTGAGGGTTGGTTTCATTTTTTAACGAGCTTGGAACAAAGAATAAACTATGCTCGTAGGAACCTATTTCATTTTTTAACGAGCTTGACATAGAAAGGGAACTATGCTCATGGTGACCTGTTTCATTTTTTAATGAGCTTGACACATAAAGGGAACTCTGCTCAAAATGATGGTTGGTTTCATTTTTACACAATCTTAAAACCAAAAGTAAACTATGCTTGAGGGTTGGTTTCATTTTTTAACGAGCTTGAAACAAAGAATAAACTATGCTCGTAGGAACCTATTTCATTTTTTAACGAGCTTGACATAGAAAGGGAATTATGTTCATGGTGACCTGTTTCATTTTTTAATGAGCTTGACACATAAAGGGAACTCTGCTCATAGAGGGAAAGAGGTGGGATTTTGAGAAAAGATTTTGACTTTTGAAGTGTTCGCCAACCCAGAGGACTTACTGATCTGTAACAGAAGTCTAATGCAGAGAACAGGGAAGTGAATGAAGGTGAAAGAACCCATTTCTTACAATCAATGAGTGAAATTGAAAGCAAACTTCACAAGCAAAGAAAATGGATTCAATTCCCCAGTATGGTCGCCATTCTTGTTTGGTAGAATTTTTCCCTATGGATAAGTCAAAATTCTCTTAACTTTAAAGCAGATTCCTAACTGACTCTAAAGCAAGAAACAAGACAAAACAAATGCTACCTTGAAATTCCTGAACTAACTTTCACAACAAGATTATATGCATTCAGAAACAATGAGAGATATGACACACCTTTCAATCTAACGTTTGTCCCGCTTCTATCTCTTGATCCAAAGCTCCAATGTAGAACCTGTTGAGATCAAACAAAGAACAAACATACAAGCTTCCAAATACCTTGAAGTAAATATTAGATTCAAATCCAGATTAGATACATTCCATGCTAAAGACTTGTACAATACACATGAAATGGGAAAAACAAGACAAGTTATCTTTATTGCAAACTTGAAGAATGCTTACAAAGGTTGCTTGATGTCCAAGCTAATCCTCTAGCTCCAAGTGCTTCCTCCTCTAGCTATCTCCACAAGGCTGCAAGATCATAGGTTTGATGCTTCTAAGAGTCCCCCCCCTTTCCCATGGAATGCCTCTCTTTTATAGTGTATGGTAGGGCTAACCAACAAGAGAGAAGTGTGGATCTATGGAGGGTTTAGTGGATCAGGCCAGCTAAACAGAGAAGGAGTTAGGATCGAACCAAAGGTAGTAATCCCAACAAAATCTCCTCAAAGGTCGAATCCCAAAATCCAAGGCAAAAAGCCTAATTTCAGACTACCGTGCCCCTATAACTGAGCATAACGCGGTAGTACCGCGCTCCAGAGAAGGAGCAACACGCGATAGTGCTAACTACCGCTCCCCTGTAGATGTGCAGGGAGCGGTAGTGATCACAAACAGGGTTAATTTGGGCTGGCAGATGGCAGAAAAAGGTTTTGCTTTCAGTATTCAGTCAATGGTTTTCACTCTGGATGTTCAGATGATCTTTAAGGGAAACTGTCATTTAGGTCGCTAGTACAAGGATGCAACACTAATATATAATGTGTAATATTGAGGTATAACACTCCTGGTGGGGGTTGTCGAGCACCCAATATGCAGATAGATTATTCCAACATACAGAGCAGAGGAGATTTATTGTCAACCCAAGAAAGTCTTTTATTTCAAAGGATAAATGCATAGTCTATGCTTAAACACCAAATCACTATAATTGAATACTTTTATCCTCTAACAACTATGCTCATCCCAAGAATCTATGTAATCCCAATTGCCTTCTAAATGCTACAATTTCAATTCCTTTCTACCATGCATCAACAAGAAATAATGTAAGATTCAACAACAATTGCAGATAAAAAGAAATCCTATTCACATCCTAGAACAATCATCTCTTCAATCTGATCACTCTTGAAAACTATAAGCATAAACTGAATATTAATCTAGAAATTCAATTGCAAAGGATTGAGTTCAACTTCTCTAAGAGTTTGAATTACAAGAATGAAAATCAACAATCATAACAGGAAAGATAACTTGCAAAGGTTCATGGGATAACAACTTAAACTGCAAGATGAACAAGGCTGTGTACGACTGTCACATAAATTGCATAAAGAAAGTTTCCTACTCAGTTGACTGTCACTCTGTACCATTTACCAATCTCCAAGTAATGCAACCCTAATTATACTGCAATCCACACTTACTACTGCTGCATACAAAGGAATCAAAACATCACACAACAATAAATTCAAGAAATCCTATTTTAACTCAGCAATCTCTGTGGAAGATGGGCCCAGCCTTCACACAGAGATGTTGGCTGAACAACATAAAGTTCCTTTAACTCAGAGGTAACTCTTTATATTAACAGAAGAATGATTACACAGTTTGCTTTCCCTGCTAATACAATGAATGAATTCTCCGTTGTTCCACCCCCTGGGTTGAGACAGCTCCCCATATTTATACATGCAGATCATAACATCCGATCCTATTAACGGGCAGCCATGACGATCTCTGATCTTCAGGCGCCCTAAATAATACAAGCTGTTACAAACGTGGCATAGTAAAGACATAGAAAAACGTGAGAAAGCTATTGATTGGCCCAGGAGTGGCGATCTTTCCAGATCACAACTATACTCGAGCAGCAATATACTAAAGATCTCCAATTATAGCGCATTCTGTTACAGCTGCCCTATCACAGCTCCATCTAGGATGTTACATTAGAACCATGTGCCTTAATTGATGATCGGAGCCCCGAGGATCCTTTTTAAGCAGCGAACATCCCTCCTTTCAGGACTTGTTAAGCCCCACCTTCCTACAGTCCACTTATCTCAAACTACCTTCATAAATCATAACATGTTAGCACAATTGAGAGATAAACAACCTTAATTATCACAATCATAAGCATTAATAAGATAGAGCAATGATCAATCATACCTTGGCAGCTTGGGGGAATAAAGTGAGTACAACAGGTCTGATTAGCATTCTAAATGGTGTAGGACAGGGGAAGAAAAGGTGATCAAGGATGATTAAAAGGGGCCAATTCTGGGCTCAACATCTCCCCCGAACTATCCTGTTGCATGTCCTCATGCAAAAACCTACATCATTCGAAATCTGAGTCTTGTACTGAGCTCTGTTCATGGAGGGAGGAAACGTTGTAGGAAACTCAGGCACCTCATCTGTCTTTTAAAAAGCCTCTGTGAGTAACCCAATACTTTCTAGCATCACTGCTCTTCTACCTAGTCAAGGAAAAATCCATATTATATGGTTTTGCTGGCCACCAAATGAGGGGGAAATTGAATTTCAAACCCAACCAATTAAGTCCACTCTCCCTCATACTTCCCACATAGCCCTTGACTCTGTAAAGTGCCTGCTTGAAATTCTTGAAACAGTAAGGATCTAGGCTTCTAAATGCAGAGGAGGCATCCTGCCATCTATGCTTACTCCCTTCCAATGATACCTGCTGGTGTCTGGAAATGCCTGCTTGAAATTCTTGAAATAGTAAGGATCTAGGCTTCTAAGTGTAGAGGAGGCATCCTACCATCTGTGCTTACTCCCTTCCAATGATACCTACTGGTGTCTGGAAATGTAGTTGGTGCAAGTGGAAACCACTTCTTCCTGCAGTCTCATTATATGCTGTGCCTGGGGAGGACTTGAAAGGAAATCCTAATCTGAGTCCAAATCAATGACATTTCTAGGAGGTAGAAGCACTAGTTCTTGTGGGATAGTGTCTTCCAGCACATCTAAGTCTAATATGAGAGTTGATGGTTCTTGTGTAACAGCAACATCCTTTAGACTCTCTTCAGCAGCTACCTTCATTACTTTCAGAGACACTGGTTCTTGTGTAACAGTGTCTTCTTTGCCCTTCTGCTGCTGAGATTGGATATCTTTCTCATTGTGCAGTTCCTCCTCCAAGATTTCAGTGTCACCTGAGGATTGTGTCTGTACCTGTTCATCCTCACTCCACTACGTATCGGGAATGATATCCATTCCAGGATTATCTTCTAATTGAAATTCAGGAGTTCCTGCTGCAGCCTTCAAGGATGTTGGTTCTTGTGTAGCAACATCATGGCTTGCCTCTTCATCCTCCTGTTGTTGCAATTCTTCTCCTATGAGCTCTGTGTCATGGGAACCATCTGGGGTTACAACCCAGAGTTCTTCATTAAACTCCAGAGTGTCCTCTATCCCAGGTTCTTCTCCCATCTGTTCGGCCAATTGGACAAGTTTACTCAGGTTTGCTGGTTCTTGTGTTACAGCACCCTGTTCAAGTTTATCAATGTCTTGTCTTTGTGGCTCAGCTTCTAAAATCTCTATGTCGTGGGAGCATTCTGGGGTTACAGTATAACATTCTTCATTAAGCTTCATAATGTCCTCCATTCCAGGTTCTTCTCCCATCTGCTCTATAACCTCTGTGTCCTGGGAGCACTCTAGGGTTACGGTATATTCTTTATTAAGCTCCAGAGTGTCCTCCATTCCAGGTTCTTCTCCCATCTACTCTATAATTTCTGTGTCGTGGGAGCATTATGGGGTTACAGTATATTCTTTATCCCCATCATCATACATGATTTCATCCCTTAGTTCTTCTATCATAGGATTGGTGGCAGCTTCAGCAAGGATGGTTAAAGATGCTGGTTCTTGTGTGGTAGCATCTTCTTTTTCTGCAGCTTCCTCTATTGTGGGCGCGGGCTGTTGTGCTGAGCAGGTTACAAAGTATAATCTTGTGGCCTGCCTCCTTAAATATTTCTCCACAGGTGGGACAGATTACTCGTTCATCTTCCTTGCCAGGCTCGGTAGAGTTTGATTCCTCCAGTTGATCTGTAGCCTCTACCAATGTATACAGTTTCCTTTCACCTAGTTTTCTGCAGGTTTCCTTCCAGGTTTCCAATTCCCTTCGAAGTACTTGGATGTCCTCTTTTAACAGTGTGTTCTTAGCCAGAATTCCTTCAATTCCAGGTTCTTCCTCAACTGGCCTTTGTGGGGCATCCATTGGTATCGGTACAAGGATAGGGGGCTCAACCTATGCCTCTAAGGTTGCCCATGTTTTTCTGGATGCCTCTACTACTGTAGCTGATCT
Organism: Larix kaempferi; assembly: GCA_027924585.1. Classification (NCBI taxonomy): domain Eukaryota; kingdom Viridiplantae; phylum Streptophyta; class Pinopsida; order Pinales; family Pinaceae; genus Larix; species Larix kaempferi. Next base: position 1,363,438 of record BSBM01001057.1, read on the forward strand.
AGTTCTTTTCTTTCTGATTGGTGAGGTTATGTTAAATTCATTGATTGATCTCTTTCTTTTCCTTTGTGGTGTTTTCTTTTGTGGAGTTGGTATATAGGGATTCACAGCTGAGGTCGAAGGAATGTTTTCTTGCTCCTCCTGCTGTTCTTCTTCAATTACAGCTCCTCCTACCCACTCAGGTGAGGATTCAATAGTTACCAGCTCAATGTTTTCTTCTATTGCCCTGGCTCTGTCACCTTCAGGTTCAATTGTCGCAGCATTTAATGCTACTCCAATTTCACCTTCTGCTATCGGAGCTGCCCTATTATCCGGGTTTTCCACAAGATTTTTATCTACATCCTCCCCCAACGGCTCTGCTTGTGCCCCCAATTGTTCTTCTTCTAATGCGGTTTCATCCCCCCCAAATGGCTCTTCTTGTGCCCCCGGTTGCTCTTCTTCTAATATAGTTTCATCCCCCCCAAAGGGCTCTACTTGTGCCCCTGGTTGCTCTTCTTCTTCCCCCCCCAACTTCAGTGGAGGGTCTCCGGTCCTCCTGTTGTGGTGGAACTCGTACCTGCTGTAATGGGACAACCTACAAGGGAGCGGGTTGCTGAGCTCGAGCTGTGAATTTCTCCCAGGTTATATGATGCTGGGCGAGGGTTCTTACAATTATTAATTTGATAAGGCCATGATGGGTGAGGGAGGAAACTGGGTGCTTAGCAGACTGGACAAATGCCGCCATATGACGCAAGTCATGCAGTAGATAATATGGAATGTTCAATAAAATGCCATGGCGGAGATGAGAAAGTAAAGGGAGTTCAGAGTTATAAACAGTTTGGTATCTACCTTCACAAGTGATGTACTTCTTGAGAAAGACAGCAACCTGGTCCCATGGCCGCAGCAATGAGTGCAGTGCGATCCCTCTTCTGGAAGATTGAACTTGCTCCCCCTCCAGTAAAAATGTTTCCCGTGCGGTCGTTGTGGGGACTCGTCTGTTAAACCATACCCTTCCCACCTGCGGGATGGCAGTAACCTCGGATATAATGGCCTCGGAGACTTCTATGCGCAGCCCCCACATCGTGGAGTGGGTTTTGGTGCGGTTTAAAGCAAATTGCAAGGCTGCTTCCCGATTGAATCCATCTAGTCACTCAAAAAATTCGATCCAGCCGACGGATTGAAAGATGGCAAGAACCTGAAGATTTTTCCTGAGTTCCTGTGTATTCAAAGGTTCATGACGAACTAAAATCCCCATGGTCCTGGCTGCAAGCTGAAGTTGCTATCCCACAGATGACAAAATCCGAGAATAGAAGTTGCAGCACAGAGGATGCATGAATCGCTAAGCGGAGATGTTGAGGAGATGGACAAATTTGGAAAGTTGAGCACAGAAAAATGTTCGAAATTTCCATTCCGAATTGGGGAAGGTGGCAGTTATTAATGTTTACATCGTACGAGGGAAAGGTCTAATTAGGCATAATGGTGATACGTATAAAGGTACGACTGATATTGTTCAATTATATCAACACTTAATCACATGATAAATGAAAGCCATACCTCATGAGACTGTGCGTCAGCTATCCTGCGGAGAATGGTGGAGCGTGCGATTGGTGACGTTTGCGTAACCAAACTCGTGCACAGTGATAAATATGATCATGATGACCAGGATAATGCAATGATTCCTTCCGCCAGTGAAACACAAACCATTGCGTCCTCGGGGTCGGAATGATGAATTCGCCGACACGACTAGGATGAATCAGAGCCATATTTTAGCAGGTTTGGAGCAATTTTTACGTTAACACAGGAGTTACCAATGCAAGTTGCCAGAAATGATATCACGGCCAACGAAAAAGATGTTGCAGCTGCCAGGAAAGATTCACGGCCACCGAAAAAAGGAGTTTCGGGATCGGGAAAAATTACAGCTGTCACGGAAAAGTTTTACGGTGCCGGGAGATATGTCGTAGCCGCCGAGAAATATGTTGCAGCCACCGGAAAATGGTTCACGACAGCTGAGAAGAAGGCTTTACGGCCATCGGAATAAAAAGTCACGGCTGCCAGGGAAAATTTTTACAGTGCCGGGAGATACGTCGCAGTCGCTGGGAAATATGTTGCAGCCGATGGGAAATGGTTCACGGCTGCCGGAAAAAGGGGTTTACGGCTACTGGGAAAACGATTTTACGACCGCCGGGAAACGATATTGCAGCCGTTGGGAAATGGTTCACGGTTGCCAAGAAAAGGTGTTGCAGTTGCTGGGAAAGTTGTTGCAGCTGCCGGGAAAAAGGGTTTACAGCTGCCGGGAAAAAGGGTTTACAGCTGCCGGGAAAAAGGGTTTACAGCCACTAGGAAAACGATATCGCAACCGCTGGGAAATGGTTCATGGCTGCCGGGAAAAGTTGTTGCAGCCACTGGGAAATGTGATGTTGCAGCTGCCGGGAAATGGTTCAAAGCTGCCGGGAAAAAGGGTTTACGGCCACCGGGAAAATGATATCGCAGCTGTTGGGAAATGGTTCACGGCTGCCGGGAAAAGTTGTTGCAGCCGCTGGGAAATGTGATGTTGCAGCCGCTGGGAAATGTGATGTTGCAGCCACTAGGAAAGTTGTTCATGGCTACTGGAAAAAGGATTTTACGTCTGCCGAGATAAAAAGTCACGGCTGCCAGGGAAAAGTTTTATGGCGCCGGGAGATATGCCGCAGTCGCCGAAAAATATGTTGCAGCCATCGGAAAATATGTTGCAGCTACCGGAAAATGTGTCGCAGCTGCTAATTTTCTTTTTTTTTTTTAAGAAAAAGGAAACTTCTGCACAGGAAGGCATGGGAAGATGACTCTCATTTGATAGGCCCAATCTCGTCATTCTCCTGGCGCTTCCTTGGAAATTTTTGAAAAACAACTACAAACAAAAAGATCAAATGCAAAGAGAAGAAAAAAAACAATTATACGCTATAGCAGAAAATTATTTATGTACAGTAATTTAAAATGCGATTTTCAGTTTAAGGATTGGAAAAGGCAGAGAGAAATTCCTGCTATGGTGCCAGCTGATAATCTAGATCGGCGGCAATTTCTGAAATGAATGCATCTTTTGAAATAGGCTTACGATACAGTCGCAGTCTGTGGCCATTAGCAAGTAATGGTATACGGTTTTCATCGATGGTCACCAGACGGACAGTGCCATTGTCAAATACCCTGTCGACCAAATATGGACCCAGCCACCTTGTACGTAATTTACCTTTAAAATCCTTCTTGAACCTGGAGTCATATAGTAACGCCCAGTCTCCTTCACGGAATATTTTCTTTTTAATAAATCGGTCATGCCAATTGGATCTCTATTGCTGAAGCAACACAGTCTGGTCCACTGCAGCTAACCGTTTCTCATCCAATTCGTTTAGTTGATTCAATCTTCTCTTCTGGGATTCTGTTACATCTAGATTCATTTCGGTGGCTTTCTTTAGGGTTTTGATCTCAAACTCAATTGGAAAGATGGCACTCTTTCCATACACTAAATCATAGTGAGAGAACCCTGTGGTGTTGCGCCAAGTTGTGCGATATGCCCATAGTGCTTTTGGAAGCCTGTCATCCCAATCCTTTCGATGGCTCTTAACTGTTTTAGTAAGGATTGCTTCAATAACTTTATTAGTACTTTCCACCTGACCATTGGCCTGGGGGTGGTAAGGTGAAGCCACCCTATGCTACACATGATACTTCCGGAGCAAGGATTCAAATTGGTGTGACATGAATTGTGACCCCCCATCGGTAACTACTTCCTTCGGTACCCCAAAGCGGGTAAATATTTCTCCATACAGAAAATCAATCACTGCCTGTTCATTAGCCTTAGCCAATGCTATAGCCTCTACTCACTTGGTCATATAATCAGTACAAACCAGAATGTAAACTTTCTGTTTGGAAGGAGGGCTGATAGGGCCAACAAAATCCAGTGCCCATCTATCAAATGGTTCAACTACTACTTGAGGTTGTAGAGGCATCTGATCTGTTTTATTAGGCTGGCCCATCCTTTGGCAGCTGTCACAGGACTGAACATACCTTATAGCGTCCCTGAACAGAGTCGGCCAATAGTAGCCCATCCGCAGCGCTTTATGCCCTGTTCTTTTGTCTGCAAAGTGTCCCCCACAAGGTCCATCATGACAGGCTTTTAGTATGTGAAAGATCTCATCTTCCCTTACGCATCTCCTAATCTCAAGATCGGGCCCTGTGTAGAAGAGATGACCATTGAGCCAACAGTACCTGGCACTTTGCTGGATGATTTTTATCTTTTCTTGTTTAGACATGTGTGGCGGGATCTTTCCTACAACCAAATAATTAGCAACGTCTGCATACCAGGGGGAATGAGCTGAAAGTGCGAATAGATGTTCATCTAGAAAAGAGTCTTCAATAGGCGAACTGTCATCACTATTAGTAAAACGAGATAAAAAATCAGCAACAACATTTTCTTTTCCAGGTTTATCTATAATGGTAATATCAAATTCCTGCAATAATAAGAGCCACCTAGTCACTCTGGCATTGGTGACAGGTTTGTTCATTAAATATTTAATGGCAGAGTGGTCAGTGTGCACAAATGTAGGATACCCAGTAATGTAATGCCAAAATTTATTAATAGAATAAACAATAGCAAGGAATTCTTTTTCGGTAACAATATAATTAAGTTCAGCAGGGGCTAAGTTTTTACTAACATAATAGATGGCATAAGGTACTTGACCATCCTGTTGTCCTAGTACTGCTCCAATGGCGTTATCAGAAGCATCTGAGGAAATGTGGAAGGGTAGGGTCCAATTAGGTCCCCTTAGGATAGGAGCTGTGGACAGCTTCTCCTTAAGCTTATCAAACGCTGTCTGGCATGCTTCACTCCACACAAACTATGCATCCTTCATTAACAGAGAAAACAAAGGAGAAGCAAGTTTGGAGAAGTTTTCTATAAACCTCCGGTAATATCCAGCATGTCCCAGAAAACTTCACACCTCTTTCTGAGTTGAAGGAGTTGGTATATTTTTTATCACCTTAATTTTTGAAGGATCCACCTGAATTCCATTAGTAGAGATAAAATGCCCTAATACCACCCCCTCACTCATCATCATATGGCACTTTTCAGTGCTTAATGAGAGCCGAGTCTGTTCGCAGCAAATTAAAACCTTCTTTAAATTTTCCAGTGCTTCCTCAAAATCCTTGCCATAGGGAGTAAAATCATCCATAAAGACTTCCATACTATCATTAACTAATTCAGAGAATATGCCAATTGCAGCTCTTTGAGACGTTGCCGATGCGTTACATAAACCAAAAGGAAGCACCTTGTAGGCAAACGTTCCCCAGGGGCAAGTGAAGGTGGTCTTATCCTGATCCTTAGGAGCAATCTGAATTTGGTTGTACCCACTGAACCCATCTAGGAAGGAGAAGAACTTCTTCCCTGATAAGGTATCAAGTAGTTGGTCGATAAAGGGCAAAGGGAAATGATCCTTGTGCGTGGCTTTGTTCAGCTCCCTATAATCGACACAAACCCTCCATTTACCATTTTTATTGGGCACAATTACGAGTGGGGAAACCCACTCACTATTTGAAATAGGATATATAAATCATGCTTCCAAAATTTTCTAGATTTCCTCCTTCACTATATCCCTCAGATTGGGGTTCATGCGTCGTTGGGGTTGACACACAGGCCGGCAGTCATTTTTAATATAAATGTGGTGGGTGCACAGATTAGAGGGAATACCCCTCATGTCTGTATACTCCTAGGAGAATGCCCCCTTATGTTCCTTCAAGAGACTAATTAGGCGCCTCTGTTCCTCTAAGGAGAGACCAGGGTTGATATTCAAAGTCCTGCCAGGCTCTACCTCAATAGGAATACTTTTTGAACTTTTCAAAACTGGGATTATGTTTGTGTCACCAACTAATGCTTCTTCTGTAAGATTTTCTTGTTCTTCCTTACCAAGGGTAATGTTCAGGATTTGATAGACCTCTTTATCTACTGAAGCAGGTTCACTAATAAAATTACTGATAGCATCATCTTCTGTTTCATTTTTAAAAGTTAAGGCCTTCCCTATAGTTAATAGTGGCTGAACATCCTCCTCCTCCTCCTGTTCTATCCAAAGGGAAGTTTCAGCCTCTAGACTTGGCTGAGCTGGAGGATACAGGGTGAGGTTTTTAGTCTCAGTACCATCAGATATAGTCATGGACCCTGATCGACAGCTGATGCAGGCATCAGCTGTGGCCAACCAAGGCCTCCCCAGGATCAATGGGTGTCCCCCCAGCTGTGATTTTGGTTGTAATATCAAAAAGTTAGTAGGGTACTCCCATGAATCTGCTGAGATGACAAGGTCGTCCAGAATCCCTTCGGGTCTAATGGTGGATCTGTCCGCCAATTCTAAAATGGTAGGGGTCGGTCTAAAATTAGTGAGTCCAAGCTTCTTTACAGTCTCAATTGTTATGACATTGATCGCTGCTCCTAAGTCGAGTAGCACATTGGGTATCTGTGTTTGTCCTATATGTACAGTGATAGTAGGATTGCCAGGATCGTCGTACTTGGTCACAGGGGTTTTTCCTATTATCAAAGAAGATAAATTCCCTATGACGTGAACAGTGGGAGGATCTATGGGTTTCCTCCCTGGTTTCTTAGTGCACAGGTCCCGAATGGTTCTAGCATAAATAGGCACGTCTTGAAGAGCTTGAAGAAGGGGGATTTTGACATAAAGATTCCTTAACTCTCCTAGGAGGTTAAACTGAGGTTTCCCCCCTACTTTTGGTAGCATTAGTCTCTCGGGGTAGGGTGGTTGCCTTATCAGCTGGGTAGGCTGTGTATTGTCTGATTTCTCATTTGATGTTTCAGTCGTCCCACCTAAGGGATGCTCAGCATCTTCAGTGATAGGAACTGTATCAGATAGATGCTGTGAACTCCCTCCTTCTTTATGCACAGAAGGTGGAGCATCTTCTGTAATTACGGGTTCTACTATTTTCCCAGATTGTAGACGAATATCATTACAAGGTACAGGGGAAAGGAAGTAGGCCGGCATATTGACAGTTTCCAATTGATGGACTGTTTTATTATTCGGGTTAGGATTAGGTTGGGCAAGCAGCTGAGGCCGTATTGGTATATTAGGGATAGAATTATTCTGCAGCTGCAGCTGCGACTGCTGAGGTGGGTATTGAGGATATTGAGGAAATTGAGGGTATTGAGGAGAATATGGTGACTGTTGAGGTGGAGGTGGTTGAGGAAACTGGTTCCCAAGGTGGAAGTTCCTCCATCCAGGATACCATGACGTAGGTTGATGTGGTGGCTGTGTCCAGGGACTCCATGAATTATAATTTTGCATTGCAGGTTGGGAAGGATTCCACTGAGCATAATTTGAAGGGAATTGTATATTCACATTTTGCATGTTATTATTCCAATTGCTCATATTATTCAAAAATGGTAACGAGTCCAGAGGCATACCTTGATTTCGAGGTTGCCAAGGTTTCTTCTGTGCAATGAAATAGGCTGGTTCCACTTCTGGAGTTGATGCCTGCAGAACAACCTTCACTTAGGGAAGTGTGGGACTTTCTTTCATGTCATGGTTCAGCTCACACAGCTGACATACTTCTACTTTGTCAAGCTGGCATTCTTTCAGCGGGTGATTCTTTCTACATCGGGGACAGAACACACCTAGTGTGAGATCCTCCAATGCATGTCTTTGTTTTTCCTTCAGGACATCGATCTCCGAAGAAATGGAGCTCATCATTTCTGTTTTAAAATTTTCAAGGAGATTGCCTATCTCTACACGGGTAGCTCCTCCATTGGACGATTTCTGAGTTCTGTTGAAGACATCACGTTCCAGCTTATCCCGTTTGTCCCGCTTATTGTTCCTGGAAGACCCCCTAGAGTACCTCTTACATAGTTCCACAATCTTCCCGAAAGGTTCCTTGGAGATATCTGCCTTTCCTAGCAAGTTTAACATGTCTAAACAATCATCCCTGATCCCACAAAGCAAGATTATCTTGAGCACGTCCAGCCCCATGTTCGTCTGCCCGGCTCTTTGCACATTGTACAGCAGTCTTTCCACAAAATCCTCCAGACTTTCGTCCTCCTTCTGCACCATTTTGAATAATTCCTCTCTTTTTTCCTTGGTGTTGCAATATTCTTGATATTCTCTAGGAACACTTGTTTCATCTTGTCCCAATTACAATGGTTCCTCCCCCAAGGCTCATGAACCAGCGTAATGCATTGTCCTTCAGGGTGGCGGGGAAAAGTTTTCGCTTTTGGGCATCGGTGACATAATCATAGCTTCGACAGAGGATATCAAATTCAAAAAGGAATTCGTCTGGATCTTTTGCCGCCCTTCCATAGAAGCGAGGCAACACTGATGGTGAAATGTTTTTCATAGGGGCTGTCCCTTCTGGCTGTCGAATCGGAAATTGCAGTGTAGCCGTCATTCCCTTAGGTAGGGAGTGATTTTCATGATGATAATTTTCCGCCATCGCCTCTTCCTCGTCGGACTCGTGTCTGTTACTCATCTCCTCTTCTGTTTTCTTCTCTTTGTTCGTTCCTGCGTTCTTTTCCTCGTTTTCTTCTTCGTCCTTGTTTTGTTCCCGATCAGCAAACTTCTGGTGGAACTACGTCCACTCTTCTTCAGTTACAGCCTTCCCGTAAATGTAGCAGATCGGACCTCTACCAACAGGTCTAGTTGTAACAGCTGTGTCTTCCTCAATTGTAACAGCAGGTCCAGTTGTAACAGCTGTGTCTTCCTTAGTTGTAACAGCAAGTTCAGTTGTAACAGCTATGTCTTCCTTAGTTGTAATAGCAAGTTCAGTTGTAACAGCTGTGACAACTGTACCCACCTCAGCAAGGATATATGAGGGAGTCACGTCTGCTCGTGTATTCTCCACCGTGGATCCTGACGCTGGTGTCCCAGGATCCGCAGGGTTTCTTCTGATAGGAGTTTCTTGATGACGAACCCTGGTGGATGAATCAGTTCTGTCAAGAAGATCGTTGATGAATGTTCTTCTGCCCAATGGTGGTCCTCGACTGCGGCCCGAGCCACCTGCACTGTTAGTATTTTGTGGGGTTTTGGGAGTTGGGAGGTGATAGCATTTAACCCTCCTTGTATTCATGCGAACCAAATCATTTCAGCAAAGAAAATACTGACTAGAAACAATTACCAGATGCAACTAATGATTAGTGTTTAATTTTTATCCTTCCCCGGCAACAACGCCAAAATGTCGAGCACCCAATATGCAGATAGATTATTCCAACATACAGAGCAGACGAGATTTATTGTCAACCCAAGAAAGTCTTTTATTTCAAAGGATAAATGCACAATCTATGCTTAAACACCAAATCACTATAATTGAATACTTTTATCCTCTAACAACTATGTTCATCTCAAGAATCTGTGTAATCCCAATTGCCTTCTAAATGCTACAATTTCAATTCCTTTCTACCATGCATCAATAAGAAATAATGTAAGATTCAACAACAATTGCAGATAAAAAGAAATCCTATTCACATCCTAGAACAATCATCTCTTCAATCTAATCACTCTTGAAAACTATAAGCATAAACTGAATATTAATCTGGAAATTCAATTGCAAAGGATTGAGTTCAACTGCTCTAAGAGTTTGAATTACAAGAACGAAAATCAACAATCATAACAGGAAAGATAACTTGCAAAGGTTCATGGGATAACAACTTAAACTGCAAGATGAACAAGGTTGTGTATGACTGTCACATAAATTGCATAAAGAAAGTTTCCTACTCAGTTGACTGTCACTTTGTACCATTTACCAATCTCCAAGAAATGCAACCCTAATTATACTGCAATCCACACTTACTACTGTTGCGTACAAAGGAATCAAAACATCACACAACAATAAATTCGAGAAATCCTATTTTAACTTAGCAATCTCTGTGGAAGACGGGCCCAGCCTTCACAAAGAGATGCCGGCTGAACAACGTAAAGTTCCTTTAACTCAGAGGTAACTCTTTATATTAACAGAAGAATGATTACACAGTTTGCTTTCCCTGCTAATACAATGAATGAATTCTCCGTTGTTCCACCCCCTGGGTCGAGACAACTCCCCATATTTATACATGTAGATCATAACATCTGATCCTATTAACGGGAAGCCATGAAGATCTCTGATCTTCAGGCACCCTAAATAATACAAGCTGTTACAAACGTGGCATAGTAAAGACATAGAAAAATGTGAGAAAGCTGTTGATTGTCCCAGGAGTGGTGATCTTTCCAAATCACAACTATACTCGAGCAGCAACATACTAAAGATCTCCAATTATAGTGCATTCTATTACAGCTGCCCTCTCACAGCTCCATCTAGGATGTTACATTAGAACCATGTGCCTTAATTGATGATCGGAGCCTCGAGGATCCTTTTTAAGCAACGAACATCCCTGCTTTCAAGACTTGTTAAGCCCCACCTTCCTACAGTCCACTTATCTCAAACTAACTTCATAAATCATAACATGTTAGCACAACTGAGAGATAAACAGCCTTAATTATCACAATCATAAGCATTAATAATATAGAGCAATGATCAATCATACCTTGGCAGCTTGGGGGAATAAAGTGAGGACAACAGGTCTGATTAGCATGCTAAATGGTGTAGGACAGGGGAAGAAAAGGTGATCGAGGATGATTAAAAGGGGCCAATTCTGGGCTCAACAGGGGTTTGGGGGAAACGCCCCCATAGCAAAAAAATTCAGAAAACATGACTTGTAAAATGTTGTAATTTCATAGTCATGACTTGGTAAATAATGGGTGATTTACGGGCCCATTGTATTGGGTGTTCCATAGTATTTTCCCATGGTAATCCCTCTTTAAAAAGAAGGCATTATAATACGACTGTGTAATTTGTTGTAAATATATCTATGATTTTGTGAGAGAGAAGAGGAAGTTGCAGCGAATATGTTCCAAGTTGTATCCCTTCATTTGTTGGATAGTATAATAATAAGGACTGGAAATTTCTATGTGGACGTAGCCCATCTTGGGTGAACCACATTATATTGGTGTCTCTCTTGTAATGTGTTTTATGTGATTTATATTTGCATCTTTTTTATTGTTATTGTGATGTGATCTTGTTTTTCTAACAATAACCATCAGGCAGACCATCAATCAACAGTAGTAGAATTTGAAGGTAAGGTTGCTAAGAAATCTATTTTGGTTTTGATTGATATAGGATATACTCATAGTTATGTTACTCCAAAGGTGGTTGAAAGTTGTTCTCTTATAAAAATGAATCATAATAAGTCCTGGCTAGTTCAATTAGCCATGGGAAAAAAAAAGTGAGCGAAGTAGTGATGGAGTGCCCCATAGATTTGAATGGACTCCTCAAGAAAGTAAATTTGAATGTCCTACTATTGGGATCTTATGATTCTCTTATTGGTATGGATTGGTTGGAAAAACATAGATCCAAGATAGACTGCTATGAAAAGGTCCTCAAATGCATTGATGAAGAGGGAAGATTGAGAGTGGTGAAATGGATTCTTGAGCAAGTTTCAGTAAGGTAGATTTCAGCCATGCAGTTAAGGAAGTTTTACAAGAAAGGATTCCAGATATATGCTGTCCATATATCAAATTCATTAAAGGAAAAATATCCAAATATAGAGGATTATCAGTTGTTGCAAGAGTTCAAAGACATGTTTCTAGATAAAGTGCCAGGATTTCCACCAAAGAGGGACATTGGTTTTACAATCAATCTTGTTCCAGGGGAAACCCCAATTTCTAAAGCTCCTTATATAATGAATACACTAAAATCGCTAGAGTTGAAAATACAACTACAAGAATTAATAGACAAGAAGTATATCAGACCAAGTGTGTCTCCTTGGGGAGCACTACTGTTATTTTTCAAAAAGAAATATGATACTTTAAGGCTATGTATTGATTACAGGAAACTAAATAAATTAATATTCAAGAATAAGTATCCATTGCCCATAATTGATGATTTGTTTGATCAAATGAAGGGATCCAAAGTTTTTTCAAAGATTGAATTAGGGTCTGGTTATCATCAAGTGAGAATAAAAGAAGAATACATTCACAAGACAACTTTCTATACGAGATATGGCCCAATGCACCCACCACATTCATGTGTCTCATGAATAACGTCTTCAACAAGTATTTGGATAATTTCGTGTTAGTATTCTTGGATGGCATTCTTGTTTACTCAAAGAGTGAAGAAGAGAACGAGGAACACTTAAGTATGGTGTTGAAAGTTCTTAGAGAACACAAATTGTATGCAAATCTAAGTAAGTGTGACTTCTAAAAGAAGGGTACAATATTTGGGTCATATTATTTCAAAAGAAGGAATTGCAGTGGATCTAGAAAATATTGAAGCCATAATGAATTGGTCTACTCCAAAGATTGTTACAGATGTTAGATCTTTTATGGGTCTTGCAGGGTATTATACAAGGTTCATTGAGGGATTCTCCAAAATTCCTCATCCAATTACATCGTTGCAAAGAAAGAATGTAAAATTTGTATGGCCTAAAAATGTGAAGAAAGCTTTCAGTGATTGAAGAAGTTACTTACTAGTGCCCCTGTCTTGAAGATTGCAGATCCAAAGAAATATTTTGTAGTATGCATAGATGCTTGCATAAAAGGACTAGGTGGAGTGCTTATGCAAGAAGGCTTTGTCATTTGTTATGAGTCCTGAAAATTAAAAGAGCGTGAAAAGAATTATGCAACTCATGATTTAGAACTAGCATCCATAGTACATGCCCTCAAGATGTGGAGGCATTATTTGCTAGGAAGAAGATTCGAGCTTAGGATTGGTCATGTGAGCTTAAAGTATTTGTTTGATCAACCAAACTTAAATTCCAGGAAAGCTAGATGGCTGGAATTTCTGTGTGAGTTTGATTTCGAAATCAAACACGTGAAAGGAAAAGAGAACAAAGTTGCAGATGCTCTTAGCAGAAAATTTCATGAAGCAGCCTTGAGTATATGCTAATCAGATTTAAGAAAAAAAGTTCTTGAAGCCCCAAATAGTGATGAAACTTACCTTCAAGTAAAAGAGAAATTGAAGCAGGTAAATTTAGATGAAAAGTGTGAAGGATATGAGCTTGGTATTGAAATTCATCAAATTCCATACTTTGGACAACTTGGATATCAAAAGGAAATAACAGGAGCAAGGAAACAAGCTTCTGCTTATCTTCTACTTAGCTTCTGGTGCATGTTGAGGTGAGGCTCTAGAAGACCCACCCTTCTCTTGAGTTGTTTTCTTGACAAGTGTTTTCATGACTACTTCTAGACCAGATTGTTGAAATTTCCTTATTACTTCTTGTAATTCTTCTTGCTCATATATATACTAGCAATGCTTTGTCCTTCAGTAGTAAAAGCTTAGAATTTACTCACAGTAAAAGTAATAATCACGGTAAAACAAGTAATTGTTCTCTTCTTTATTATTTATAGCCATAACCCAAACTGAGATGCTCTAAAAAATGACTAAGTTAACATTTAAATGATATGTCTATTGTCCAAATCTAGCTTAGATCCTGGTACTTTCCTTACATTAAATGTGTCTTCAATGGACAAGTATGTCTTAAAGCGGAAAAATATGATTTCCCGAAAGTACTATATAATGGCTAGTTTCCAAACAAAATTGTAACAGCTAGTTTTCTCTAGCTTTGTTGAAGGTTAGGTGAGTGACGAAGCTTACTTCGCATTCCCCTTCTCTTGATGGAACTTCGTAACACTAACCCCTTCTTTACTTCACAACTTGACTTGATATGTGTACTTCACAACACATACTCAAATCTTGTGAACTTTGCATTATGCCAAAACTATTGTGTGCAGACTCTACTCCATGTTTAGTGTCTAATTTCAACTGCATTTGACACTTAAACAACATTGCATTGTCTAGTTTCTAGTTATAGGAGTAGGTCCATCCTTGTAAGGGTTTAAGCTACTCCCATTGACAAGTCCTTGCAAATTTTTCCAAGTAGTGTGTCTAATTGTATTGCGCCACCATTAGTAACATGTTTAACAATGTATGGCCCTAACCAATGCATTCTAAATTATCCAGGAAATTTCAAAAATTTTCTATCATAGAGGAGAACAAGGTCTCCTACTTGGAATAATTTGTATTTGATGTGTCCATCATGCCATACCTTTTCTCTAGCTTTCTGCACTTGTTGGTGAAATCCTGCAATGAAGCGATCTTCCTCCAATCCAATCATCTGTAATATTCTTTCATCCATCATTTCAACATCAACCATGTATGTGAATTCTGCAATTATCAAGCTTGATACTATGTATTCCATGGGCATGACAGCTTCATTTCCATACGCTAACCTAAAAGGTGTATGACATGTCAACTTTTTACAAGTTGTTCTATATGCCCATAATATTGCTGGCATTTTGAGATCCCAATCATCCCTTTTTGTATTGCATACCTTGGTCAATGCATTCTCCAATACTTTATTAAAGGCCTCCACAGTGCCATTAGCTTGTGAGTGATATGGTGTAATTTTATGATGATATAACTGAAATTCTTCTTTCATGGCTTCAATAGTTCTATTCAGGAAGTGAGTTCCCTGATCACTCATCAGAATATTTGGACATCCAAATCTTGTCAATATGTTCTCAAAGATTAACTGTGTTGTTGTAGTTTCACTACAGTCCTTTACTGGTTTTGCTTCTTCCCATCTTGTTAGATAATATGTAGTTGTAATAATGTATCTTGAGCCAATTCTCTTCCCTGGTGGGGTAATATGTCCCACAAAGTCAATAGACCATTTATCAAATTCTTGTAAATTCAATTGTGGCATCAATGACAACTCATCTCTATGAGATGGCTTCCCTTTTCTCTGGCATACATCGCAACTCCTGCAATGTTCCTTTGAATCTTTATGTATAGTAGGACACCATAGTCCTGCTCTCAAAATATTTTGCGCAATAGATTTTCTTGCATAGTGTCCTCCAGATACTCCTGAATGTGCTTCACCAAGTATGATAGGTCTCTCATTCTCTTGTACACATCTATGCAACACTTCATCTGGTCCCAATTTATATAGTTGTCATGCAATCAAGGTAAAATCAGCTGATCTTACCACTAACTGTTTCTTCTACTACATAGTGAATTCTATAGGTGCTAACCCTATGGTTAGAAATTCTACATTGTCTCTAAAGTAGTCATTTTCTATGTGAATAGCAAAAAATTGTGCCTCTAGTAGACTATCCTTCAAATTAATAGGGTCCTCTCCTGACTCAGGCCTTGATAGATGGTCAGGTCCTGTGTTCAATCTTCCTAGATTTACTATGATCTCAAAATCATACTCATGAAAAAGTAGAATTCATCGACATATTCTCCCCCCTAACATTGGTTTATTGACCAAGTATTTCAAAGTTGAATGCTTAATGAACATGCAAAAGTGAGAACCTAGCAAATAATGCCTGAATTTATGCAATGTGTACACCATGGATAAGCCTTCTCTCTCTATTGTGGTGTAATTCTTTTCTGCTAAGGATAGATTTCTACTGGAAAATGCAATTGGATGGTTGATGCCTCGTTCACCTGGTTGTGCTAGTATAATTCCAAGTGCTATAGATGAAGCATCTACATGTACATGAAATGGCTTGTTCCAGTCAGGAAAGACTAGAATAGGTGTTGTAACCATCTTCTCTTTCAATGTATCGAATCCTCTTTGGAAATCTTCAGTCCATTCATACTTCACTTTTTTTTTCAATAGTTTCTCTATAGGCATAGTTATCCGCGCATATCCCTTAATGAATTTTCTATAATATCCTGTGTGTCCCAATGTAGTGCGTAACTGCTTAACTGTATTAGGCACTGGGATATTTACTATGATATCTATCTTCGTTGAATCAACCATCAATCCTTGTTTGAATACTATGTGTTCTAACAATATGCCATAACGGACACAAAAAACACACTTCTTTAGATTCAAGGAAATATGATACTGTCTACACTTTTCTAGCATCATCCTTAAGTTTGCATGACGGTTCTTCAGAAGGAAAAATACTGTCCAGTCATCAAAGTAAACTTCCAGGAATTTATGAATATAATCCTTAAATGTAGCTACAACCACCCTTGAAAATATAGCAGGTGTGTTCTTCAATCCAAAAGGCATAACATTGTACTGAAATGATCCCCATTCAGTAGCAAGTGTAGTCTTGTGTCTATCTTCCACAACAATTTCGATATGATGGTACCCCGAAAATCCATCAGTGAAAGAGTATGTCTCCTGTCCACCTACATTATCTAGTACTTCATCTGTGAATGGAGTCAGAAATGGGTCATGCATAGATGCATCATTCAATTTTCTGAGATCCACACAAATTATGATTTCTCCTTTAGCTTTCTTGTCTTGGATCACCATAGGACTTATCCATTCCAACTCTTCTACTGGTTCAATGATCCCTACCTCCAGCATTTTATCAATTTATTCTTTCACTCTCTCTTTATATATGGGGTTCAATATATAAGGTATTTGTTTGATAGGCTTCGATCAATATTAACACTGATGAAGAACCAAAGTTTTCCTCTATTGGATAGTATTTAGATGAAGAAACATCGAGACATATCGCAAACCTACTGTGTGAATATCAGGATTTGTTTCCTACCAAGTTTTCTGAAATGAAAGGCATTTTTGGTGACTTGG
Organism: Larix kaempferi; assembly: GCA_027924585.1. Taxonomy (NCBI): domain Eukaryota; kingdom Viridiplantae; phylum Streptophyta; class Pinopsida; order Pinales; family Pinaceae; genus Larix; species Larix kaempferi. Next base: position 1,380,017 of record BSBM01001057.1, read on the forward strand.
GGGTTACTCATATCTGGAATTTCCAAATCAGGTCCCTATATATCGTGTTTTCCTTCAGATTATGGTATATTCACATTGCGAGGGTCTTCATTTTCATCTTCATCCAATGTAAAATTATAACACTCAAGGGCATGTTCCATTTGTATTGCCCAATCTGGTTGACTATACACAGACAACAGGACATTATCAAATATCTTATTTTTAATGATTTGTAGATCCTCATCAATGCTTGGGCAGTCATCCTCAAAACTAAGAGTTAGCTGAAAGATATTTATCATCATGTTCCAATCTGTTGTACCATGTCAAAGTTCTATGTCTATATACCGGTTCTTTGCTATTGGATCCAATGTGTGCACAAACATATGAACCCACTCTATTTTTGGAATATGCCTTCATAGTTTCAAGTAAGATTCTATATAATTTCTAGGATCAGTCTGTCCATTGTACTTTTCTTGTATATTCTTAGTTTTTTCAGCAAATCTAACTTCCATTAAGTGCTTACTTTCTTCCCATGTGCTCAATTTTTTCTTGTGCACATCCACCACCTAGCAGGTGTAGCTCGCAATGCTATATCTAGAGCTGATAGTCTATGTTCATCTGAAACTGATGCTAGATATTCATGAAAGAATAAATGTATGATACTTAACCCATCATAAGTAGGAATTGGACTTAACTCTGTTCCAATCCAGCGAAGTAACTTTGTCATTCTCGTGCATCATCTAGCTAATACTTCATGCATTCTAATCTACCAGTTCTCTAGTCCCGTGTCTGACTCTGATATGTAGGAACTATCACATCTACAGCTCAACATTCCATATTCTGTAGGATTAATTTAATCTCCTTGATTAACATTTTTAGAAAAATAGGATCGCAGAGCAATAACAATAAACATAAATGCAAATATAATCACAAAAACACATTACAAGAGAGACACAAATATATCGTGGTTCACCCAAGATGGGCTATGTCCACACTGAAATCGCCAGTCTTTATTATTATACCATCTAATAAATGAAGGGATACAACCTGTAGCACATCTGCTGCACTTCTTCTTCACTTTCTCACAGTCTCTCTTCTTCGATCTTAGAGATCTTTACAATGCATAATGCCTAATACATCAACCCTAGCCATGGTACAATGTCTTTCTTTTATAGGGGAAATACAATAGGAAAATACCACCGGTTACCCAAAACCATGGGCCCGTAAACTGTTGGTGAAAACAACCCAAATTTTTTTCCCAACCCCAAGGTTGGGGAACGAGTGTACAGCAAGCCTGGGGTACAAACACAATTGAATAACATCTCTGAATCTGGAAGATCAGGCTCCACAACCAACAAACTTTCATCTTATATATGCTATCTAGTTATTGAGCTCTATATTCTTCTCTTATTGGCTCAACATACCTCGTTCCTTGTGAAGGATACAGGGGTGCAATAACCCTGATATCGTGTCCTTCAAATATCATTTTTTTCTTCAAGTTGATAATTGTGCCGTTATCAATTTCCTAGTCAATCCCTATTAGTGCAGGATAAGGATTATTGTTATCTATGATCTCAATCACCTTGAAGTCTACTTTACTTCACACTCAATCAATGTCAACATGCACACCTGATAGCCTCCCAAAAGGTATAACCTTGTGCTGGTTATCTAATCTCAATTGTATAGGCGACCAAGATAGCTTTGGTTTCCCCATCTGCTCCCATGTTTTTTTTGTTAGCACGTTCACCTATGAACCCATATCTAGAATGCCCTGGTTCATTTCAAAATATCCAATCTACGCGCTTAACCTCATTTCTCTTCCTGTTCTTTTATGGTTCTTAATGTGATGGATTGCTCTATGTGCGTTGTTTATTGTACTACGATGCTCGTAATATCCCATTACATTCTATAATTCTCCTAAGGTGTGCTCGTGCCTTAACATATTCATGCAACTCTGTAAAAATTGTGTTACAGAGCTTGTCTGTTTTGGCAAAGTTCGTGACCCATTATATAAGACTGGCATACATAGTACAAGTGTCTGCTCACTTCGCAAAGTGATCCTTGTAGTTGAAGCTCCCAATTCCTGGAATTATTTTCTTGCTTCCATGAATACTTATTTTTCTCTGTTAGGGTCAAATACATGTATCTTTCCAACTGATTTTCTTACCTAAGGTCCATCAGTAGGATTTGGTATGTTTATTTGATTATCAAAATTCGAAGCTTTATTTGTCCTGTCATATCCTATCGAAGCTCCACTTCGTGTCACAACATGAATGTTGCGATCTTCATTCCTTTTCTCAGCTGCGATCATCTGAATATTCTGGTTCTGTCCTTCTGGTCATTTTTCTTGCATTTTTCCTAGAAAAATGGGACATGTTTCAATGATATGGTCATAAGATTTATAATACTTACAAGTAGTGCAAGGGTTCTAATAGTCTCTTGCTAAGTGTCCAGGTTGACCAAAATTATAACAAACAATTTGACCTCTACCTCATCCTTGGCCAGTATTATGTCCTCTTCCTCTAAATCCACCATGTCCTCTGTATGTAACCTAATCATACTATGAATTCTCATTGTTGTTATGTATTTCTCCTTGGATTCTATAGACATCATGCCTTCTTTCTATCATTAGGTCATATGATCTACATTTGGTGTCATCATGGCCAACTGACTTACAAAATGTATAGTACAGGTTCTTTGGTGTCTGTACATACTTCTGAAGTAGGTAAGACTCCTCTGGTCGATGTCCTCTACATCAACAAATCTCACACCATTGTCCTTGAGGTTGATTTAATGGGTTCGGTTCCCCACTAGCGATGTAATCTGTGAAATAGGACGATGTTCCTTGGAATGTCCTTCTCCTTTACATTTAGTACACCAAACCTCTTCTCTTACTTCTTTTCCTTTTTGCATAATGTGTAGCTCTAATGTCAGGTTTTCTAGTTGTGTTTGTATTTGTCCCATGCCTGCGTTAGTTTATCCTACCGACGAAGCTTCTATATTCATCGCAATTTCCAATGCTTATGTTTGTGAAGCAACCTTTTGTGGCATCAATGGTAATCTAATGTGGGGTAATAGTGCCACTATAAACCACTCTTGGTGTTGTTGCGGTGCAATTTCAAATCTAACTTGATCTAGCAAGGCTTTGAACTTCTGATCAAATTCCCACAAAGTCTCATTAGGTTTATGTTTTATCTCTTTCAACTCTATGATGCATTGAGATTCTGATTTAGGATTCTTAAATTCTCTAATCAGAGCAACTTTGATGTCATCTAGTGTTTTGTTCTATCCAACAAATTATTTCATGAACCATGTTAAATCTCCATCTATGAATGTAGTGACTAGTTGGGCTTGCTTTATATCATCGTCTTGTGCGTGTTTAACGTTCTAGATAGCATCGTAGATAAACCAATGTTTCTCTGGATCTTCTAGACTGGTTCCTTTAAAAACAGGTAGCTTTATATCATCTTCCATCCTTCTTCTAGGAGGTGTAGGGTTCTGAAACACTACAGTACTACCTGTGGAGTGAAATGGTGGAGGTATACCACTACTTGATTGATTCTTTGTATTTGTTCCTACAATATTACTACTACTAGTGTTCTGCAAACTAGTAATATTTCTTTCAATAGATATAGGTTTATGCAGAGTGATAGGATGATAGCCAATATGTCTATGTTATGTCTCACTATCATATTCTGCTTGAAATGAGTTTTTATCACTCTCTAATTCATTTTCTAGGAATGTGCAAGCTTCAACTTCATAAGACCTATATTTTACAAAGCCATGAAGATGGGTGTCTATTTTGGGGGGTCTTGTGAGAAAATAATTCTGATTTTTTCATGTTTTTCAACTTTAGGCGAACAAAAGTGATATGTCTTTTTAGAATTTCACTTTGCAGTAAAAAGAAAACTTTTAGAGAATTATGTTAGATTTCTATTCATAATTTTTTCAATTTTTTTTATTGAGATTTGATATGTCAATTTCACAAATGTTTGACAGTGTGTTCTTATAAAATGAAAGGACTACAAAATAGTCATGTTTTTTTGCGCTAGTAAAATTGTTGTTAAACTTGTTTTTTGCAAAAACAAAAAATGCTACGACAATCTACACACAATGTACTAGTGCCTGACTATAATTTTGTAACCAATGGATCTATATACTAATTATTATATTTTTTTGAAGTCGATGAATGGGGAAACCTAGTCGATTTTCAACATGTTTTTTGTTGCACCACTCTTCTCTCAATTGACTCTAAAAATAAAAAAACTATGAATACCCTTTTGAAGTAGACACGCCAATTAAGATTCCGATATTTTTTTCAATTTTTTTGGTGGTGTATTTTTAAAGTTATGGATTTTTCATTTCACCATTTTTTTAAAGAGATGAATCCAAACTCGACACATGTTACGAAAAAAAAAATTAAAAATGTCAGTTCTTATCTATACACAACAAAATCTATACCTACGTAAAGTAGATTCAATGATGAAACTAATGTTATCAAGTCCGACAGTCGTTTTGTAGTGTAAGAGGTTGTTTTTACCTTCCGAAAATGGAGAAACCTGAAAATTGTGCAGAATCATCAAGCGTTCAGGTCTCAAAGATTATTCAGCCGAATAATTATTCGGCCGAACAATTATTCGGTCGAATAATTGTTCGGCCGAATAATGATTTTCCATCACGGAACCGTTAAAAATAAAAACGATTATTCGGCCGAAAAAACAACTCTTAAGCATTTTCTGTTACGCATTTCGAGGTCTCCGTTATTTTAAACGGTTCACTGTTAAAAGTTATTCGCTCGAATAAATTATCTTTTATTCGACCGAATAACCATATTTATTCGACCGAATAAATATGGTTATTCGGCCGAATAGATTCCGCTATGTTTCCCGGGCACCCGATTCTCACGAAAGTGTTACCCAACTTCACATTTTCACAGCTGTAGCTAGGGTTTTACCCCTAGCTTGTGCCAATGAGCACCTACTAAGGAGAATGGACTCCTTAGTAGCAGTTCAATAATGATTAAAAGATTAAGCTAAAACAACAATTAACAAACTACTTTAAGCATTGCATGAGACATAAACAAAAGATGTAAAAAATGGTTTTATATTAATGTTACCTTGAGTGTCAAGGTTGATGAAGCCCTTTGCAGTGTCCAAGAGGATGCTCCAAGCTTCAGAATGCTCCTTTCTCCTTCTCCAATGTTGGGGATGGGCCAAAGGTGGCTCTCAAGGTGAAAATAGTTCGAAGGTGAACTAGGGTTTCGAGAGAGATTTTGGCAGAGTAAGGGTGCTTGTGATTGTGGATATGGAATAAGGGATCTCCATCACCTATTTATAGTTTTTTGGTGGTGGAGTGCTGACACATGGTTTTGGGAAACACATGGTTTTAGGCAGCTGTATAGGGTTTTTTCCTCCTTTTCCTCATTATTTTATATTTTTTATTCCTTTTTAGGGGATTTTTGCTATTTTTGGAGGAAAAGGGGGTTTTTTAGCCTTTTTTAGGCTATTTTGATGGTTTTGTGGCCTTTTGGAGGCATTTTAGGCCTTTTGGAGGCTTTTTAATGGGATTTTTTGGGATTTTAAGGGAAAAATGGTAGGAAAATGGACAAATGAGCCATATAATGTGGTAATGAGGTAGTGAACACTTTTTGGGTGTTAACAGATTGCCCCCTGATGTGCGAGGTCAGGAGCTAATCGTATGGCCGATGGACATCATAAGTCATGAATGGTTTTCCTGGGATGTGGAGAGAAGAGAAGAAACAAACTGAAGCCCGGAACAACGATCCCGAACAACTGCAAGAACTAAAAGTACATAACCTCAATAAAGGATGAGGAATCATCTGATCATATGGACGAGGCGGGCATTCCCATGCTCGTATCAGGATATAATATAATAACAACAATGGGGTCCAAAAAATGGGGACCTGAAATATACATGACCTCAAAAACTGACTGAGGAATAATCTCAATATATGGACGAGGCGGGCATACCCATGCTCGTATCAAGATACATAAACAGAACTGTGAGGCCCGAAAATGGGGACCTGTAAGATACATAGCCACTGTGTACATCATAAGGGTCCAGAGGGGACACAAATCTGGGACATACTGCTGAGCTGACCATGTCTGTGCTGAAGAGCTGATACACTGGAACAATCAACAGTGCTACTGAGTGTGGTACCAAAGGAATTGATGAGCTGCTGGATCATAGTGACTGGGGTCAAACTCTCCATGGTACACGAAACTGGAACTGAAACTGGGTACTCAAGGAAGCATGGAACTGGATGGCTTCCGAATACAAACGCCAACGCAGCCCGGACATCCACGGGAACATACAACTGGGCGTTCCGAAGTTACTCACCAATGTGCTAGAGTCGGGGGAAATCCGGGGTCTTCGACTAAAAACTGATGGAATATAATCCTACGCGATCCTCAACGATGCGATCAAGGTGCTGAAGTCGAGCATGTGAGGAACAACCACTCGGAGAGGCAATGATGATTCCTCTCGGAATGATCCGTAGGCACTTACCACAGATGGTGATAAGTCCAAGGCGTAGGGACCTCTGAGCCTATCCTCTGGAATAGAGGAGCTGTCGTCGACAGAGGGAGACCTGCAACTATCAAGGCAATGATGTTTCCTTAACAGGAGCGCGAGGTACAAGACCGAAATGTGATAGTGCTGATGGCAGGACTGATAAACTGTGGGGGGGAAACTGGGCAAGTAGAGTGGAGGGACTCAAACTTCCTTTGTTCAGAGTATGATAATTGGAATGATCTGGCAGCATATGAAACTGACTAAGGGGAGAGGGATCATAGATGTATGGGATCTGGGAAGGTAACGGGTCTGAGGGAGACTCAAGCTGGTATAAAAGGGCAGGAGACTGCAAAAATACTCTGAACAAAGGCGACCTGATTGGGGGTGCTGCCGAGATGATCGAACGTAGTGCCAGGAGGCACAGGGGAAAAACTTCTTCATGGGTTAAGGAACTAGAAGAAGTGTGTGTAAAATGGTACTGTCGTGTGGATTTTACGAGCCCAGGACAGTTCATGCTCGTGGTGGCTTTCAATTTTAAGGAGTCTGAAAGCGATAAGAAGACTCTGAAGTGATGGAATGGTACTGTCGTGTGGATTTTCCGAGCCCAGGACAGTTAATGCTCGTGGTTGCTTTCAATTTTAGAGAGTCTGAAAGCAAGTAAGAAGACTCCAGGGGGTTTCTTTTTCGTAGATTTAGTCTCCAAGGCCCAAAGAAGCATAAACGGATGCAATGAAGAACTCTTCTAGCCGGTGTGACTAGAGTATTCCTTTTTCGTAATTAGTCTACCAGGTCCGGAAAAGGGTTAAACTTATACCAGATAGACGCCCTTTCAGGTACTTTAACGAGCATGAAAGGAAGCAAGATTGCTCGGCGATCTTTTCATTCTTTTAGGAGTCAGAAAAGAGCTTAACGGAAACTCCCTAAGTGCCTTTTTCGTAAAGGACTTGTCCGGCCCGAAAAAGGGATAAAATTATACCGAACAAAAGGAATGGCCAGGCAAGGAGGAAGTGTTCAATCAAGGTTGAGTAATGATGACCAAGAACGAGGGTAGGTGGGAACACTGATGGACCTCCTTGCGGGGTGGATGAAATGGTGGCAAAATAACGAGACATTTGCAGTATGACAGGAGTGAATGGCTCATGTACAAAATGTGGAACAATCCGATAGCGACCGATGTGGTACGCGAACCGAGGCAGCAAGGTGTTGGGACACAATGTTGAAATTGTACCAAGTGAGAGTGAGAAATGATCTCAAGCGTCATCACGAGCTCGGAAAAATGAATCCGGCGATATAAAGGATGTCAAAAATGGGTGACGGCCGATGGGGCACGCAAACCGAGGTGACGGGGGCATTTTGAAAAATGCCCAGAAAATCTGGAGGTGAGAGCGAGAAATGATCTCAAGCATCATCACCAGCTCGGAAAACTGAATCCGGCGGTGCAAATGGTGCGAAAAATGGAGGTCATAAGGACTCTGAAATGGTCAAAGGAACTAACTAGGTTAAAAAATGGTTGCAAATAAAGGGGAGCCCACCAAGCCAAGGATGCAAGGGTGGGGAGAAATGATGACCTGTGGGGGAATAATACTAGGTGTATCAAATCAAATCAAATCTACAAGTGATATGTGACCTCAAAAATGGTTGAGATCACAAGTGTGAAAAAGTGAGCAGGGTTAATGACTTGCCCCCATGCTATGTGCATGGGGTTTGTGATTATGGATCACATATATGTGGGTTTGAACAATGGGTTCATTGACGTGCTGAGATAGATGTGATGGGGAAGGTTCAAAATGATTGATCAATTGTCTAAAGGCTCACGAATTGGCTGAATATGGTATGGAATGTCATGAGTGATGTAAATGGAACCTAATGATGACTTTAGGATAGAATAAAGTGGTGTAGTTCGAATTGGTCAAGTGGCAAGAGTTTCCAAGTCAACTAGCTTTACCTTATCCACTAGAAAGTAGAAAAAAATAGGATAAAGCTGTCTAAATCAAGAAAGTGTCTTTCTAATTCAGGAATGGAATAAAATCAGACAGAATCTAAGGAAACCTTATTTAGAATTTTTCCAAATTCATTTTATGACTTAGGATGGCAAGTGGTCCACTAAAAGACAAAACTGGCCCTATTTAGCTTATCAAAACTTAGGAAATTAATCTAGATGAGTAGTAAAATATATCCTAAGTATGGATGGGTTTTTTAAATGTTCCAACACCCCCCCTTAAGCCTGACATTATGAGCTAAAATATCAGAAATATAGGGCCCAAGAAACAAGGCTTATGTTCACCCTAATACAAAAACTTATTAGTCCATGTAGGTGAGGAAAGAAGGAAAACCGCTTGGGAAGAAAACCTCCCCTCAAGATCATGGAATACACCACAATAATGCTCTCCAAAATCAAAGTAGGTGAGAACATGGTCAAATGTCTGGAGGAATATTCTTCTTGGGAAGAAGTGGAATGTGCTCACTAGACTTGAGCTTCTTGATATCAGATCCAAATGATACTTGATGATGTCCTCCATCTTCTATGCAATAGGTGCCAATAATCATGCAGTGAACTAGAAGCATGACAGAGAGAGAGAAACCAGTCACTCCAAACTACACTTTTGCCTCCATAGAACTCAATAACACACCAAAAATCAACCCAAGGAGAGGTTCTGAGTGTGTATGAGCTGCAACAACTGACTCATGAAGAAGCGGAGTTAGTGCTGAATGACTGCCACGCTGGGGCATGTGGTGGTCACTTATCTAGGCTTGCGACAACCCAACGTATCATGCAAGCTAGTTACTTCTGGCCTTCGATATTCAGAGATTGTATGAACGCCGTGAAGAGATGTCACCCTTGCCAGGTATTTTCTCGAAATATGCACTTGCATCCTGTGCCCCTTCATCCAGTTGTCACCGTCGATCCCTTCACCAAGTGGGGGGTGGATTTCATGGATTGCAAACCAGTTTCGGTTGGAGGGCATCACCATATTATTGTGGCTGTGGAATACTTTTCCAAATGGGCTGAGGCCATGCCGACTGTAAAATCTGGTGGTGCTACTGCAACCCACTTCATATTCAATCAGATTATCACTCAATTCGGTATCCCGAAAGAGATTGTCACTAACCATGGCAGTCACTTCCAAAACAAAATGATGGCAGATTTATCACTTAAGCTTGGGTTTCATCAAGATAATTTGTCTTCTTAATACCCCCAAGTGAATGGTTAGGTCGAGGCAGTCAATAAATCCTTAAAAACCATTCTCCAATGTACCATCTAGCAAAGCAAGAGCAATTGGCATATCATGTTATATCCTGCTTTGTGGGCATATTGAACCATAGTTAAGACTATCATCGGTTTCTCACCATTTTAGCTAGTACATGGTGTGGAGTCTATCTTGTCGATTAAATGCGAAATCCCTTCATTGAAACTAGCCATAGAGCTCCTGCCTGACACCTCAGATGTTGAGCAATATTTGATCCACCTTGAGCAGCTTGACGAGCAACGTAGAGATGCCGCCGTGGCTATAGATGCCAACAAATGTCGTGTTAAGGTTCAATATGATAGGTCTGTCTTTCCCCAACAATATGTTGAAGGTGACTTCATCCTCTTGTATGATCAAGCTAAGGAACCCCTGGGGGCAGGCAAGTTTAACCCCATGTGGCACGGTCCTTACATAGTGATGCGTGTCCTTGATAAAGGAGCCTATGAATTGGAAGACTATGAGGGGAACGCCTTGAAGGAGCCTAGAAATGGGCTCTACCTCAAGCGGTATTATGCTTGAGCTTCTAGCTCAACCTGATACTTTTTTATACTATTGTATAGTTGCTTATGTACATAGTTTAGATTTCTTTTGGTTGTCTGGGTCTACTGATTTGCTTCCTTTTAGTTGAAAGATGTCAGCGGAATCTCCTGTGTTCTTGGGATTTGAGGATGGTGCTAGCCATCATACGCAAAGACTCCCTTATGCTGCATGGGTTATTTATTCACTTGACCATCAGATTTTTTCTTCCAGAGGTACTTGTCTCGGTCCTACATCCAACAATGTGGTTGAGTACAATGTCGTTGTTGAACTACTTCGTGATTCTATTTCACATGGTATCCAGTCTTTAGAAGTCCGCCTGGATTCGCAATTGGTTGTGTCTCAATTGAATGGCCGATACTGTGTGAGGGATCCTACATTACTACGGAGGTTCTTAAGGGTAATACTCTTGGAGTGTCAATTTGTTTTCATTACATACATTCATGTTCCGAGATGTTTTAATCATGTACCTGATGCATATTTTAATTATGTCCTAGATTGGAATTTGTCACATCAATAAAAGAAGCACACAAATAAACATTCATTCACACATTTGTACATACACATATAGTAGAACTGAAGAATCATAGTTTTTTATAAATAATATGTCCAAAAAGTGGTGTCATAGTACAAAACTGGAGTCCGTAGCTCTCAAAAATATACATAGCCGATACAAAAATAATGAGACCCTGGCATCTAATACCTGCGAGAAGGTCTCGCCGCCTTGATGGGATGAGTTTGACCATAATAGTGCACAACATTGGCTATATGTCGCAGTAGCCGCACCCATACACCTGGTACCCCGATGACATGTCGCTGCATCCCCTCAGGGATATGCTCCACCTCTATCAATGGTACCCGAGCTGTCATGCGGGAGAGGTTAACCCGTACCATTTCCAATGTGCGCTCTGCCACCGCACCTATGATCTCGCCTCCCCTAATTCTGTGGCAGTGCCTTGGGAATCCTTGAGGTCTTTGTGAACCCCGATCTGTGAGCAAACAGTGAAATGTCAATATATGATACCACACCAAAAAGATTTTTTCATTTCACTTATAATAAAAAATACAAAAAAATTAAATTACACAAAACATAAAAAGAGTATCCATGCCTATGTCTCCGAACACGGCCCCTAGTGGGAGTGGCATGTCCCTATCTTCACTAAAGTCTATGCCCTCGTAAGGATAGTCATTAATGGCGATGACCTGTCAGGCCCACAAGTGAAAGAACTCATCTGAATATGGTGATTCCTATCGGCTACCACGTTGTTGCGTTAGCATCTCTACCCACCAGGTCTGGGCGGGATCTCAGAGACTGTGCATAGGGACTTCAACCCTTGGACTCAAGCCCGAAAGCCTCTCAAAGAAGAAACTGCACAGTATGCTACCAAAGCCGAAGTTCCTTGCCCTACCGTGCTTGCACTCCGTTAGCTGGCTCTTCATAGTAACCAACAACGTTTTGCACCATTCGTACACAGTCGGTCTCATACATTCTGTCGCATAGAATATCATCGGCCTCGAAGCCTGATGTAGTGCAGTTGAACCTGATATCCTCCCGAGTGTGAGCACTATTATCTTCACACTCAGGCTCACAATAGCACTGATAGGAATTTGGCTTCCCACCTTCTAGGTACTAGGTAGGCAGTACCTGTCTATATAATCACTAACCATGATCCCACCTCCAACATTGTGGGACTTGAGGCTTGGTACATCCCCTCAGCGGGACAACCCTGTAATGAAATAGATATCCTTCACCTCCAACGGAAGTGGTTGACCATCTAGGTCGAAGTGCTGTGCATAGACAGCACGCTTGTTGTTGGTTGTGGAGCCTGATCTCCAGATTCAGAGATATTATTATTCAGTCGTGTCTGTACCCCAGGTTTGGTTATGATCCCAGCATGATCCCTAGGGGGTCCGGGGGAAAAATTTTGGGGCTATTTTTGCCACTAGTTTTCGGGCCCATGGTTTTGGGTAACCCGTGGTATTTTCCCATTGTATTTCCCTTATAAAATAAAGACATTGTAACATTACTAGGGTTGATGTATTAGGTTTTATGCATTGTAAAGATCTCTGATATCAGAAGAGAGACTATGAGACAGTGAAGAGGAAGTGTAGTGGTTGTGCTGCAGGTTGTATCCCTTCACTTTGTTGGATGGTATAATAATAAGGACTGAAAACTTGAGTGTGGACGTAGCCCATCTTGGGGTGAACCACGATATATCTGTGTCTCTCTTATAATGTGTATGTGTGATTATATTTTCATTTCTGTTTATTGTTATTGCTTTGCGATCCTGTTTTTCTAACAATTGGTATTAGAGCCAAAGGTCTATTTGGAAAATAAACCCGTAGGAATATAGGGTTTCTGGTTCGAGTGGGAGCAATGGCAGAAGAATGAAAGTTTAAGGTCGAGAAGTTTAACGGCCAAAGCTTCCAGTTATGGAAGATGCAAATGGAGGACTATCTGTACCAGAAGGATCTATTCCTACCATTGGGGGGAAAAGCTAAGCATCCAGTGGCTATGAAGGATGAAGAATGGGAGGATCTTGATAGAAAGGCTCTAGGAACAATATGGCTAAGCTTGGCTTCGTCGGTGGATTTCAATATCTCAAAAGAAACGACAACAGAGGGTTTGATGAGCGCATTGAGTAAGCTGTATGAAAAACCCTCGGCCTCCAACAAGGTATTTCTAATGAAGTGTTTATTTAATATGAAGATGTCTGAAGGTGGATCTGTTACTGATCATTTAAATGATTTTAATATGGTTACAAATCAACTAAGTTATGTAAGTGTGAACTTCGATGATGAGGTTAGGGCTCTTCTAATCTTGCGTTTAATGCCAAAAAGATGGAATAGCTTGGTCATGGCTGTAAGTAACTCTGTCTCTGGTTCAAACACCTTGAAATTTGATGATGTTATTGGTGTTATTCTTAGCGAAAAAATGTGAATAAAAATCACAGGTGAGACATCAGATAATGCGTTGACCATGGAGAGCAGGGAAAGACAAAAGGAGAGAGGAAAGAGCCAAGGTAATCGCAGCAACTCTAAAAAGCGAAGATCCAAGTCTAGACTGGAAAAAGTAGAGTGTTGGAACTATGGAAAGAAATGACATCTGAAGAAAGACTACAGATCTCTAAAGAAGAAAGCAGATGGGTAGAAGGAAACTACCCAGGAAGCAAATGTAGCAGGTGATGTGTTACAAGATGCTTTGATTCTTGCATTAGATAATACTAGTGATTATTGGGTAGTAGATTCAGGGGCTTCATGCCATGCTACACCCCATAGGAAATACTTTCATGATTATGTTCTAGGCGATTTTGGACATGTTTTATTGGGTGATGATGAGCCATGTAAAATTGTTGGAATGGGTGAGGTATGGATAAAAGTCAAGAATGGAACTGACTAGCTGTTAAAAGATGTTAGGCATATTCCTACTATGAAAAGAAATATGATCTCAACAGGGAAGTTGGGAGATGGCGGCTGTCTATCTACATTTGGAGAAAAGTGGTGGAAGATCACTAAAGGATCAATGGTGATAGCAAAAGGAGACAGGGTAGGTACGTTGTATTTATGTCCTCATAATACTGACCATTCTATCTCTTTAGCTTCCACATGAATAGATACATTATTATGGCATCATAGGCTTGGCCACGTGAGTGAGAAGGGGATGCAGATTCTCCACTCAAGGAAGTTGCTGCCAGATTTGAAGCAAGTAAGTTTGGAATTCTGTGAAAACTGTGTTTATGGAAAACAGAAGAGAGTCATATTTCTCAAGGTTGGGAAATAGAAGAAGAATGAAAAGTTAGAGCTTGTGCATACAGATGTATGGGGACCGGCTTAGGCACAATCTCTTAGTGGCTCTCATTATTATGTTACATTTATTGATGATGCAACTAGAAAAACTTGGGTTTATTGCATTAGACAAAAATCTGATGTGTTTGATACTTTTAAGAAGTGGAAATCTTTGGTTGAGAATGAGACAGGAAAAAGGTTGAAGTGTTTCAGATATGATAATGGAGATGAGTACTGCGGCAAGGAGTTTGATAGTTATTGTTCATACCACAGGATTCGTAGAGAGAAGATAGTCCCAAGAACACCACAAGAAAATGGTGTCTGAAAGGATGAACAGAACGATCATGGAGCATGCAAGGTGTATGAGATTGTATGTAGGGTTGCCCTTACAGTTTTGGGCAGATGCTGTAAATCTTGCTATTTATTTAATAAATAAAGGACTTTCAAGTGCTTTGGACGGTAGTATTCCAGAGGAGGCATGGACAGATAAAAAGGTAAACTATTGATTTATGAGAATGTTTGGTTGTGAAGCATTTTTCCATATTGATAAAGAAAATAGAACAAAGCTTGAAGCTAAATCCAAGAAATGTACCTTTATTGGATATGGGGTTGATGGTTTTGGTTATTGTTTATGGGATTATGAAAATCACAAAATCATTAGAAGTAGAGATGTCATATTCAATGAAAAGGTCATGTATAAAGATCAGTTGCAGGGAAAGAAACAGGAAAAGAAAAACACAGTGTTGCTTGGTTTTTGAACCAAGCATGTGCAATGATGCACCTACTAACTAGTAGCAACAGTATCAAATAAAACAATGTAAATAAGCAAATATAAACTATAGATTGATGGCAGTAAACAATAAAATAAAGAATTCTAGATTAATAACAATAAACAAAATTGATTCATAAGCATGTAAATAAAAATTAAAACTCTTGTATTACCTCAAATGGTGAGGATGGTGAATTTTGGGCAGCTCCAAGGTTGAGATGCTCCAATGTCCAATGGTCTCTTCTTCTCCAATGCGTCAATGGTTGGGCAAAGCTCGAAAGATGGGAAAAACTCAAGATGGATTTTGGCATTATCCAATATGGAGATATATATAAAAAATGAACACGTTTTTTATAGATGAAGGGCAATATCATTCAACAGATAATAGCAAGTAAAACTGCTTGAAAATGCCAACTAGTTGGACATTTGACGGTTCACAAGAGAGAGAAATAAGTATAAAAATAATGTCGTGTTCTCTGTTGAATTATCTCGGGCCTCGTTAAAAAATGGGGCATTGGTTAAAGACATTCAACTTCAAATGAACGTCATATTATATAGACAACAATTAATTTAGTGATTTGTATATTTTTGACAACTTCTACATTTAATTGATGTAAATTTTATTAGACAAATCTCATATTATTTATGGACATCGTATCATGTATCTGGTGATGTGTTTCAAAAATTGCAGAACATGAAAGCAATATACTTAGAAACATTGAAAAATAATATTTTATTGACTGGGTTGTGTGTGTGTTTTTTTTGTTTTAAGATACTAGAAGATTTGTTACTAGTAAACCATTGATTATTTTCGATTTCAATGGAGTTTTGTTACACATAGTTCATAAAAAAAAGAAATTTGGATTTCCACAAACACTAGATATCGAATCAACCACAAAGTATTATTTTATACGTCCAGGATTTAGGGAATTTTTTGAAAAATGCTTTAGTATATTTGAAGTTGGGGTATGGACATCTGCACAACAAAAAAACATTGATGAGTTTTTGCCAACATTATTACAAAGAACATGATTGCAAAGGGAACAATTTAGAGTAATTTTAACACAAGAATACTTTTCTTGCATAGCCAGAGAGGGTAATTAGCGTGATGCAAATCCTTATGTATTTCTCAAGCCTTTAAACAAAGTTTGGGACATTTTCATCCATGGTTGGGATGCTACAGATATAGTGATTGTAGATGACTCGAAAGAGAAACATGTTTGTAATGACGAAGAGAACTGTATTATAAAAAAAATGTATACTTTCCAAGATGTCAAAGACACATTCTTGTTATATCGATTATGGCCTTGCTTGCTGCACCTGAATGTCGTGAGTGATGTGAGGCCAATTGTGAATAAAATGAAAATGAAATTATTTTGTTAAATAATACACTTGAATGTTTGTTTGTACTAGTATTTTCAATTTCACTGTGATTATAATACTTGTAAAGTGTCGAGTTTGGTTTTTGAAAATTAAAAATTAGATCTTGAAAGTGCCAAAATCGATTTTCAAAATCACAAATTTAAGTATTGGAAGTGTTGAAAGTAGCATTCCAAAAGGGAAAAATCAGGTCCCAAAAGTGCCATTATCATATTTATCATATCAGAAAAGCGCAAAAACCAATTTCAAAAGTGGCGATATCAAAAGCAAAAGTATGCTTTTGGAACCTGGATTTGGCACTTTTGGAACCAGATTTTGCACTTTAGAAACCTTGATTTTGGGGTTTAGAAAGGTTGTTTTTGACCGGTCTTCAAAGTGGATTGGACTAGAATATGTCCAAGTTTAATGAAATAGGCGTTTTTTTATCTTTATAGTAATACCTCTTATTATCGTTGGAGTTGAGGACTAGTTCCCCCCAAAATACCCCTATCCCCTTACTAGAATATACTTGTATTTACCAAGAACACAACTTCAAGATTTTGAGTTAGTGGATTATTATTCTACTATGAGGATTCCCAAGTTAGATGCCAAAAACACTATCCCTTTAAGAATTGAACTTGGGTGAGTGATGGAAAACTCCCAACAATTAATAGTTGGACCACAACTAATGAAATCAAATAAAAAATATTGGCTCTTTCAGTTTTGGAAGGAACCATAGTCACAGAAGACTATGTGGAAAATAAGGCGGAGGTTGCAAAAATAATTAACGACTGCAATCATACCAGGTCCACTCCTTGTTGTAGGTACAACAGATCCCATGTTCACATGTAAAAATAGGAGCCCCAATTTTTAATTTGCTAAGGTAATGCTTGAATTTCTTATTCAATTTTGGGGTTCTCATCACTGTTAATATTTCATTTTATTTCTTGGTCATGATTAGGTCCAATATACAAATTTTCCTTTTGAAAATTTTCTTTATTTTGGGTGTTCTGTGAGTTGCGGAAAACACAGGTTCTTCCTAAAAGTCAGTCCTTCCGCAACCTGCAAATTGCGGATTGCGGAAGCTTGGTTTTCCAGTTTTGAAACATTTTTGTCTTGCAACCCGAAACCCACAATACGGATTGCGAGTGCGGAATTGTTTGTCTAATAATTGTGGTTGTTTGCACCCGCAACCCACAACCTGCAATGCGGATTACGGGAACACCTTTTAAATTAGTTTTGTGCTTTGCGATCCTATAACCCGCAACCCGCATTTGCAGATTGCGGATTGCGGGAACTTCTTGTTTGATAATCTTTAGAGTTGTGATCCCACATCCCGCAACCCGCAATTATAGATTGTAGATTGCAGGATGAATGTACATATTTGCAAGAATAAAACTTCCGCAACTCTGCTTCTGCATGTTTAATCTTAATTGTTGATTTGTCTTGATCCTGCGGATAAGATTACACTACGTGATTTGAATAATTATTTGTATTGTTTTCATTCTTATTGATTTGTAGCTTGTATTTGATTTTTTTTTACTCATTTGAGTTGGTTCCATAATCTTGGTGGTTAATTTACCACGTTGTCTTTCACATTCCCCACCTGGATTTGGTCTTCACTGTAATTATTCGAGATGATGGCTGGTTATTACCTTCATTCTGGGATTTTCATTGATCTTATAGTTTCTTCTCTTATGATTTTAGATATTTGACCTTGATGGGGTTTTCTTTTCACTTTTGCATACCTAGAATCATAATGTAAATATTGTAAATAATCTTAGTCTTTGGGTTTGTTTGCTTATATTAGTTTAATATTTTTAATTTTTAAATTAAGCTTGTTTAAAATCTTTTAAATGTTCATGGTCATGCTTTGACTTTCATAAACTTAATTTGTGTATTTCATTAAATCCATATATTAAATTTATACACAATTTGAAGTTATGAAAATTAAAAAAACACATGTTTTAGTTTGTTTGAGTTCCAATTTCCCTAATTTCTATGAGATTTGGTTTTATGATTATTTGGAAATTAGTGGGATTAAAATTCAACACTCATGAATGTGAAATTAGTTTGATCATGGATAAGTCTTTTATTTTCAATGAGCTAATTTGATTTTGAAAATATAACTTCTATTTTTTCATTTTGCAATTTAAAAGGATTTTCATTTATTATTGTGCAAGAGGAAATATTATTATTCATTTCTTGGTTTTCTATTCCTGGAAAATTATTATGTTAGAAACCTATTGAATTCATTAACTCTCCTATATTATATGAGTGATTCTTTTCTTATATATGTAACTTGTTTCCAACATTTATTTTCTTAAGAATTAACTTATAAATAGTTTTGGTTTTTACATCTATGTTTTATATTTTAATGATATTTTTTCAATAATAGATTCTAATTTAATTTGTAAATATTTCTAAATTTTTCTTAATCTTTTATACATTATTATTTCATTATTTCATTCAAGTATTTAAAAATAAATAAATAAATAAAATTTCAACCTTTCTGCAATCTGCAATGGGGATTACATTTAATCTGGTGATTGTATTTGGATGTTTTTGGAATAATAAATGCCAAAACTTTGATTTTAATTTTTAGATTTTTGTCATTAATCACTTTTTCAACATTTTACTTTTCCATTTCCACATTTTTTCGGACCCTAAGTTTATCTTATGTGATATAAATTTTGGTAAATTCATTTTTACTTAGAGTTTTTAATCTTGGTTTGATTTTGTTTTTCGATTTTGATTTAATGAATTATTCAAATTTGAAATTTTCTTCCCGACATTTAATTTTTGATATTTTTTAATATGGATTTTGGATTTTTGTTTTAGATTTATTCATTTGGAAAATAATTGATATGCATAATGGATTTAATTATTAAATCGATAGCCATAATTCACCCAAACAATAATTATTAAATCAATGGCCATAATTCACCCAAACAAAGAAGTCAACGGTTGCTGAGCCTTAACTTCCAAGAGCAATATCTCGAGATTTATGAGTCCAAATTAAGCCCGAGATAGCTCGTTGAAAAGTTGGAGGGATAAGGAATGATTTGGGAAGATTATTTTTTCCATTTGAATACCTTAAACACCCCTAAATCTTCCTAAATAGTCAGTTTCAGATTTGCATAAGATTTATTCATTTTCATTATTTTTGGGTGCAAATGAATTGTTACTTGTTTTAGATTTCTTCCATTAACTTTGGAATGATGTTTTAATTTCTCTTTTGAATTGTACAGGTGTGGATTTGGATTTGGAGGAATCAAATTGAAGAATTACATCCCAAATTTGGATTGATTAAAACATGTCAAGTGGAAAGCAACGATCTTTGGACACGATTTCTAGAGTGATGAAGATGAATCTGGAAAATCCAAGACATGGGTTTTGTGCAGAATATGCCAATTAGTTTGCTAAGAGGAAGAATCCTCAGAATGTTCTTCATTTGGAGAGATCCAGTTGGTTTTTCAAAATGAAATTTCACAGATTTTTCTCATGGATGGATTTACTAAATGGAACAACTCAGCTAGTTAGTTCAGCAATTAGGGGAACTGATATGATCTTCTCTTCTCATTTATTTTGTATAAATACCTGCCTTTTATGATTTGATAGAGGGGGATGGTGAAGGAAAAAAATTGCCATGAGAGACTGAAGATGCTCTCTTATTACAGACTATGCAATGTTTTGCAGGCTTTAATACATAGTCAGTTTTCTTTAGTTATCTCTTTTGTTACATTTGTCAAATGTTTTTGATGGATTGTGATTTTGCTTCGACACATTCACTAATATTGTTTATTGTTTGCAATCAATAACCTGCATGGATCTATAGTTTATATTTCTCTCGACTTATGATCTCTGTCATAGATGTTTTAAATGAATGTCTTTATTTAAAACATTTTATCAATTCCTGCAAATGATTCAGAGAAAACATTGAGTTAATGTTAATTTGTCAATTAACATTCTAGATACATGATATGCTTGTATGCACTTAATTCTTAAGCTATCATTGGTTGAATGTCTTTAACTGATTATATCTTGAGCTACTGAGTCAAGATCCAGTTTTGCATGTCTATTAAATTGGTGAAAAGATTTAGTAATTTCCAGATCAAGTTATTCTGTGCACAAATGAAACACTCTTTTAAAATAGGTTTGAATTAGATTAATTTTCTGTTCAAAGTTAGACTAACTCTTAGGATTAGAAAAAATCTTGTCTTTCTTTATAGGAAGAAAGATCCTTCTTAGGATCAAACACACATAAGTGCTAGCGGAGGCCTTTGTATTCGTGGGTGTTAACCACACCAAACAGCTCGGGGATAAGGTAAAACATGCGTAGGATTATCTGAAGCCTTTGGCTGGGTTTTCATCCCCTGTTGTTTGCCTTGAACACCATTCCAATACATGTTCAACTGAGGCATCAACACTCCTGCGACTATATAAAGAGCATAAGAAAAGTGAGCGAGTGGGTTGATTTGGGAGAGAATGAAACAATCCAAGAGCTGAGCAAATGAACAATCATCAGATTCTCAATGGATGATGGATTTTGGGTTATGAATGTGGGTCATGGGATTGTGGGTTTTGCTTATGTACTTAGATTTGTGACGGGTTATTTCGTAGACTAAAAACTAAGGTTTTAGAGTTGCTTGCATGTTGTGAAAATCCTCACAGCAGATCTAAGAGATGATGTATACCTCACACGAAAGATTAAGCAGGAAAATAGAAGAAGAGTGGACAATGTAGTGTAAAAGCGAAACATAATTATGATACAGTAGAACTCAGATAGAAGCAGAAATAACATCACACTAATTCATTAATCATGATATGAACAATAAATAATACAATGGAGAGGATTCAAGTACCAAGGTGGAAATTCGAATTAGCACTCATCATCAGATCAATAGAGTGTCATCAATGCACAAGTAACCATCAACCATGTGTCAAACTGAGTCTAAGTGAGTGTAGTAGGTGTAACTGATGCATGGAGTACTAATGGAGGGCGCATGAGGAGATAACTGTAGTAAGAACAGATCAAATAGTCTCTCTAGAGGTCTCACTGAGTGTATCGGTCAATATGTCCTCAAATCAAGGATCAGATCCACAAATCAAGCAACAACTGAGTGTGTCACTAGTGGTAGGTGAGAGAGGGCGCACTAACTGAGTGTGTCACTAGTGGTAGGTGAGAGAGGGAACACTAATTGAGTGTGTTAATGGTGGTAGGTGAGAGAGGGCACACTTATTCCTAGGGTAGGTGAGAGAAGGCACACTTATTCCTAGGGTAGGTGAGAGAGGACGTATCATAGACTAGGAAGTTGGAACTGAGTGGAAACAGGCTCCTGGGGCTAGTAAACTAAGCAGTAGGTGCTGGAAGACACCATACTAATGACTGGGATGCATGCAAAAATGCATGCATGACTGAATGAAAAATGCTGGTAGGACTAGGATGGAGTATAGGAATATCCTAACACCACCCCTTAATCCATCCTGGGCCCTGGTAACTAAGACCAAAGGTCACCCAATACATTGAATAATAAAGAACAGTCCATGAAACAAGGAAATGGGGAAAAACCTCATGGGAAAAATAACCCCCCCTCAAAAGAGACTGTAAGGCACACCAAAAATAAAAGCTCCAAACTCAAGGAGGTGTGATGCTTGGTCATACGTCTGGAGGTATCTTCTTCTTGGGAAGAAGTGGTTCATGTTCCAAAAACATGCGCTTGCACTTGCTCTTCAGACCGAATGTGATGAGAACAAATCCAAAGGAATGAGGATGATCATGGAACCTATGATTCGAATCAGCTGAGGTAGGATCAAATTCATGAATGTGTAGATAGTCTTTTGTTATCTCCTTTGAACCATCATAGGTGATATCATGCCCAAAAGAACCATCACATGATAGTGGTTGCTTGGACTTCAAATCAACTCCAAGACTTGATAAATAGTTTCTTGAGATCTCCTTTGAACCAGCAGGGATGAGATCAAAACCAAATAAGCCATGATACGCATGGGAAATGATCCCAAGCGAATGGTAATTCCCTACATATTCAATGAACTTCTGAGAACATGTACAAATGATCATATAGTAGTACATAAGAGGTAAGTGATCAAGGTGAGCGAATGAATAACCTCCTATTTCTGATTTAACCTCTGAAACATGCAATAGATCATCATTATGCAAACCAACAAACTCTTGTGCAAGACAAGATTTAAGAACCTCTTGAGTTTCTAGAGTGTGAGATGGCTCAGAATTCGAAATAGAAGACATTGAGAACATGAGTGTTGAATCTACAAATTCTTCTTTTTGGACAACTTCATTATGATATATGTTTGATATTGAATCATGATCAAAGAGACCTTCAAGGAGGGCGAATGCATCACTGGGCTTTCTCTCCAAATAGTTTGCACCAATCCCTTCATTCTGTTTTCCAAATCTTTCATCCAGATGGTCCCATAGCTCTTTTGGATCTTTAGCAGAATCATAGAAGTGGGATTTCATACAACGAGACATAGTAGTCAACATTGCTCCATAGGCTCTGTCACCTTCATTTAACCAATCATTCTCCTCTTCAGAGGATTCGAACTCTCTTTCAAGACAATAATAAAAAAGACCATGTCTCTTCAAATATGCTATCATCTTTGGTTTCCACTCATCATAGTTTAATGGAGAGAGAGGAGGAATTCCTTCCAGATTCATGGAAGCTATTGCATAAGACCTGCAAAAAACAATAGAGAATATATGCAACTGCTACTGCTACAACTGCAGCTGCACTCGAAATCTTGGTAATAACCTGCAAAAAAATATCAAGAATGGAGATAGACTATACTCTCAACATGCTCTGATATCATGTGAAAATCCTCACAACATATCTAAGAGATGATGTATACCTCACAAGAAAGATTAAGCAGGAAAATAGAAGAAAAGTGGACAATGCAGTGTAAAAGAGCAGCAGAATTATGATACAGTAGAACTCAGATAGAAGCAGAAATAACATCACACTAATTCATTAATCATAATATGAACAATAAATAATACAATGAAGAGGATTCGAATGCCAAGGTGGAAATTCGAATTAGCACTCATCATCAAATCAGTAGAGTGTCATCAATGCACAAGTAACCTTCAACCATGTGTCAAACTGAGTCTAACTGAGTGTAGTAGGTGTAACTGATGCATGGAGCACTAATGGAGGGTACATGAGGAGCTAACCGCAGTCATAACAGATCAAATAGTCTCTCTGGAGGTCTCACTGAGTGTATCAGTCAATATGTCCTCAAATCAAGGATCAGATCCACAAATCAACCAACAACTGAGTGTGTCATTAGTAGTAGGTGAGAGAGGGAGCACTTATTCCTGTGGTAGGTGAGAGAGGGCGCATCACAGGCTAGGAGGGCTGGAACTAAGTGGAAACAGGCTCCCGGGGCTAGTAAACTAAGCACTCGGTGTTGGGAGACACCATATTGATGACTGGGTGTTAACACCCAAAAAGTGCTCACTACCTCATCTACCACATTATATGGCTCATTTGTCCATTTTCCTACCATATTTCCCTTAAAATCCCAAAAAAATCCTATTAAAAAGCCTCCAAAAGGCCTAAAATGCCTCCAAAAGGCCACAAAACCACCAAAATAGCCTAAAAAAGGCTAAAAAAACCCCATTTTTCCTCTAAAAATAGCAAAAACCCCTAAAAAGGGAATAAAAAATATAAAATAATGAGGAAAAGGAGGAAAAAACCCTATACAGCTGCTCTAAACCATGTGTTTCCTAAAACCATGGGTCAGCACTCCACCACCAAAAAACTATAAATAGGTGATGGAGATCCATTATTCCATATCCACAATCACAAGCACCCTTACTCTGCCAAAATCTCTCTCGAAACCCTAGTTCACCATTGAACTACTTTCACCTTGAGAGCCACTTTTGGCCCATTCCCACCATTGGAGAAGGAGAAGGAGCATATTGAAGCTTGGAGCATCCTCTTGGACACTGCAAAGGGCTTCATCAAACCTTCACATTGAAGGTAATATCAATACAAAAAGCCATTTATTTAAATTTATTGTTTATGTTTCATGCATGTTTTAGAAGTAATTTAATTTCTGTTTTAGCTTAATTATTTACATTTACTGAACTGCTACTAAGGAGTCCATTCTCCTTAGTAGGTGCTCATTGGCACAAGCTAGGGGTAAAACCCTAGCTACAGTTTTGGCGACTCCCGTAGATTTTGAATTTCTGGTTTCTATTTTTAATTTTTTCTTTTCGGCTGTCCCTTTCGGCCGCCGCATACCGCGTCTTTTCCCTCTGCAGTCGCGTCCCGACCGCGCCTTTCAGGCCTCTACCTGCGATCCGATCGCAGCTCTCAGACTGCTTCCGACGCCCTGCCAGCGGATTCAAGTCTGTTACCTGCGATCCGACCGTGGCTAATCAGCCTGTTTGCCGCGATCTGACTGCGCCTGTCGGCCATCTGCCTCTTTCGGGCATCCCGACTGCGTCTGTTAACCCTTTTTCCGCGACCCTACTGCGTCTTTTTCCCTATTTTCTGTGTCCCGACTGCGTCTGTTGGCCCGAAAGCCGCGACCTGACCGCCACTGTTGCCCTCAAACCCGCGGTCTTCCTGTTCTGTTTCGCCACAGACCCGCGGTCTGATTTCTGCATTTTTCTTGTTTTGAGCCCAGCCCCTTTTGCTGCAATATTTTCTGCATCTGAATAGCCCTCTGTCCTACCTGCAGCCTCACTTCCCTACAGCCTTTCTGCAACATAATTTCTGTTCCCTTTACAGAATCTTTTTAAAATTTCAGTATTTTTAATTCAGAAAATTTTGCAAGTTAAAAGTTTCAATTTCAGCATTATTGATAGTTAGAAGTTGCCCCCCTTGTGGCACTTCTATTTTGGGTTCATCACCTCACGAGCACACACTCTGTCACATAAATCAAATGAGCCTTAAAAAGTACCTAATTGAACCAACATTCTAACCCCACTTGGGGAACACAAAAGAATCATTATAGTTAGGTAGGATCGGGGGGATAGGCTTCCAATAACACCCCTCAGTTATTTCACTTGAGACATAGTTGTTGTCCAAATAGGGAACCAAAATCCCCTAGTACTTTTTGGCACGGTCACGACCAGTTTATCAGAGGGCCTCTCCCTTAGGAGGGTTGAAGTCGGGAGACTGGTTCCGGAGGCCTGAGTGGAATACCGCACTCCATTCAGTAACCAAAGGGCTACCTTTCGCGGCTCGCGGGATATCCCTGTATAGGGGTATTGCGGTCAACGAACTAAACGGCAGATTCACCTTTCTGGACGTGTCATGAACGGGGTATCTTAGTTGTCATTCTTCTAGGATTGACTACCCGGTGTCCCTCCCGGTAGGGGGATATCATAGCCACTTGGATTTTCTACTCATATTGTCTGACTTGGATTTCATCACCTTGCAGAGGATATGTTTAGTTGAGTCAGAATACTTTTAGTTAGGTGTTTGCATGCTCCTTTAACTCCCTTTGGTCTAGTGAGTCCACCATTTTTTCTTTTTAGGAAACCTGCTGCTTGTTGGTATTCTGACCATCTTTGTTGTTACTCCACCTATTGTAGCACAGCTGTTGCAGTGGGTGTTTTGAGTTGGTTGTTGGCCTGAGTGCCTTGTTTTTTAGCTCTCCTTCTGCACACTCAGTTGCATTAGGGTTTTTGAGCTGTTTTTAGACTCACCTCAACCCACAAAGATTAGACACCATCTGTCACCATTGAGTCCCCGAGACATTCTCGGCGCCTCAGGGGCGAGCCCCCACAGCATGGTTCTCTTGACACCACACGTCATAGATTCCGATCATTATCCGTTGATACCACTCATCACAGATCTAGAGCCTTGTCACTTGA
This sequence comes from Larix kaempferi, assembly GCA_027924585.1. Classification (NCBI taxonomy): domain Eukaryota; kingdom Viridiplantae; phylum Streptophyta; class Pinopsida; order Pinales; family Pinaceae; genus Larix; species Larix kaempferi. Next base: position 1,406,097 of record BSBM01001057.1, read on the forward strand.
CTCCACTCGTCAGTGACGTAGGACTCCGTCACCACATAGTGACGCCCCTTACTTTACCTCCGATTCTGACGAAGAGTCTGAGAACCCTATTTACACGGCCCCTACTAGCCCCATGGCTGGCACGACTTCCACTCCGTTTGTTATAGGGACCATTGGTGGCACATCCACCACTACACCAGTTACTACACCTGTTTTGGGTATGCCCTCCATGGGACCCTCATCTACCGTACCCCTCACGGTACCTATTCCCGCAACGGGAATACCTATCCCCACTACATCAGTGGCTCACACTACCTATGGTGGTGCTGGACCATCCTCCACTACCTCAGTTCCCCCACTTGGGGGCACCACCCCAAATCTTGTCTCTCCACTTGGGGGCACTGGCCCCAACTTGGTCCAACCCACTACTGTGTCACATCCTTCTTCCAGTTTTCCATTCATGGCTAGCCTCAACCTACCTGACCTGGCCAGATTGACCAACGAACCTATTCGACACGACCCTCCATGGCCTCATATGCCTACCAAGCTTCCCTCGGACATCCCTAAGTTCGAGGGTAAGGCCGGTGAGGACCCACAAAACCATATCATGTCTTTCCACCTATGGTGTTCCTCTAACTCCATAGTGGATGACTCTGTTCGCCTCCGTCTCTTACAGCGCACCTTCACTGGCTCTGCAGCCAAGTGGTATATCGAGCAACCTCATGGGACCCACGCCACCTTTGCCTCCCTTGCCTCGACCTTCCTGCAGTTCTTCCAGCTGCCTGTCCGCTATGACGAGGGCATTGAGATCCTCCTATCCTGCAGACAAGACACGGCTACCCATATCACGGACCACATCCATGAGTGGCGTCGACGCCGTAGCTTATGCAAGATCAAACTAGATGACCGTATCTTCCTAGATTGGTTCCTCAAGTCCCTTCTTCCTGTTATCGCTAAGGATGTAGCTTCAGAAAGACCCCAGTCTGAAGAAGAGGCCATCCTTAAGGCACAGCAGTTCGAACTCATTTACGCCCAGTCGGGTTACCTTTATACCATTATACCTGACGCCCCTCGCGGCGAGTCCTCCCATCACGATGCGCCGGGGGCATCCCACGCCGCAGACGGCATCATCGGTCGTGTTTCTTCGCATCCTCAACCATTTTCTATAGCACGTCCTACCTCTGGCCCCGACCTTTCGCGGGCTACCTCACAGTCTGGAGCAACCAACTCGTATGCTCCCATGACACATCACCATGGACCCTCATGTCCACCTCAGTGCTTCGGTTATGCGACTCTTGCTTATGCTCCCCCAGTCGCACCTCAGCCTTACTACCATCAGCAGGCTTCCCCAGCTCCTGTGCCTTCACAAGCCCAACCCGCTTATTATCCACCACAGGTAGCCCCTGCGGCACACCCACAACCCGCTCCGCAGCCATATCAGCAACCCCCTCAGGTTGCTGCACCTGCTCAGCCTCAACCTACATACCATCCACCGCAGCCTGCTCCCGCTCCTGCACAACCTCAAAACCCACCTGCTGCTCAAGGGCAAGTTTACGCCCAACAAAACCCGCAGCAAAACCAGAACAACCAACGCAACCAGGGCCAACAGAACCGCGGCAAGGGCCGTAATCATGGGAACAACCAACCTGCAGACCAAGCTGGTCAACTGGCTAATCCCCCCGACAACAACAACGCGACCCCCGCTAATCAAAACCCTGATCGCCCACCTAAGCAGGCTAAAAACCCCAATTTGCGAACAAACCATCCTTGTTCTATTTGCGGGGTCTATGGCCACTACACACATGCTTGCCCACACTTAGAGCGAGCTCGGCAACTCTGGGTTGACGAGGCCCATCGCCAAGGGCATGCGGCTCCCCAAGCACCGCCCAACCCCCCCCAACCTCAACAACCCCCTTTGGTGCTACAAAACCCCTTACCAACCCAAGGCGTCGTGAACACTCAGCCGTTGGCTCCCCCTCAAGCCAACGCGCCCCAACAACAGCAAATCACGTATGCTACTCCTGATCAACCCATGTTTGACTCAGGAACCCACCACTTGTTGATGATGTCATCTGCTGACGTCAACCTACAGACCCATCGGAACCAATATGGCTCCACCTCTGAAGCCCTTCCCACTGATAAAACCGCTAACGCTCATCCCACTGATCAAGCGTTACATATCCCTCCCCCGCCGGTCGATGGCGCTCCCAAAGCAGCTCGTTTTCCACTTCACCGTATCAACAACAACCCCAATGCGCGTGCTGCGTCAAACTACAACATTGTAGACGACCTAGCCCAATTTCCCGCAGCCATGTCTGCGTTAGAAGTCTTGAAGAACTGCCTTTCCCAGCGCAAGACTTTACTTACCGCCATTGGGGGGATTGACCCAAATTATTCGAATTTGATGGCATTTGATTTAGACCAGTCTAAACCACGCCTACCTTCCAGCTTAGCATTCCAAGTTACTGTCTCCGTTAGGAATCTTGTCATCCATCGGTGCATCATCGATGAGGGTGCCTCCACATGCGTTATGTCTACGTTCATATGGCAGAAGCTGGGATCCCCTCCTCTCCAGCAGTCCACCACTGCATTACGCGTCTACGACGGTCATTCGGCTCATCCCCAAGGCCTCCTAGCCAATGTCCCCGTCCAGTTAGGCGGCAAAACTGTACTCATTGACATTGAGGTAATCAATGCCCAACTGGATTATAACCTTTTACTTGGCCGCAGCTACATGTATGCCATGCGGGCGGTTGCCTCTTCCGTCTTTCGCACCATGATGTTCCCCCATGAGGGACGCGTGGTTAAGGTTGACCAGCTCACCTACTATGATCCCAGTGCTTCTGCGGCACCTGAAAATGTTCTCCCCATGGTTGAACAACCTGTGTCTCGTGCCACCACCTCGTTTGTTTCCTCTACGGGGCCTGGAGTCTACTCAGATGCGCCGATGACCTCCACCTTTCAATCTATTCCTCCTCCGTCTTCTCCCACCGACGTGTCTGACTTATGTACTTTGTCCCACGACAGCCAACCACCTAGCAATCAACCACCCTTGTTGCCTAAACCACCATTGGTAACTAGCCACATTGGTGTTACACCGATCCATACGATCCCCTTCCTAGTCCCTCCATCAGGAGTAGTAAGCACCCCGGTCATGGCTACCCTTAGCCTCCCTGGGTTAACTTTGGGATTACCTGTGTGGTATCTTTCGCCTCCCGTTCGCCCGCCGACACCAGATGTCGTCCTCCAACCGGTGCAACCCATGGCTACTACCTCCCAGCCACCTCCTGGTGTCTCTACCCCTTCGTCCTCCACGACTCCCCCTCCTCCTCCCAAACCCACTGGGGGCAGAGGTCCACAACCTTACACTGCTGTCCCACCTCCCAAGACAGTCAAAAACCCTCCAGTGTTTCGTGCTCCTCCCAAATGCTCGCTGTGTGACGAGTTGGGCCATGCCACTCACCAATGCCCTCAGTTACCAGCCCTAAAGAAACACATGCAGATGCTCGACGATGACCCTAACATCCCAATTGTCGAACTCAACCCCACTCCCAAGCCTAAAGATAAGTCCCTACGTACCAACCACTCCTGCGCCATATGCGGTGTTTACGGGCATTACTCCCATCATTGTCCTGATCTCCCGGATTACAGAGCGGCTCTCTATGAGATGAACAATCTGGATCTTGAGACGGCACCACCTACCATTGAGGAGATCTACCCCCCAGACTCTTCACCTTCTGGAGAGATTAATACCATCTATATGATTTCTTCCACCACTCCCCCCTCGTCAACCGATTTGACGACGCAAACTTTTCATACTGATGAGGAGATTCTTGAGGCCCTTACAGCCCCGGATTATCCCTGGGATGATATGCATCATCGTTCCTACTTCATCCCAGAAGTGTCTTCCTCTAGCTCCGCTACCCAATACGCGGTTGAATCCAAAGACTTCCTTCCCACTAAGGTCGACTGGTTCAAGGACCCTATTCCTGCTCCTGATGCCTTCGAGGAGGGTAACATGGCCAATATCTCACCCGTCATCCAAGTTGATATCGCTGCCCTAGGACGTGCCCCTGAACTCATCACTTTAGGAGCATTCTGCAGTAAACAAGAGATTGAGGACTACATAAACCTTTTCAAAGAATTCCGTGATGTCTTTGCCTGGTCCTATACCGAAATGCCTGGTCTTGACCCCGCCATTATAGAGCACCACATTGACACATGGCCCGATGTACCCCCCATTCGTCAGAAACAGCACCCCATTCATCCCTCAAAGCTCCCAGCTGTCAAGGCTGAGATTGAGAAACTGCGCAAGGCAGGGTTCATTTATCCTATTGCCTATACCACTTGGGTTTCAAATCCCGTTCCCGTTAACAAAAAATAAGGCACCATTCGAGTATGCACTGACTTCCGCGATTTAAACCGCGCTTGTCCCAAGGACAATTTCCCCACGCCATTTATTGACCAGCTCATTGATGCATGTGCGGGGCATGAAGTCCTCTCCTTCATGGATGGTTTTTCCGGATACAACCAGATTCAGATCCGTAAGGAAGACCAGTACAAAACTGCCTTTACTACCCCATGGGGCACCTTTGCCTATCGCGTCATGCCGTTCAGCCTCAAAAATGCTGGTGCCACTTTCCAGCGGGCCATGAACTATTGCTTTCACGACTTGGTCCATATCCTGTTAGTCTACCTTGATGACCTTACAGCTCGTTCCCGGAAACGATCAGACCACCTTAACGACCTTCGGCAAGTTTTTCTGCGTTGTCGCAAATACCAAATCCGCTTGAACCCACACAAGTGTGTCTTTTGTGTTCCGGCAGGCCGGTTGTTAGGTTTCATTGTTTCCCATAAAGGAATTACTGTTGATCCTCTAAAATTCCAAGCCATCTTAGACCTTCCTTCTCCTCGCACGCTCCGGCAACTCCAAAGTCTGCAGGGGCGATCCAACTTCCTTCGACGCTTCGTTCCTGATTACGCCACTACCATTCACGGTTTCTTGCGCCTGCTCCGTACCCACATACCCTTCGTCTGGGATGAGCAAGCAGAAGCTGCATTCGAAGCCCTCAAGAAGGCTCTCACACAAGCCCCTTTGATCTCCCCTCCGGATTTCACCCAGGACTTCATCCTATACGTCTCGGCCTCCCAGCATGCCGTGTCCGGAGTCTTGGTTCAAGAAGACGCGTCTCACCAGGAACACGTCATTTACTACGTCAGCCAGACCTTGTCTGGTCCACCCCTCCGTTACCCATATGAGGAGAGACTTGCCCTCGCCGTAGTCTTTTCCGTACAAAAATTGCGACACTACATCTTAATGAGTCATACCACCGTCGTTGCCGACTCTAACCCCATGGTATATCTTCTAAACCGGCGGCTACTGCAAGGTCGTGTTGCTAAATGGGTCATTATCCTCCAGGAATATGACCTTACCTTCAAAACACCTAAGAGCACTAAAGCCCTCGCGCTTGCCCAGCTCATTACTGATCTCCCGTCCCTTCTCCCGGCCAAACCAATCTTCGATGAGTTGCCCGACAATCACCTATTCACTATCTCGTCTGATGACCCATGGTACGGTGATATCTTGTTATACCTGCGCACGCAGAAGTTCAGACCCAAAGTTACCCGTAATGGACGCCGTCGCATCCGTCACCAGGCCTCTCGATATCTCCTCTTAGGCGATGTCCTTTACCGGCACGGAGTTGACACAATTATTCGTCGTTGCCTTACACACGAGGAAGCTGAACACGTCCTTAATGACTGTCATAGCGGTGCCTGCGGAGGCCATTTCTCAGGGATGGCCACTGCCCAAAAGGTCGTCCGCGCCGGATACTTCTGGCCCACACTTTTCACCGACTGCATCACTGCGGTCAAACACTGCCATAACTGCCAACTTTTTGCCCCCAAGGCCCGGACACCTCCTGCTCCGTTACACCCAGTCGTCACCGTTGGTCCCTTTTGTAAGTGGGCCATAGACTTCATGGAATGTAGACCCCAGTCTTCCAACGACAACAAATATATTATTGTCGCTGTTGATTACTTCACCAAATGGGCGGAAGCCATGCCTACCTTCAATTGTACCGCCGACACTGCTGCCCGCTTCTTTTTCAACCATGTCATCGCTCGATTTGGGGTTCCTAAGCAGTTAGTCTCTGACCATGGTTCACACTTCGAAGATGCCGTCTGGCGTGAGCTATCCACCCTCCTTAAGTATGAACACCAATTTTCCTCTGCTTACTACCCCCAAGGGAACGGCCAAGTAGAGGCCATCAATAAAATCCTCAAAACCATCCTCCAACGAACGGTTGACAAGCATAAGTCCAATTGGCACCACATGTTGTTCCCTGCCTTGTGGGCTTACCGCACCTCCACTAAGACCGCCACTGGTTTTACACCATTTCATCTAGTTCACGGTGTAGAGTCTGTCCTCCCCATCGAGTGCCAGATTCCTGCCTTACAGATCGCCGTTGAGCTTCTCCCTGACACCTACCCCATCGAGCAGCGTTTGCTACAACTCGAACAAGCCGATGAAGACCGTCGGGCCACTCTCCAGAACATCGAAGCTGCCAAAAACTGCTCCAAAGCCGGTTATGATAAACATGTTCGCCCTCGAACTTTCCACGAAGGGGACCTCGTCCTCGCCTATGACCAAGCCCATGACAAAACCGGTAAAGGGAAGTTTGAATCTATGTGGCAAGGACCTTACGTCGTGCAGACCTGCCTCGGCAAGGGGGCATACATCTTAGCTGACTCCGAAGGCCGTCCTTTGCGCAACCCTCGTAATGGGTTGTATCTCAAGCGTTTTTACCCATAAAAGAAACCCGCGGCTTCATTGGTCTACGTTGTACAGTACTTTCGTTTTGTTTGTTTTTCGAACCGTTTCCACCACTGGAATCAGCACGACGCGACCGTCATGATGGTCACCTCGTTGCATTATTTTTGTTCCGTCATTTTTTGCCCATTTTTCCAACGCCACTAGTCGCCTCGGTTTGCGTGCCACATTGGCCGTTCTCCGTTTTTCACATGTTTTATATCATCGGATTCATTTTTCCGAGATGGTGATGATGCTTGAGATCATTTCTCGCTCTCACCCAAATATTTTTAGGGTATTTTTTCCACAACGCCCTCGTCACCTCGGTGTGCGTGCCACATCGGCCGTTACCCATTTTTGACACCCTTTATATCGTCGGATTCATTTTTCCGAGCTGGTGATGATGCTTGTGATCATTTCTCGCTCTCACTTGGTACAATTTTTAACATTGTGTCCCAAACACCTTGTTGCCTCGGTTTGCGCGCCACATCGGCCGCCATCGGATTGTTCCACACTTTTACATGAGCCATTCACTCCTGTCATACTGCAAATGTCTCGTTATTTTGCCACCATTTCATTTCCCCGCAAGGAGGCCCACCAGTGTTCCCCCCAACCCTCGTTCTTGGTCATCATTATTGATCCTTGATTGAACAATTCCTCCTTGCCTGGCCATTCCTTTTGTTCGGTATAATTTTATCCCTTTTTCGGGTCGGACAAGTCCTTTACGAAAAAGGCACTTAGGGAGTTTCCGTTAAGCTCTTTTCTGACTCCTAAAAGAATGAAAAGATCGCCGAGCAATCTTGCTTCCTTTCATGCTCGTTAAAGTACCTGAAAGGGCATCTATCTGGTATAATTTTAACCCTTTTCCGGACCTGGTAGACTAATTACGAAAAAGGAATACTCTAGTCACACCAGCTAGAAGAGTTCTTCATTGCATCCTTTTATGCTTCTTTGGGCCTTGGAGACTAAATCTACGAAAAAGCAACCCCCTGGAGTCTTCTTACTTGCTTTCAGACTCTCTAAAATTGAAAGCAACCACGAGCATGAACTGTCCTGGGCTCGCAAAATACACACGACAGTACCATTCCATTACTTCAGAGTCTTCTTATCGCTTTCAGACTCCTTAAAATTGAAAGCAACCACGAGCATGAACTGTCCTGGGCTCGTAAAATCCACACGACAGTATCATTTTACACACACTTCTTCTAGTTCCTTAACCCATGAAGAAGTCCCCTCCCGTGCCTCCTGGCACTTTGATCAATCATCTCGGCAGCACCCCCAATCCGGTCGCCTTTGTTCAGAGTACTCTGCAGTCTCCTGCCATTTTATACCAGTTTGAGTCTCCCTCAGCCCAGCTATCCTCCCAGATCCATTACAGCTATGATCCCTTTCCCCTCAGTCAGTTTCATATGCTGCCAGATCATTCCCATTATCATACTCTGAACAAAGGAAGTTTGAGTCCACCCACTCTACTTGCCCAGTTCTCACCACCAGTTTGTCAGTCCTGCCACCAGTACTATCACATTTCGGTTCTCCACCTCGCGCTCCTGTCAAGGAAACATCATTGCCTTGATAGTTGCAGGTCTCCCTCTGTCGACGACAGCTCCTCTATTCCAGAGGATAGGCCCAGAGGTCCCTACGCCTTGGACTTATCACCATCTGTGGTAAGTACCTATGGATCATTCTGAGAGGAGTCCTCATTGCCTCTCCGAGTGGTTGTTCCTCACATGCTCGACTTCAGCACCTTGATCGCATCGTTGAGGATCGCGTAGGATTATATCCCATCAGTTTTTTGTCGAAGACCCCGGATTTCCCCTGACTCTAGCACATTGGTGAGTCACTTCGGAACGGCCAGTTATATGTTCCCGTGGATGTCCGGGCTGCGTTGGCGTTTGTATTCGGAAGCCATCCAGTTCTATGCTTCCTTGAGTACCCATTTCAGTTCCAGTTCAGTGTACCATTGTGAGTGTACCTCTTGTCACTCTGATCCAGCAGCTCATCAGTTCCCTTGGTACCACATTCAGCAGCACTGTTGATATTCCAGTGCACTAGTTCTTCAGTTCACACATGGTCTGCCCAGCAGTATGTTCCAGATTTTGTGTCCCCTCTGGACCCTTATGATGTACACAGTGGCTATGTATCTTACAGGTCCCCCTTTTCGGGCCTCACAGTTCTGTTTATGTATCTTGATACGAGCATGGGTATGCCTGCCTCGTCCATATATTGAGATTATTCCTCAGTCAGTATTTGAGGTCATGTATATTTCAGGTCCCTATTTTTGGACCCCATTGTTGTTATTATGTTATATCCTGATACGAGCATGGGAATGCCCGCCTCGTCCATATGATCAGATGATTCCTCATCCATTATTGAGGTTATGTACTTTTAGTTCTTGCAGTTGTTCGGGATCGTTGTTCCGGGCTTCAGTTTGTTTCTTCTCTTCTCTCCACACCCAGGAAAACCATTCATGACTTATGATGTCCATCGGCCATACGATGAGCTCCTTCCCTCGCACATCAGGGGGCAATCTGTTAACACCCAAAAAGTGCTCACTACCTCATCTACCACATTATATGGCTCATTTGTCCATTTTCCTACCATATTTCCCTTAAAATCCCAAAAAATCCTATTAAAAAGCCTCCAAAAGGCCTAAAATGCCTCCAAAAGGCCACAAAACCACCAAAATAGCCTAAAAAAGGCTAAAAAACCCCCTTTTTCCTCTAAAAATAGCAAAAACCCCTAAAAAGGGAATAAAAAATATAAAATAATGAGGAAAAGGAGGAAAAAACCCTATACAGCTGCTCTAAACCATGTGTTTCCTAAAACCATGGGTCAGCACTCCACCACCAAAAAACTATAAATAGGTGATGGAGATCCATTATTCCATATCCACAATCACAAGCACCCTTACTCTGCCAAAATCTCTCTCGAAACCCTAGTTCACCATTGAACTACTTTCACCTTGAGAGCCACTTTTGGCCCATTCCCACCATTGGAGAAGGAGAAGGAGCATATTGAAGCTTGGAGCATCCTCTTGGACACTGCAAAGGGCTTCATCAAACCTTCACATTGAAGGTAATATCAATACAAAAAGCCATTTATTTAAATTTATTGTTTATGTTTCATGCATGTTTTAGAAGTAATTTAATTTCTGTTTTAGCTTAATTATTTACATTTACTGAGCTGCTACTAAGGAGTCCATTCTCCTTAGCAGGTGCTCATTGGCACAAGCTAGGGGTAAAACCCTAGCTACACTGGGATGCATGCAATTGCATGCCTGCATGCAAAAATGCATGCATGACTGAATGCAAAATGCTGGTAGGAATAGGATGGAGTATAGGATTATCCTAACACATGTATTGTATTGAAGATCCATAAATGAATTTGAATGAAGATTACTGTGCCCCTTGAATTTTTTGTGTATGTTATCAAATGGTGTTTCCATTCTTTGCTTTATACTAGTTGTGTAATTCTGCTATGACTACCTATATGCATGTATGACAAATGTATGTTGCAGTATGGTGAACACATACACTATATCCCAGTTTATTCTTGCAGTTAACCCTTCTCATAAAAAATAGGGCTAGGCTATGCTTTAGGTGATACCTTGTCACTCCGGGGATTGAAAATGCCAGCACACTAGACTACAATGACACTCTTTGTTGTCCCCTACATAAGAACCTCGGTCTCATTTTGTGTCAACAAATGGTTTTCTTGTTGAGACTTGGTTTCTAATATGACATCGTTAATTACATAGATGCACTTGTATCGAAAATAAACATTCAAGATCAGTGGGAAAAAATGTTTGAATACTTTTTAATACAAAAAATGAGTTACGAGGGTGGGATCCACCAAAACTTAGAGAATACATTCTTTATGGGGGACCAATATTTGATAAATATGAATTCCTATGGGTAGATCTCCGTGTAAAATTATTCAAGTGGTTAAAAATACTTGCGGAAGCTCCAAAACATAGCAACTAACAATGAAGGACCGTGCAATGGAGTTGAAGAGAACTAACAGCATTACACCGAATGGATACTCTTCTAACAAGGGATGCTGATTTTTTGGTAGAAAATGATTTGATTGATATATTGTAGAGTTTGTCATAGAAAACAACAAGTCTGTATCTAGCATTGAAAAATATCTCAAAAAGGGGGCAAGAGGTAAGCTCCTGAAGGAAGTTTTGTCGTGGATTAACACCTAGAGGGTTGAGTACATATTTTTGCTGCTGAACTTGATTAGGATGGAGGAGTAAAACCCTCACACCACTAGGGGAGTGGTTGAGGTGATGTTGCCAAGTTGCGAAAAGTAGAAATTCCATGCAATGGGGGATCTATCAATGACGTTAGCGATAAGCGTGTAGAAAGAAGATCAGGAATATGCAAAAGTGGTGAAATACATATATGAGAAAAAAGAAGAAGAGAAGTGCACATCTAGAAGAGGAGTTGTGGAATGGAGAAAATAGTGAAGAGAGATAAAGGGAGTTGCAGATGGTAAAACAACGAGAGGAATTGGCCAATTCTTGGTTAAGAGGAAGAGGAATTGAAGTGCAGGATGATCTAGCAAGGAGGATTTGGGGAGAATGTGTGAATGAGGAAAGAGATTGCGAATTTCAGTTATCAAGTAGTGGATTATTGAACCAGTCAGCTAAACCAACCCTTAATTACAAGGAAAAGACCTTGTACAGGAGGTTTGTAGTGTTATAAGATTGGTCAAAATTCTCAAAAATCCTCCGCTACAACCTTTGGAAATGGTAATGGATGTTTTAGAAATGTATTATAACTAAAAAAAATCCATGGTCGAAATTTATTGCAGAGGTGTTTTTATCGGTGCACTTTATTGAACAAAACTCAATGGTGAGTTTTAAATAAATAAATCCACTTGTGCGCATAAAAATTTGAGCACCAATGCTTCATAATATATATAGCATCAGTGGAGACCAAAATTTTAATCAGAAGCGGTGCTTTATAACAATTTATATGCACTAGTGCTTTCTATTAAATGTAGCATCGGTGCTTACAAACTATTAAAAAAACTAGTGCTTTATACAAATATATGCGTCGGTGCTCTTTGTGAAATGTAGCACCCCAATATTAAAGAATAGATTTCACTTTGTGGCTAGGTTTTTCTTATTTCGAGGCCTGCAAATTCATCCTTTCCCTCATGGCGTCAGGTGGGGGATCCTCTCCTACCCTATATGCTGATGCGTCAAAACACTAATTGCTAACACATGAAAGAAATCCCTGGACAAAGGAAGCTCAATATTTGTTAAGTGCGTAGATGAAATCTCGGAAGTCGCCCTCCCTCGAGAAGATACTAGGAGGGTCACCCTTGTAATGATGGAAAGGCCTCTCATTGGGTTGTTTATGAGCCTCTGGCCTTCCCCAAGATCCATGAACATATAGATCCAGAATAATTGGGTTCCGCTTCTCACAACTCAGATCTCCTGCTACTCAGAGGGTAAGGGATTTTCTATTTTTTTAGTTTGAACAAAAATTAGATTGTTATTTAATATTAACAAATGGGCCATACTTCATGTGTCCCCAATGGATCTATCTGAAGAAATGGACCCCAGACTTTGGCCTCTCTCTGTATATCCCCTTCGTTGTCCCTATTTGGGTAAAGGTTCCCCAACTACCCATCCACTGCTAAAACGATGAGTCATTGAGAGCAGTTGGGAACTCACTAGGAAAATACATAGATCGAGCCGAACCCAAAGAACAATTTTATTGTGCCTAGACCTGTGTGGAGTTGGATATGGACATAGGTCTACCAGAAATTATCAAGTTAAAAGTCTACGTCTGGACTCATATTCAACAATTAGACTATGAATAATTTCCTTTCAAGTGAATAATTTGTCATGAGTACAGGAACTTTGTAAAGAACTACAAATAGGCTCAGAAGGATCAAGAGGAAGCATAACCAAAAGAAGGCCGAAACCAATTCAAAACATGCTCAAACCCTATATCTCAACCAAAATGGAAAAAACTAGGCCCTCCTGATATCTCTCTCCCTGTTAGTCTCATTGCTCGACTCCTCATGGAAACCCCCTCCTCCGTAGATCTCAAACTCCTTCTTTTCCTTAACACATATCAAGGATCAAAGCTCCCTAGAGAGATTTGATAAAATGGATGAAATAGGAGAAATAGAAAACACCGATGGGGGCTTGAAGATGCAGAATCAAGTGCAACTGGATCTCAAAGACAGAGAAATTCAAACAACCCACAAAACCCTTCCAGAAGAGGATGCATCATCACAAGGGTCTTAGGAAGAGGAAGAACCCTCCCTAGACAGGACAACAAGAAAGGCCTAACAAACGAACATAGAAGTTATGGAAAACCAAGTAGAAAAAGAGAAAGTGTTAGGACAACAACTCACCATTGAAAAAGTAATGCGTAGAATTGGAAAATGAAGAGGAGGAAAACCAAAAGTACAAGAGGACCCTTTAAGGGGCCTCTCCACTCACGCCATAGTTAAGTAATGAGGATAGTATCCTGGAACTGTAGGGGTATGGGAAGTAAAAAAAAGAAGCAATGAGAAATTTAATTAAGTTAGAAAAATCCAAACATCCTCCTAAACCATGGGACTAAGCTTGCAGAGAAGATTTGCATTGAAGTCGGGAAGAAAAATGGAAGACAAGCTCAATAATAGTAGTTGGCTTAAGGGGAGCATCATGGGGAATCACGACCCTATGGGACTCAACTAAATATAATATGAATTCATCAGTCCCCAATCAATCATGGATCCTCACCCATATCCAACAAATCAATACGAATAAACAGATAAGTACTCTGAACGTTTATGTCCTAGTCATTTATTCTGACAAGCAGGCTTGTTGGATCTCCATTGGAAACCTACTTGAAAATGCACAAGGGAAAAATATCATTTTGATAGGAGATATGAATCTCACCCTCTCAGGAGAAGAGAAAAGGGTAGGCTCAATTGTTCGGGATCCTTTCCGTGAGCAGGCAGCAGATTTGATTCAAAACTAGGATCTAATGGACATCAAACCAAAAAAAGGAAAATACACTTGGACAAACAAAGGAGTTGGGCCAGGGCACATAGCATCCAGATTGGACAGGTTTCCCATCCACTCCTCCCTCGTCCTTCAGGGGCTATCTTTATCCTCCTTTATCATCACATTTGGAATATTAGATCATAAACACATCTCTCCGTTGATTGAAGAGGAACATCTTAACCTCGGTCCTATTCCTTTCAAATTCAGTCCGCTATGGATTTCTAAGCCTAAGTTTCAAGAAACAATGAAAATAAATTGGGATCTCACGGTAATCAGATCCACCTCCTATGTTTGGTAGGAAACCGAGGAGAACCAAAAAATATTTAAAAATTTGGTCTAGGATGAATGTTATCACCCCCTCCCTTGAGAAAAAAAAAAGTCCAAATGCTATCCCAACAACAAGAAAAAATGGAAAATAGTCGAATCATAAAGGAAGATCTCAGTAAGGAAAAGAAACTATAGGAAGACTTAAGCAAAGCATGTAGAGAAGAGGAAGAATACTGGAGGCTCAAATCTAGAAGCCTCTTGATAAAACGAGGAGAGAGGAACACGTCATTCTTTCACAAGCAAACTCAGGCAAGAAGGAATTTTTTTTTTGACAACAATCATTGACGGGGAGGGAGAAACACTTATAGAATTTGGGAAAATAAAAAAAGAAGCTCATCTCCACTATAAAAAGTTGCACACAAAGGAATGAATATCTTCTTCCATGCCAGCCGAGGAAATCTCATCGTATATTCGAAGCCTAATTTCTCAAGAATACTGTGCAAACCTGAGTAAAGAGATAGAGGAAAAAGAGATAACAAAATTCATTAGGGAAGTAGAAGTAGAAAAGGCTCCAAGTTAAGATAGAGTTACAATGCACTTCTATAAGGATTGTTGGATAACAATCAAGGTGGATCTTTGCAGAATGATTAGAAGGTCTCAGTACAAGCCCAATCTTGGTGACGAGGTTAACTCCTCATTCCTCACCCTAATCCCCAAAGAGTCGTCTTCGACCTCCTTCTCCCACTCCAGACGCTTTCCCTTTGTAATGTGTCCTATAATATCATCATGAATATCTTGGAAAATAGGCTAAGAAATATCATGCCTCGCATAATATCTGATAATGAAGGAGGCTTTGCTGAGAAAAGACAACTAATAAACAATTCTAACCTAGTCCAAGAGGCGATACATTCAAGCAAAGTGAGGAAATAAAAAGGAGTGGTAGTAAAGATGGACATGGCCAATGCATTCGACAGAGTGGATCATGAATTCCTTTTTAAGGTCATGCAAACATTTGGGGTTGAAGACTGATTCATCTCTTAGGTGAAGGCCTGTATCAAATGCCCTTGAATATCTCCTCTTGTTAATGGTAAACCAATGAAATTCTTCCAACTAAGTAAGGGTGTGTGAAAGGTATTCCCCCTCTCGCCATTTATTTCCATACTAGTTGCTGACGTTCTGAGCAGGATATTAGAAGCAAAAAGGAGAGATGGGAACATTCCAGGAGTAAAAATAGTGAGTGGGGTGAAGTACATTATACACTCCCAATTCATTGATGATAGTATTCTATTAGGAGGATCCTCTCCGATTATGGGGCAAATATTTGAATCCATACTATCAGCCTTCTGCAATTCCTCAGGTGGAGAAATCAATAAGATCAAAAGTAGAATATATACTTGGAACTTGACAAGTAATGAGGTGTCGACAATAGAAAGAAAAATGGGAATCTCAATTTTCACCTCATGGAATAATTCAAATACCCGGGTCTCCCCATTGTCTACGCCTCTTATTACAAGCAATCCTAACTTTCGATCATTGAAAAAGTCAAAAGAAAACTCCTCAATTTGGGATTAATATGGCTAAATCCGAGAGGGAAAACAATTTTGATTAAGTCGATTATCTATGCTATGCCTCTCTTTCAATCGACAGTATCCATGGCGCCAAATTGGGTAATGGACCAGCTCTCCAAGCTTATTTGTAAATGTCTATCGAATGGAGGAAAAAATAATGAAAATAAGTTTCACCTAGTCAGTTAGTAAATTATCCAGAATCCTATAAATACCGAGGGGATGAACATAAGAAACTTAGCACTCTCAAACCTAGCTATAGGAACAAAAATACTTTGAAATATGCTAGACAACAATAAAGGATGGGTTCAACAGGCCTTAAGAGATAAATATTTGAAAGGTAGGGGGCTTCGTTGTCTAGACAAGCCCCCAAATAAAACTCCGAGCACTCATATTTGGAAGCTATGCAGAAAGGATTGGAATTTATTCTCAAAGGAATTACACTAGATCCATGGTAATGGAAAACACATCAATACTTGGAAATATAATATCTTAAACCGAAATCCACCATCTTTAGAACAAGGGTTGTCTAGGATCAAGGATTGGCTAGACACCAATGGAATTAAAAAAATTAGAGACCTCGACAATGGGAGAGGGAAGGTGACAATTGGGTTGGATATAAGGATATTAACATCCCAACTCCTCTTCAAGAGAGTTATAACCGACTCCTGACGCTCCCAGCAGGAGCTACTCCTATCAAAAAAGGCAAAATTACTCTAGAGGTTGGGGAGCTTAAGGGAGATATTCCATTGCTCTTAGGTATCGTGCTCTCGCATCTTCCCCCGCCTCCCTGTCCAAATCAAAGATGTGGGAAAAGATATGGAAGGACATGGGCCCTTTGAAATTGAATTTCTTCTATTGGACTGTCAGCCACGAGAAAGTATTCACCAGGGAAAATGTAAGGAAGAGAGGCATACAAGGTCCTACAAGATGCTCATTATGTAATTCTTCAAAAAGAAACAATGGAACACCTCTTCCTTCATTGCAAATTTGTAAAGGAATTTTTTCACCTTGGTATTAGCAAGCTTGGAGATTAGGAAAGTATTCCTACAACCCTCAAAGGCTTATTTGCAAGATGGTTGAAAGACATGTCAAAAGATTTTAGATTGAAACCTCTCTTGACACAATCCTGGTTGAATCTTCCAAAATTTACACTATGGAATGTTTGGCTTGCAAGAAATAGACTCATCTTTCAAAACATTCCTTGCACTACTCAACAAGCTGCGATCAAAGCCAAGCAACTAATCGAAGAAATGCTTGGTTAGGATACCCTTCCTATGGACTCAAATCTATCCAAGGAGGAAGTAGAATGGCTTGATGGGGTTTCCTCCTCCTTGACCCCTCTCCCTCTATTAGAGTCGAACCATAGCCAAATTTGGAAGCTCAGAATAAAAAAAGAAGAGATGGAGAGGTGGAGGAAGGAAAATGGATACTACATTATGTGGGAGGGGTGATCCTCGACCCCGAGGGACACATAACAATAAAATATGCCTGAAGTCTCAGCAGAAAAATAAATAATCAAGGAAAAGTCTACATGCTATGGAAACGATACAAGCAAGCCATGAAATCTGGAATAACCTCTCTATCAATCCTTGGAGACTTAGCCTTAATAATAAGTTATTTCGTCTTAAACATACAAGAAAAATATCCTGGCCTCCAAAGACAAATAGATCGAATAAAAAATGAACTTCAACATTTTTCGAAGATTCAACAATGGCATATTCTAAGAGAACTAAATGAAGCTCTAGACCTAGAGGCCAGCGTAGTATTTAGACTAGAGGAGCATCAACTCTTGGTAAATTCTCAAACCTCGGAATGGGACCCAATCCCATGAGACATGGATTAGATAGAAGGGACGTGTGGTCCTCTAAGTGTCTACATGGTGTCACTGTCCTTCCTCTCACAATTATGTAGACAAGTGTGAAATTAAAACCCATTAACGCTCGCATGAGGGACATCCTTTCACATGCTCATCCCATCTAGAATTTGGCTCAAATAAGGATGCGATCGGGCTCTCAGAAGTACATTCTGGTACAAACATAAATTATGGAATTTAATGGAGGTTTGTGGCTACAAAGATGGTGGATCCGGTCCAAAATTAGCTATGTGGGTCTATTTACCCCCTTATCTGATACTAGATAACTGGAACTATATCTTGTTGAAAGCAATGAAGGAAAGAACAAAGGTATTAGTCATGCCGAGAAATGAAGGACATCACTGTTGAGGAACTTGCATATGTCACCATCTTAGGAGGCTCAAATAAAATAACAAGGAAAACAATAAGTTGATAAGAAGGATGGCCAAAAAATTTGACTAGGAACTGGGCATGTTGGAAAGGTGCTTGGAGAATGAAGAAGACAACAAGGAACAATAGAATGAAGACACTCGCCAAAGGGAGATGAATCTGTTAGAAAAATTGGCCACTTCGATCTAGTTGCTCCAAACACTTTCTTAGTAAATCACTCTACCAAAACTCTCCCTTCGGAATTTCAACAAAATAATGAAATAATGATTATGTATTTTTTTTAAACAATCTATAGAAATAGGTTTTGAAAATGAATTTCTTGTTCATTTTTCAGTCTATGGAAAAATAATTCATGTGAATATTTATTTTTGATTCTCAGGATTGTGGTGAGCATGTTACATTGGCGCACCAACGTGTCCGATCATGAAACACATAGTAAATTTGTTTTTTTTTAAATTTTCCCGGAGTAGCGATGTGCTAGAAAAATATGCATGCACGATGCCCTTCTATTTTCATGACATACCATGGTGGCATACAATATAAGATTGTAAAAAATATATTGTATTGCAGTGCGTATTCAAAACACGGATACACCTAGCCCGATGGGTTAGCTCAAGTGGTTGAGAGTTGTCAGTTGTAAGAAAAAGGTCTTGGTGTCAAATCCCTAGGTAGCTATGCATTGATATATAAGGGCTTCACTTGATATCCCCACTGAGTTAGGATCCATAATCAGAGCCAGTGGGGTTAGGTCCCTTCGAGTGGCCCCCCTATGAATTCTTACCATGGACGTAGCTGCTCATCTTCGGGGTTGTTAACCACATTAGTAAAAAAACACGAATACACTGGTTTGCCTTAATATACTAAGTGCACCGCCATCAACATTATTGAAAATTGCATCGATAACTATCCACTATCCAATATACGGATAATTTTCTTTGTGGGTATTTATGCGGATGTTCCAACATGGTGCGTATGTGGATTGGCAGTATTGGTACACCTTGATAGTTAGGATGCATTGGTGCGGTTGTATTTGTTTTTGTAATTGTAACTTCATAAGATATTCCCTTGTATTTTATATTGTTAGTATTATTGTACTTTATGTGTACCTTCGACGAAGATTTTTTTCCTCCGTTTGGGGATGTAATTATTATGATTAGTCATTCTAGGTCATTGAGGTAAAATACTCCATTGTAAGTCAGTGCAATAGATCCCCAAAAGGTCAAATGTAATTGTAATATTGAGTCTCCTAGAGAAGTGATCGACCGAGTAAGTTTAGTTAGCGCTGACCTATTTAGTTAAAAGGTCACCCCAAAAGTAAAGTATAAATAGAGAGAAAGGCTCTCTCATTTGGACACACACTCACTCACTCGAGTTTGCATAAGTGAGAGAGAGAAGACAAGTTCACATAGGAGAAAGAGAGAGAGATGCAAAAGACTATCTTGTTTTGGAGTTTTCCATTCTGTGATATTGTATTGGTGACGATTCTCTCCAAGGAAGTTGCGGGTTTTTGTCTTTTATGGTTTCCCCGAGGAAAATATTTGTGTCTCTTGTGTTATGTTGTGCTTGTTATTCTTTCAGTTAAGATCCTATATAATATTGATTAAAAGTCGAAAATCCAACATGGTATTAGAGCTAACCTGAAAATAAGACATTGTGCAGCTGCGGGAACCTAGGGATTCTAAGTTTGAGGTCTTCTCTCCACAGATCATTCGAAAAAGGAGTCTAGGATAACTCTCCCTAGGAGGGCGCATCTTTCTGTCAAAGCAGAACCTGATTCCGAGAATTTTCAATTTTTGGCCCGTCATTACTACTGGAAGGAAAACTAGGGAATCATCTGTTTTGGGATTCTGTTCATAGATTTGGAGAAGTGAGTACATTGGAAAACTCACCTTGAGGAGGCGCATCTTCCTATCCAATCAAATGTTCCAAATTCCAAGTTTGGAAAATTAGGGTTTCTCTGACAAACACTAGGCCAACCAGCTCCAGAACCAGTTTGGACATATCAAAAGTGGTAAGACCTAAAAGCTTTGCTATTTCCATTTGAAGTACTCATTCAATATGTCTCACCACACCAAGCTTGAGGATAAGCTTGAAGGAGATGATAAATTTCGAGCATGGAAGTATATCATTTCTCTTGTCCTTGAAGAAAATGATTTGGACAAGTATGTAAATGAAGAGGTTCCATCACCAGAGGGAGATGAGGCTAAGGCTATCCACAAGAATATGTTGATGTATTTGTAACTTCGGAAGATATTCACTTGTATATTGTATATATTGTATTTGTACTTTATTGTATCCCCAACGGAGCTGTATTATTCCTTCGATTGGAAGTGTCGCCAGTTGTACTTGCAAGTGTCGCAAGTTATATTGTAAGTGTCATAACTTATACTTGATGGGTTATTAGACCACTTTAATGGGGTCGGCCTTGTATGAGTCATGCGGGTTAAAGGGTTATTAGACCACCCTAGTGGGGTCGTCCCATTCAAAATTATGTTAAGTGGTTAAGTTGGGGCCGACCTAGTTAGAGTTAAAAGACAAGTGAAGTAGTGTATAAATAGAGAGTGTGTCTCTCTCATTTTACACATTCTCTCATTCACTCACTTCACATTAGTGAGATAGAGGAGGATTGCGCACAAGTGGAGGAGGAGTAGCTACTGTAGACATTTATCTTTTGGCGATTCATCTTGGTGATCTTTGTATTGGTGCTTATTCTATCTCTGAGGAAGTTGCGGAGTTTTTCACCTTCTTGGTTTTCCCCTTGTGAAATGTTTTGTGTCTCTTGTCTCTTGTCTCTTATACTTGATATGTTGTACATGTTGTTCTTTCAGTTAAGATACTAGATCTATTGAATTAAATGATGAAAAACTAACATGGTATTAGAGCTAGCCTAAAGGAAGGCATGGTATGGAATTTATGACACTTGTTGCACTTGCGACAAATCAGAAGCTAGGGCTTGGTATAGTAAAAACTAGTCATCGTGGAATTTTCGCTATAAATCCATTTTGGAGAATTTTCAGGATCTAAAACTTCTACAGGTTGAAGATAACATCCCCATGTACCTTGTGTCCAAAACACAACATATAATTAGCTGTAATATATGTTTTATGATCCGTACAATTTAGGGTTTCTGCCTCTTCCAGATATCAGTCATAAACAGGTGACCTAGGAAAACAGGTCACAACTTGGTCTAGGTAGCTCCAAATAAAAATATGTAAAAAGTGACAGTAAGAGCACGGACTGTAGTTTCATAGGTCTAGGTTTTAGAGGCCGAAGTTGAAACAGTGACACGTGGAAATCCGTACAAGTTCGCTATACTGTTTAATCCCATAAACAGGTCACGTTGTGAGATTTGGCATATCTCTCTCAGAGAATCCATTTGAGTTCAGACCTATGGGGTTGGAAAGATGACAGGTCAGGCTACCACAGTCCATAATTTCAGACCCTTTGGATCTGAAATTTCAGAGATGCACCAGAAACAATAAGGCACATATTTCTATGAAATAGAATTGGATTTTGAGCATTCTCATTTTTGGCTTGTCACTACTGCGGGAAATTAGGGCTTTTGACAGAAGTGGAATTTTGGAGTGATCTTAGAATAGGATTACTCTCCTTAGCAGAATTGAAATTTAGATACCAAGTTCAGAGTTTTTGGTTGGGTAGAATCATGAGCATTATCAAACCCTAGTTTGGGATCTTGATCGAAAAGGTGGAAAATTAGGGTTTTTGCAAAAGTTGAAAATTTTGGAATCTGTGACCATAGTTGGATGCTCCTCAGAAAAATTGAAGTTTAGAGCACAAGATCGAACCTTTTGGCTGGGCAGAACCCTGGGCATTATCAAACCCTACTTCTGGATTTTGTCCAGAAGATCCGAAAGTTTCAAAGGCAATTTTGAGGGGTCAAATTTTGGAGATTTCAAAATTGAAGTATACCAGCTTGATCAGCTCAGCAAGGCGCATCTTTTCATCCAATCAAAAGTTTGAAATTTTAGGGTTTCTCTGACAAACCCTAATCCAGCTCTAGATCCAGTTTCAGCAAATCAAAGTGGATTGGGTTAATCCTAGAAGAGAATGAATTGGACACCTGCATAAGTGAAGAAGTTCCAATTCCAGAGGGAGATGAGGCTAAGGCCTTACATAAGAAGGCTACAAGCAATCTCGACAGGTATGACTTGAAGAGATACATGTATGTTTTGAAATTTGTTCATGATTAAGTTTATGATATATGTTTGTCTTCATATTATTGAGTTTAGTACAATCTTGATTAATTTTAGACTTGTCTTATCACCATAGTAAAAGTATGAATGCATGTGAATACATTCATTGATTAGGGGTATGACACTTATGATTGTACTAATACACTATTTTGTTGTATGAGGATGATGTTGTCCACTAACATGAAGGGTACATCAAGAAAGACAAATAAAGTTCTAGATCAAGAACATATGACCATGGTGACATGAAGACAAAGACTCATCCATAGTCATGGATCACATAGAAGCTGCACTTACGAGGTATGTATAACTTGGTTCTACAATTATTAACTTATGAGATATGCAGGTTGCTAGCACAAGGTCTCTAAGAGAACAAAGAAGACATTGTTTGGGTATGTTAGACAAGCATGATAATCCAGGTATGTTTTCCTATATCAAGTTAGAATCCTACTTTGTGTTAGGATCTCATATAAGTATACTTTTGTATGATTAATAATGATCATTCATGAAGTTATAGGTTTGAGTAATCATGGGTTTATGCATATTATACTTCTTACTTTGATTGATGATATGGAAAACCAGAAAAGTCCTATGGTCAAATAAGAATATGCATAAGTAAAAGAAGTACTCCCTAAAACCTTGAATACTAACGCTTGTGATAAATTACCTATGTATGAAATGACCAGGACCATACATGTTTAAGATTATTTAGAATCATAATGTTTTGATAGTATTGAGATTATACTAATGGATGTATGATTATGAATGAGATCTTGAGGATGACACAATGAGGACACTAGTGCACACTTAAGCATGCATAGTGGTCCAGGATGGATATAAGTTCAAGAACAGATAATCCAGGAAGCAAATATCAAGAGGGAGCACACTCCAATAGTTCCTGCAAGGAAGCAATGATTAAGAGGGAGTCCACCCACAACTAAGCAAAGATAAGTATTTGAATTGTCATATGATTACTTAAATAATGTTGTCCAGTCATGTACATACTTATGTTCCTAGATTTAGGATGTATATTATGCATATTAGAAAAGTTGCATTTATGAACAAGATACTACTAATATGCAAGTAATGGGTACGTGGCCTATGGTAATGTACAACATTCCATTGCTACTTATCTAGAATGAAACCTCTTTGCTAACATGTTGGGAGTTGTGCACACTCTTAACAAATGTTCTGGTAGAGATGGAAGGAATCTATAAAGTTACCGTGTGAATATGGGATATGGATAAATGTTGTATTGAAGCATTGGCTAAGATAATTGCATGACTGCATGACATATGTCTTTATGCATAAGAATTTTTTTTTTAAAACCATGAGAAGTTTCTAATCATGCAATTGAATTTGACTTGTAGGAAAGATCATGTACAATCACCTACAAAAGAATGACAACAACATTTCTTCCAACAACGAAGTTCAAGAAAACTATCTATTGAAGATATTGAAGAATCTGAAGTTCCTGGGATGAGGGATGCAGTAATGGAAGGATGCCATGATCGAGGAATACCAATCGATCATGAAGAATGATGTTGGGATGTGGTCCCAAGACCAGAAGGAAAGTATGTTGTGACTTCCAAGTAGATCTACAAGATCAAGCATGCTGCAGATAGTAGCATAGAGAAATACAAGGCAAGTGATGAAGTGGAAGATACACCAAATGGATGTCAAGACAACTTTCTTAAATGATGTAGTCGAAGAGGAAGTGGAGCAACCATTTGGTTTTGAGACACATGACAGGGAGTCATATGTGTGCAGACTGAAGAAATCCTTGTATGGATTGAAGCAAGCTCCTAGGACATGGTATGGCAGAATAGACAGCTTCCTATCCAGTTTGGGCTTTACCAAGAGTAAAGCGGATTCCAACCTTTACTAGAAGGTTGAGGAAGGAAATCTAGTGATACTCCTATTGTATGCGGATGACCTGTTTGTGACAGGTGAGGATAGATCGATTTCTGACACGAAGAGGAAGCTGGCTGCCGAGTTCAAGATGAAGGACTTGGGCATGATGCATTACTTTCTAGGTATGGAGGTGTGGCAGAGTGCAGATGGAATCTTCCTCGGACAAGGGAAGTATGCGGTAGAGATCCTGAAGCGGTTCGGGATGATAGACTGCAAGGCCATGGCCACACCTATGGAATCGAACCTGAATCTATTGAGTGATGCTTCATCAGAGTCGGTTGATGTCACGGTGTATCGTCAGATGATTGGGTCCTTGATGTACCTGAAAAACACAAGACCAGATATTTTCTTTGCGGTGAACTCCTTGAGCCAGTTTTTGATAGATCCTAGACATGTTCACCTGATTATTGTAAAGCATATTATGAGGTACCTGAAGGTTACTATTGATTATGAGCTCAAGTATGATGTGAATCAAAATTTTAACCTGGAGGGTTATGTTCATTCAGATTGGGCAGGCAGTGCTGCAGATAGGAAGAGAACTTCGGGGTGTTGCTTGAGTATGGGATCAGGTGTGATCTCTTGGTTTAGCAGAAAGCAGTCCTGCGTAGCACTGAGTATAGCCGAAGTAGAGTATGTCGCAGCTTGTTCGGCAAGTTGTGAGGCAGTGTGGCTTAGAAATCTACTGTCTGAATTATTTGATATCCCGTTGGATGCTACCTGTATCTTCTGTGACAACCAAAGTTGTGTGAAGTTATCTGAGAACCGGTGTTCCATGACAAGTCGAAGCATATCGAGATCAAATATCACTATATCAGGGATATGGTACAAAGAGGAGCAGTGAAGCTCCTGTATGTTGCGGCGGATGAGTAGATTGCAGATGTATTGACCAAACCACTAGACAAAGTGAAGTTCGAGTACTTCAGAAAGAGGCTTGGTGTACTTCAGATCGAGGTTCCTTCCAAGGGGAAGTGATGAGTTAGGAAGACACATATGCACATGGGATTTTCTGACATGGTTGTATATGTGTTCTCCCATGGTCGTGATGTAATGGCTGATCCATTCTCACATGGTGGTATATGTGTTCTCCCATGGTGCAGATGTAAGGAATGGATCCATTCTCACATGGTGGCAGATGTGTTCTCCCATGGTGTAGATGTAAGGGCTGAAGCCATTTTTCACATGGTGGTAGATGTGTTCTCCCATGGTGAAAAAGTAAGGGCTGGAGCCTTCCCTGAATGGTGGTATATGTTTTCTCTAATGTCGGTGGTGTAAGTGTTGTATGATGTGCATCTAGGCTGTGCTCCGTGGATGATGAGATGATCTGAAGAGGACGATGCTGTGACGATGATCAAGATTATCATGCGATGATGATATGCATCGCATCGATGATATGATGATGATCAGGATGATCATGTGATGATGACATGCGTCAGGACAATGCTGTGATGATAGTTATGTGATGATGATATGAATCGGGATGATGCTATGACGACGATCAGGATGATCATGCGATGATGATGTGCATCAGGATGATGTATTGTATGATGATGATCGGTATGATCATGAGCATCAGGAGGATGCTCCGTGAGAGGATGATCAGGTTGATCATGAGTATCAAGATGATACTACATGGTTGTGGACAGGTTGTGCGATAAGCATATAATAGCGCCCTGAGAGATTTGCAGATACTCTTGCTAGGTTTTTCCTATGGCATATAATATCTCCTTGGGATATCTGGCAAATGCTCTTTCGAGGTTTTTCTTGGAGGGACATATAATAGTGCCCTAGGATATTCGTAGATACTCTTGCTAGCTTTTTCCTATGGCATATAATAGCTCCCAAGGAGATCTGGAAAATGTTCTTTCAAGGTTTTGTCCGTGGCATGTAATTTCACCCTAGGAGATCTTGAAGGTTGTGCTGGGCACGTAATCATTCCTTGGATGCTCTTGCTAGGTTTTTCCATACCACATGTAATCAGTCCTGGAGATCCGATAGGTTGTGCTAGGCATGTAAAAGTCCTGGGATGCTATTTATAGTTCTTTCCAGTCGTGCTATGTACATAAACATTCCTGGGACACTCTTTTAAGGTTTTGTGGTGGTCACATGTAATAGCTCCCTGGAAGATCCGATAGGTTGAGCAGTAAGCTCGTAATCAGTCTTGGGATTCTCTTGCTAGGTTTTGTTGATGCACATAATCATCCCTGAGGATTCCATAGGATGGCCAGCTTGTAGAGATGATGAAGACCTATAGGAGGCTAGGCCTACATCGAACATGAAAAGGGGCAAGCTCTGTAGAACTTCCTATGACGAGAAGAATTGAGAGATAGCACCAGTGATCGAGATGATGAGTACAACAACAATGACGATGATTCTCCGTGATCCAGTGATGATGATCCAACTCCAGAATTGAAGACTTGTGCCGATATGTATTGATGACCTATGTCTAGAGAATACCTTCCTAGTTAAGAGGGAGTGCTTATGTATTTATAACTTTGGAAGATATTCACTTTGTTTATTGTATATATTGTATTTGTACTTTATTGTATCCCCAACAGAGATGTATTATTCCTCCGATTGGAAGTGTCGTCAGTTGTACTTGCAAGTGTTGCAAGTTATATTGTAAGTGTCATAACTTATACTTTATGGGTTATTAGACCACCTTGATGGGGTCGGCCCAGTCAACATTATGTTAAGTGGTTAAGTTGGGGCCAACCTAGTTAGAGTTAAAAGACAAGTGAAGTAGTGTATAAATAGAGAGTGTGTCTCTCTCATTTTACGCATTCTCTCATTCACTCACTTCGCATTAGTGAGAGAGAGGAGGAGTGCACACAAATGGAGGAGGAGTAGCTGCTGCAGACATTTATCTTTAGGGGATTCATCTTGGTGATCTTTGTATTGGTGCTTATTCTATCTCTGAGGAAGTTGCGGGGTTTTTCACCTTCTTGGTTTTCCCCGATGAAATGTTTTGTGTCTCTTGTCTCTTGTCTCTTATGCTTGATCTGTTGTACATGTTTTTCTTTTACTTAAGATCCTAGATCTATTGAATTAAATGATGAAAAACTAAAAAAATAACTTGGATAAGGCTAAGAGAATTATTGCAGACTCCATTAAGGATCATCTCATCCCACATGTGTCATTCTTGAAGAAACCTAAGGAGGTGTTCGATGCTTTGACGAAGCTATTTGAAGGGAAGAACATCAATCAGAAGATGACCTTGAGGAATCGGCTTAAGAATGTAAAGATTCAAAATGTTGATACCATGCAATCCTATTTCAAAAGGGTTTCACAGATCAAGGATAAAATTGAAGTAGTTGGAGAAAATGTAGAAGAAGGAGAGATCGTGATGACCAACTTGAATGGTCTCCCAAGATCATGGGACTCATTCATTCAAGGGATATGTTCCAGAAAGAAGTTGATCACATTCAATAGACTATGGGAAGAATGTACACAAGAAGAATCGCGACTTGTGTCATGAGAAGATAAGATGGGAGCAAATGGTGATGAATCTCTCACAACACATGCCAAAAGAAATCATAACAAAAGGGAGCACCATCATCACAGTAAGAGGGAGAAACACCATAAAATTCAGAGGGAGAACTATAGAAGACCCAGAAGAGATCTATCCAATATTAGATGTTATACATGTGATGAGAAGGGACACTACTCGAGAAATTGTCCCAAAAACAGAAGTGTCTCCCACAATAAGAATACCAACAAGAAAAGACACCATGCTTACACCATAGAAGATGATGAACCTGCAAAGAAGAGAACCAGATAATAAAGTGATGAATATTCAAGTGATGAAGCATATGTACTGATCTCAGCACTCATGGCCACTGTCACACATGGAAGTAATGATTGGCTTGTATATAGTGGAGATTCCAAGCATATGATGGGATACAAAGAATATTTATTAAAGCTATCTGAGCATGAGTCACCTCATAAGGTGAAACTTGGGGATGATTACCAATACCCCATAAAAGGAAGTGGAGAAGCTTCATACAAGATAGACTCCAAAAAATCTTTGAAGATGAAAGATGTCCTATATGTTTCGGGACTAAAGAAGAACCTTCTCTCCATATCAACACTAGATTCTAAAGGTATGAGGGTTGCATTTGTTGATGGCCAAGTCCTAATGTAGACAAATGGAAAGACAATAGATGATGCGATTGTGATTGGAGAGAAAGAGGGAGGTTTGTACAAATTAAAGGGCCAACCTGAACAAGCCTTGGTTCATGACTCCATGGATCCAAGTGAACTATGACACAGGAGGCTTGCACATGTACACTATAGAGCACCACTCATTGCAAGCAAAGCAGTTGCAATACTTTTGTAAATTCAGACAAAACATGAAGGTGTTTGAAAAGGATGTGTGAAGGGAACGGACATGAAGAAGACATTTCCAAGTAGTGAAAGCAAAGCGAAAGGAATATTGGAGATCATCCACTCCGATGTATGTGGTCCCATGTAATCCAATTCATTAAGTGGGTATGTATATTATGTTTCATTCATTGATGAATTTTCACGAAAGACTTGGATTTACTTCTTGAAAAGTAAAGATGAACGATTCATCAAGTTCAAGGAATTCAAATCCTTGATAGAGAATCACACTGAGAAGAATATCAAGACCTTTTCGATCATATAATGGCAGAGAATTCACCTCAGAATATTGCAAGAACCTATGCAGAGAATCTGGGATTAAGAGGGAGTTGAGCACTCCCTACAATACACAACAAAATGGTGTTGCAAAAAGAAATAATAGAACGGTAATGGAAGCAATGAAAACAATGCTTCATGACCAGGATCTTCCAATGCACTTATGGGAAGAAGCTGCAAGGACAATGATGTATGTATAGAACTATAGTCCTCATTGTGTACTAGACAAAAGGACTCAAGAATAAGTGTTCTCCAGTGAGGAAATAGAAGTCAACCATCTCAGGATATTATGATGCCCAGTGTACATACACATTCCGAAGGAGAAGAGGATGAAGCTAGATCCTTCAGGAAAGACGGGAATATTCATAGGATACAGTGAAACTTCAAAGGCCTACCGAATATACTTCCCAAGATTCAAGAAGATAGACATCAGCAGAGACATGACATTCGATGAAGACTCAACATACAACAAAGAACCTGAATTTCCCATGATTAGAGATACAACTATGGAAGAAGAGACTCCAAAAGATCATGAAGACTGTGATATGACATAACCACAATAACCTGTAGATCCAACTCATGAGAAGAACTCCCACAAGAGTAAACTAGCATGGGTACGAGAACCAATACAAGATGCGAAGAAGTATGGTGCTCCAAAGGGGATGCACAGAGAAAGCAAGAGACCTGGACCATAATCTAGCTATGTGGCCCTGTTGTGTGACATCATTGAAAAAGAAAATTCCAACTATGAGGAAGCAACATAGAAGAAAGAATGGAAGGATTCCATGATCGAGGAGTACCAGTCGATTATGAATAATGATGTCTGGGAGATACTTCCGAGAACATAAGGGAATTCTGTAGTGACTTCGAATTGGATCTGCAAGATCAATCATGATGCAGATGGCATCATTGAGAAACAAAATACAAGGTTTGTAGCAAATGGATTCTACCAGAAAGAAGGTATAGACTATGAGGATACGTTCACACCTGTGGCGAGATACACTTCCATCAGATCTGTACTAGCACTAGCCGTAGTGATGAAATGGAAGCTACACCAAATGGACGTCAAGACAAAATTCTTGAATGGTGTAATAGAACAGGAAGTGCACGTGGAACAACTTGGATTTGAGACAGATGACAAACAAACTCATGTGTGAAAATTTAAGAAATCCTTGTACGGATTGAAACAGGCACCCAAGACGTGGTACACCAGGATGGATAGCTTCCTGATGAGTTTAGGATTTACCAAGAGTAAAGCAGATTCCAACCTTTACTAGATACTTCTACTCTATGTAGATGACCTGTTTTTAACAAGGGAGGATGATCTCATTCCAGATACAAAGAGAAGGCTTTCCACAGAGTTAGAGAAGAAGGACCTGGGTATGATGCATTATTTATTAGAAATGGAGGCAAGGCAAAGTGCATATGGAATCTTCCTCGGACAAGGGAAGTGTGCAGTAGATATTCTAAAGAGGTTCGAAATGATGGACTGCAAGGCTATGACCACACCCATGGCATCGAACTTGAAGCTACTGTGTGATGCTTCATCAGAGTCAATTGATGCCATGATGTATCGTCAGATGATTGGTTCATTGATGTACTTGATGAACATGAGACCAGACAGATGATTTGATGTGAACATATTGAGCCAGTTCCTAACAGATCGGAGACATGTTCACCTGATTGCTGCAAACCATATACTGAGGTACCTAAAGGGTACAGTTGACTATGGGCTCAAGTACGACGCGAATCAGAAGATTAACCTGCAAGGTTATGTTGATTCGGATTGGGAAGGCAGTGTCGTTGATAGGAAAATCACTTCAGTGATGTTGCTTCAGTATGGGATCCAGTATGATCTCCTGGTTTAGCAGGAAGCAGTCATGTGTGGCACTGAGTACAACCGAAGTAGAGTATGTTGCAGCTTGTTCGGTATTTGTGAGGTAGTATGGCTTAGGAAGCTACTGTATGATTTGTTTGATCTCCAGTTAGAGGCGACTTGTATATCCTGTGACAACCAGAGTTGTGTGAAGTTGTCCAAGAACCAAATGTTCTGTGACAAGTTGAATCACATTGAGATCAAGTACCACTATATCAGGGATATGGTGTAGAGAGGAGCAACAAATCTCTAGTATGTAGCGACAAAAAAGAAGATAGCTGATGTGTTGACCAAGCTGTTAGCCAGAGGGAAGTTCGAGTACTTCAAAGAGAAGCTTGGTGTTATCCAGATCGAGGTTCCTCCTAAGAGGAAGTGATGAGACCAGAAGACACAGGTGCACTAGAGCCATTCTCGCATGGTGGTAGGTTTTTCCTCCCATGTTGCTAGATGTAAGGGATGAGCCATTCTCTCATGGTGGCAAGTTTGTCATCCCATGTTGGTAGATGTAAGTGATGGGTCTCGCATGGTGGTAGGTTTGTCCTACCATGTTGGTAGACTAGGTTCTCGTATGGTGGTAGGTGTAGGTGGTCCTTGGGACACAATGCACTTGGTGTGCTCTTGATTGTCCTCCCATACTGGAGATGTTGTGAGGTCCACCAGTCATAAGACACTATGTGTGCACCTAGGAAGGATCTCTCATGGTGGCAGGTTTGTCCTCCCATGCTAGTAGATGCGAGCTGACTGTTGTGGGACATGTGATGTGCATCTAGGATGTGCTCTGTGTGATGATGAGATGATTTGGATAAGATGAGGAAATAGAAGGAGACACGGGTGATTGCTGTGGCAATGTAATGACTGGTCCTGGGATGTACCTACTTGATGGATTGCTCACAGAGATGATGAATACCTATATGAGGGCTAGGTCTATATCCAACATGACAAAGGGTTGGCTCTATAGAAATTCCTATGACGAGTAGATTTGAGAGATGTCACTAATCGATGATTGACATGATGAGGATTGCAGCAACAGTGACGATGATGATCCAGTGTTGATGAAGATCTTCCAGCATTGATGATGACGTTATCTAGACTTGTGTCCAAAGGGGTTGATGACTATGGCAAGAGAATACCTTCCTAGTTAAGAGGGAGTGTTGTTGTATTTCTAACTTCAGAAGATATTCCCTTGTATTTTATATTGTTATTATTATTGTACTTTATGTGTACCTCCGACGGAGATGTTTTTCCTTCGTTTGGGGATGCCATTATTTGCTTAGTGATTCTAGTTCATTTAGGTAAAATACTCCATTGTAAGTCAGGAAAATAGATTCCCAAAAGGTCAAATGTAATTGTATTATTGAGTCTCCTAGAGAAGTCAGCGCAGTCAGTTTAGTTAGGACCAACCTAGTCAGTTAAACGGTCACCCCAAAAGTAAAGTATAAATAGAGAGAAAGGATCTCTCATTTGGACACACACTCACTCAATTGAGTTCGCATAAGTTAGAGAGAGAAGACAAGTCCGCATAGGATAAAGAGAGAGATTTGCATAATACTATCTTGTTTTGGGGTTTTCCATTTTGTGATATTGTATTGGTGGCGATTCTATCTCTAAGGAAGTTGTGGGGTTTTCTCCTTTATGGTTTCCCCAAGGAAAATCTTTGTGTCTCTTGTGTTATGTTGTGCTTGTTATTCTTTCAGTTAAGATGCAAGATAATATTGATTAAAAGTAGAAAATATGACATGGCATCAGTGTAGGCAGTGCCACTGGTAACATGGTATGGTTTCCTCAAGGATTGGGCAGGTAGTGCTGTTGATAGGAACAACACTTCAGGATGATGCTTCAATATGTGATCCAGTATTATCTCCTAGTTTAGCAAGAAGCAATCATGCATGGTACTGAGTTCAACCGAAGCAGAGTATGTTGCATCTTGCAACTAGTTGTGAGGTAGTATGGCTTAGGAAGCTATTGTCTGATTTGTTTGATATCTAGTTAGAGGCGACTTATATATTCTGTGACAACCATAGTTGTGTGAAGTTGTCCGAGAACCCAATGTTCCATGACAAGTCAAAGAACATTGATATCAAGTACCACTATATTAGGGATATGGTGCAGAGAGGAGCAATGAAGCTCCATTATGTAGCGACATACGAGTAGATAGCCAATGTGTTGACCAAGCCGTTAGCCATAGTGAAGTTGGAGTACTTCAGAGAGAATCTTGGTGTTCTCCAGATCGAGGTTCATCCTAAGAGGAAGTGATGAGACCGAAAGACACAGATGCACTAGATCCATTCTCACATGGTGGTAGGTTTTTCCTCCCATGTTGGTAGATGTAAGGGCTGAGCCATTCTCGCATGGTGGCAGGTTTTTCATCCCATATTGGTAGATGTAAGGGCTGGGTCTTGCA
This sequence comes from Larix kaempferi, assembly GCA_027924585.1. Lineage (NCBI taxonomy): Eukaryota > Viridiplantae > Streptophyta > Pinopsida > Pinales > Pinaceae > Larix > Larix kaempferi. Next base: position 1,439,043 of record BSBM01001057.1, read on the forward strand.
TGGTGGTAGGTTTGTCCTCCCATGTTGGTAGATGAGGTTCTGATATGGTGGTAGTCATAGGTGGTCCTTGGTATGTAATTCACTTGGTGTGCTCCTAATTGTCCTCTGATACTAGAGACGTTGTGAGGTCCACCGGTCATAAGACACTATGTGTGCGCCTAGGAAGGATCTTGCATGGCGGAAGGTTTGTCCTCCCATGCTAGTAGATGCAAGATGACTGTTATGGGACATGTGATGTGCATCTGGGTTGTGCTCCGTGTGATGATGAGATGATTTGGATACGATGAGGCGATAGTAGGAGACACAAGTGATTGTTATGGAAATGTAATGACTGGTCCTGGGTTGTGCCTACTTGATGGCTTGCTCGCATATATGATGAATATCTACATGAGGAATAGGCCTACATATAGCATGAAAAAGGGATGGATCTGTAGAACTTCCTATGAATATTAGATTCAAGAGATGTCACCAATCGGTGATCGACATGATGAGGATTGCAGCAATAGTGATGATGATGATCTAGTGTTGATGATGATGTTCCAGCATTGATGATGATCCAACGATGATGACATTATCTAGACTTGTTTCCAAAGGGGTTGATGACTATGGCAATAGAATACCTTCCTATTTAAGATGGAGTGTTGTTGTAATTGTAACTTCAGAATATGTTCCCTTGTATTTTATATTGTTATTATTATTGTACTTTATGTGTGCCTTCGATGAAGATTTTTTTCCTCCGTTCGGGGATGTCATTATTATTCTTAGTCATTCTAGGTCATTGAGGTAAAATCCTCCATTATAAATCAGAGCAATAGATCCCCAAAAGGTCAAATGTAATTGTATTATTGAGTCTCCTAGAGAAGTCGGCCCAGTCAGTTTAGTTAGGGCTGACCTAGTCAGTTAAAAGGTCACTTGAAAAGTAAAGTATAAATAGAGAGCAAGGCTCTCTCATTTGGACACACACTCACTCACTTAAGTTCGCATAAGTGAGAGAGAGAAGACAAGTTCGCATAGGAGAAAGAGAGAGAGTTGCAGAAGATTATCTTGTTTTTGGGTTTTCCATTTGTGATATTGTATTGGTGACGATTCTATCTCTAAGGAAGTTGCGGGGTTTTCTCCTTTATGGTTTCCTCGAGGAAAATCTTTGTGTCTCTTGTGTTATGTTGTGCTTGTTATTCTTTCAGTTAGCATCCTAGATAATATTGATTAAAAGTAGAAAATCTAACAGTATTATTATGGTGCATCGTTTTAATTAAAAATCCCTATGATTTTCTATTTCAATTTAAAATGATATATTTTTTCTCAAATGTTCTTTTAGGAAATTCAACCACAACAATATATTTCATAGTATACATATGCTGCTTAAATTCACCTTACGTACAAAATGGTTTCGAAACTATATTGGAAGTAAGATAGTGATATGGTTTTCAAAATTTAGTTTTTGGACTGTAGACATGTCTTGATTGCTGAATTGACGCAAATGCATGGAGAAAAGGTTATAATATCAAATGGTCAATTCTTCAAATTTCAGCTCATTGCATATTGTTCAAAGTTCAACGAGTTCTCCCTTTTCATCTCCAGTAATTTTAGATTTTATTTATATTTTGATTATCTATTTGAATTTAGTTTACTTATCCATGTTGTGATGAACCTGCAATAATTAATTAATGCAAATACACGAGATATCATAAATAATAGAACTCATAATCACTTTTATATTGATCGCAGGACACTTCGAGGGGGAAACCTCCTTTGAGCAAGCTCAATACAATTAACTTCACGGTGCCTTCATAGGCCTCAACACACACTTATATACTAAGTCTAGGCGCCAATACTATGAGTCAAAACCATGGGCCGATACAAGCTATGGATCAACAAAACTATGGGCGACTTACAAAGCATATGGGCCAACAACAATAACACAAACTATGGATCAACAAATACTACGAGACGACTTACAAAGCATATGCATCCAAAAAAAATATACTAGCAAAGTAAAGACATGGGTTCCTAACATCCCCTCCCCCTTAGAAAAAGCTTTGTCCTCATAGCTTTAGATGTGAAAATTGATGCAGAATTTGAAGGAGTGGTTCCCCTGTAGCATCCTCGGGTTGCATTCTGGCCCACTAACGCCTTTTGAGTTTCAGGGAGGATTGCTTGGAAGGATGTAGATGAAGAAGGACCATATCAGCTGCATGAAAAGTGCGCTCAGAACGGTGCTGATTGGCTTGTTGTTTCAGTCGAATTCTTGCCATGTGAAGATTGTCCTGTAAAATGAGAGGAATTTTGATCACGGTTTCAAATAACCGAGTCTATTGCTTGAACTGGGGAGCTGCTGAGTGTGTATGGAAGAAGAACTGGCGGATCCTTTCCATAAACTACTTCATATGGTTTCCTTTTAGATGTGGTATTGTACCAATAGAGCGCTTCTAGGAGATCCATTGAAATAGTTGTCCAAATCTGTGTAGGGATGAGCAAGGGTTCGAGCAAGCCCGAAAGGAGTGTTGTTTCACCCATGTTGACCTGGAAAGTATCACACTCAAAACACCATCTGGTGAATTTTCATTTTTAGTCCCTGCCAAAAGAAGTTACATTATTCCTGGTCATAGGTTTGGAGGAAGCCAGAGTGCCCTGCCGATGAAGAAGCATGGAGTTCATAGAAGAGATGGACCTGTTGAACAGATTGCAACCAATTTGGAACAAGCAAAGAAATAGCTGTAAGAGAAACTGATTCATCAAATTTGCGAGAAGGAGCATCTGCCACCATATTATCCTTACTCTTCTTGTAAGTGATTGCATAGTCATAACCCATGAGCTAGGTAGCCCATTTTTTGGTGTGCTGGGGAGGAGACCCATTGTTCAAGAAAATGTTCTAGACTCTGGAGTTCATTCTTGATGCATAAATAATTCCCTAATAGGTATGGGTGCCACATCTGTACTGCATGTAAAATAGCCATAATTTCCTACTGAGATGTAGATGTGGCTAAATTCTTACTGGAAAGGTCTTGTGAAGGCGACAAGTCCACTGGTGCAACAAAGACACCTGTAGATCGATCCAAGGAAGTATTGGAGACCGTTAGTGGGTGCATCTAAATGGAATGGAGCTAAGCGATGACACCATGTGAATTATTCTTAAGGATCTTTTCCAGGCGATGTGAACTGATGATGCAGAGAGACCCTGGTTGTAAGCCCATAAATTTGTGTTGTGTCCCATTGACTGAAAACTGCATCCAAAGTTCAGCAAAATCTCATAAGATGGGGCCAAGTGTGCGTAACCATTGAATGCCCAAAACCACATCACATCCACCTAAGGACAAGGAAAACATGTCAGAGTGTAGGTTATAATCTTCCATAGAGATATGGACATTGTGACACTTCCCCTTGCAAGGTAAGGTGCCCCCATTGGCAACCATGACTTCAAAGTTGGAGCAAGGATGGACAAAACAATTAGCCTGTTTGGCAATCCGAGGGTCAATGAAGTTATGAGGACTACCAGAATCAATGAGTATGGTAAGAGGGAGCTTCTTGAAGTATCCCCTGACCCACATTGTTTGTGGGGTGGTGACGCCGGTTATAGCATGGAGAGAGATCTCGGGTGGGTCAACCTGAGATGGGGTGTCAACAGGTGGGTGTTGAATGTCGACCTGATCATCTATTGTATCTGGAGCTTCTTCACCAAGTTCAGAGGCAGGCGGAGAATCCACATCCAAGAGATAGAGCTTTTGTTGAACACATCTATGTCCCCGAATGAATTTATCATCACAATTATAACAAATCCCTTTTTCTCGGCGTGCCTGCATCTCGGTTTCAGACAAATTCTTGATAGGAGTTGGTCGAGGAGCTAGCAGGATGGGAGGTCGTTGAGAACCCATATTTTGGAAGGGAACAAAATTGGGTTTGGAGCATTGTTGGGTTGCAATCTTGTCTTCTTCCAACTTAGCAAAACCTAGGACTTCCATCATTGTGCTGGAACAGAACATTTTAACCTCTGATCGGATTTCATCCTTAAGACCATTAATAAAACAACTCCTCTAGAATTCATCAGACAATCCTTCTGTGTGATTGGCTAGGTTTTCAAATTCTATCTGATACTCTCTCACTGTGCCAATTTGGTGAAGTTTAGTGAGTGCTCCTGTGAATTCATCAAAAGCACTAGGACCAAATCGTGGCGAAAGGAGTTGGAAAAAATCTGTCCAGTTTGGCTCGGGTTGAGCTTTGATGTACGAACGGTACCATTGAAGGGCTTCCTATTCCAAATGAAAGGTTGCAAGTGGAACATTCTGGACATCAAAAGTATTATGCAGACTGAAATATTGTTCTGCTTGGTATATCCATCCAGTCGGATTAGTACCATTGAAGCAAGCAAAAATCAAGCTTCGGCCAACAAAAACTTGCTGGAAGAAGAGAACCCGGTGGCTGTAAAAGATTCTGGCTGTCGGTTATTGTTCATGGTTGAATTCTGAAGATGGAGGCTGAGAAAGTTTTCATCCAGATCTTGGAGTTTGGTTTGGATGGCTGCAAGTGCTTCCTCCGTGGTTTTTGCTCCTGCGCGGGTGACAACCATAACGAGGAGTTTTTTTTTGGGGGGGGGAATGGATAGAAAAACACAAACAAAAGCTTATTTAATAAAGGGAAATTTGATTTTGGGAAAAACTCAGATGGGTAATTGGGGTTTGACTAGGTTTTGGATACTTTCTGAGGGACAAGGAAGCAAAAAATGGGGATTTCAGAAGCAGGGTGAAAGAATGAGAAAATTTGGTAGAGAGGGATAAGAAGCAGAATTAGGAAAGGAACACGGTGGCAAAATTTGAAGGCGTTTGGGTGAAAATCGAAGGAGTTATAACAAACCCTAAAAATAGACAAATGTGAGATTTTTGGTCTTGGGAAGTGGAATTTGGGACAAGGTCTTTAGGAATGAAATATGAAGAATGGGATTGCAGGGGTGTTAGCAAAGTTTTAGGGAAAACAAAGTTGAAACAAGGGAGATATGTCCGAAAAACAATTTTTTTTTTCAGGAATGGATCTGCAACGGCGCGGAAGGGATCGGCAATAGATCGATCTGAAACGATGTCGAATGGATAAAAAATGGCTGGATATGAAATGACTGGAGCTGGAACGACTATCAGAATGGATATGAAATGGCTCAAAATGGATCTGAAACGGCGCGAAAGTGATTGGAAACAGTTCAGTTGAAAATAGATATGGACCCCAGGTATGTTCGGCTTCCTAACAGTTTAGGTGTTTCACTCGGCCACCAATGCTATCTTATGGCTTGTGTATTGGGGAAATACCCCTCACTCCACGGCTCAGGTAAAACTGATAACTGCTTTGCCACAAACGACAGCTCTTGGTTTACCTCACGAGTGGGAACTAGTCAATCAAGTAGGGGTCGTTGCCCTTTTCGCTGGCAGGTCCTGTCAATGGGCCAGCTACTTTGGGGTTCCTGTGGTACTCGTCACAGTGATTTTTAGGGCTTATGCCGAAGTACTTCCCATAGTTAAGCAGATAGGGATTATTCCCAGATATGAACTTGCAACAGATGTGAAAGAAAAAAAAATTGGCAGAAATTCCACCCAACAAGCCCAAGAAAGTGCTCTGATACCAGATGTGATGAACTTGCAATAATTAATTAATGCAAATACATGAGATATCAGAAATAATAGAACTCAGAATCACTTTTATATTGATCGCAGGCCACTTTGAGGGGGTAACCTCCTTTGAGCAAGCTCAATACAATTAACTTTACGGTGCCTTCATAGGCCTCAACACACACTTATATACTAAGTCTAGGTGCCAATACTATGAGTCAAACCCATGGCCCAATACAAACTATGGATCAACAAAACTACGGGCGACTTACAAATCATATGCATCGACAATAATAACAAAAACTATGGATCAACAAATACTATGGGACGACTTACAAAGCATATGCGCCCAACAACAATATACTAACAAAGTAAAGACATGGGTTCCTAACACATGTGAATCTGAATAACAATGTATTCTATTTTGTAGGATCCTGTTTAGGATGGAGTTTGGATGCATAAGTTATTCCATCAGTTTCCAAATGTCCCAAGTTGTTATCAAGAGAAAAATGTTGCAAACAATTAGTAGATGAAAATGGGCACTTGCATTACCCTGTCGATTGTAATATGTCATCTTCCAGCCACAATCCTGGGTCATTGATGGCAATTCATCGTGAGTTGGATATTTTTTATGACACCCCAGTAGTATCTGGTTGTTCAAAATGTTAAAAGTTAAAGGAGAAAATTTAGTGTCTCACACTAACCCATTATACTAATGATCGACTACCCAAAGCCAATGGTTGAATAACCCCTACTGTGGTAAAAAATCCATTAAGTGATGTAGAAAAGAGACATAGGAAAACTTCCCTATTCTAATTTTTGAAAAAGTTGGAAGCCAAAACAATAATGTTTCTTGTACTCATTGGATTGATTTCTGTACTGTAGGTGGAAAGTACATCTATACGTTCTTTCCATTATATCCCTCATAGTTTTATAAAAAAAAATCACCTTGTCATTAACTTTTAGCACCCCTCCTGATGAGCTACGGACCAATTCATCATAGTTTACATTTTCCATAATTTGTTTTTTCTTATGCTGACATTCCCTTATGTTGTTGTCAATCCCCACATAACATTCAACATATGTGAATTAGATTGTTAGAAACATATTAGCGAATATTATTAAGTACAGTATTACTTAAAACTCAAGGAAAAAATTCATATTAATTTTTTTTATTCACCTAATTTATCCCTCTACAAATTTTCCATCAAGGTTTTACACTTTTATGCATTTAGATTACAAATAAAATTATCAATCTTCCTCATATTTTGGCATTGCATGTCACACATGAATCAATACATATTAGTTAAAATTTACACATAATTTAGACATATTAATTTGATACAAAAATGATAAAGTCTTCTTCGCAATTTTGGATGTCTTCTCATCATGTCGACTATAATTGTTCATTGAAATCTTATTATGCATTTTCTATCAATAAAAATCCTGGACTATTAAATAAAGAAGATATTAAGTATATTATACAAATAAATTAGATATCTTCAAAGTAAAAAAAATAGTCTGTCATTTCGTTGCGTTGCAGTATACAAAACTCATTGGTGCTTCGCATATATGAATGCAGTGGTGTACCATACTTAAATGCACCATTAACCAGAACAAAATAAATATTCATATATGTGTTTATCGATGTGATTTATTTATTATTAATCATTGGTAATCAAAATGGTGCACTCGTACAATTAACACATTGGTGCATTAATACAACTCGACCGTGCTGAAAAATGCATAAGCATTTTTTTTTAAATGGAAAAATAAAAAGAATGACATGGTTGACACTATTGGTTTGCTTTTACTAAAAACACACTAGTGCATTATAGGAACTCAAATGCACAAAAAAGTGCATAGGTGTTTAATTTTTTTTTGAAAATATGACACGGTCGACAGGGTTTTAGATTCGACCCAACCCAATAATTGGTCCCAATGCATCCAACACTTTGTATATAAAACCACAAATCCATTAAATCTAAAATCCCTAAAGAGAAAAATCCTAATTTTGAAACAATAGAAGGATTTAAATCCTAATGTAAAATTTTGCAACCACATAAAATGAAAGGGAGCGACAAGAAAACCAGGGTTCAAATGTTGAAGGTAACTTTTTTTTAATGAGTTTATTTAAAATCTAAATAGGAAAATAAATAAATCATGTATTGTGATCAATAGTAAAAATTTACATATTTCAAATTTCTACTATGCAGGATTTTGTTTGATTCATTATACCTTACAATTTTCAATCTTTGGAATAATCTAGTCACTCCAAACACTTCCCCAGTAAGTCTCTTCCAAAACTCTCCCTTCGAAATTTCAACAAATTAATGAAATAATGATTATCTATTTTTTTTAAACAATCTATAGAAATAGGTTTTGAAAATGAATTTCTTGCTCATTTTTAAATTTATGGAAAAATAATTTGTGTGATTTTTTAATTTTGATTTTCGGGATTGCGATGTGCTTGTTACATTGGTGCACTGACATGTCCGAGTAGGAAGCACACCGTAAAAATATTTTTTAATTTTTTTCTCGAAGTAGAGATGCACCAAAAAAATATGCATGCACTGATGCCCTTCTATTTTCATGATGCACCGCAGTGGCATAGAATAGAAAATTTAAAAAATATATTTTATTGCGGTGCATATTAAAAACATGGATACACCAAGCCCGATGGGTTAGCTCAAGTGGTTGAGAGCAGTTAGTTGTAAGTAGAAAGTATCGAGGTCAAATCCACAGGTGGCTATGCATTGATATATAAGGGCTTCACTTGATGTCTCCATTGAGTTAGGCTCCATAACCATAGCCAACATGGTGAGGTCCCTTTAGTTGCCCCACCAGTGAATTCTTACCGTGGACATAGAAACTCCTCTTCGGGGTTGTGAACCACATTGGAAAAAAAAACATGAATATACCAGTGTGTCTTAGTATACTAAGTGCACCGCCATCAACAATATTGAAAATTGCATCAATAACTATCCACTATCCAATATAGAAAATAATTTATTTTGCAGGTATTTATGCGGATGTTCCAACATTGCACGTATGTGGATTGGCAGAACCAATACATCTTGATATTTAGGACGCACTAATGCAGTTGTATTATTATGGTGCATCATTTTAATTAAAATTAAAAGCCCTATGATTTTCTGTTTCAATTTAAAATAATATATTTTTCTCAAATGTTATTTTAGGATTTAACCACAACAATTACAATATTTCATAGTATACATATGTTGCTTAAATTCACCTTATTCTTACAAAATGGTTTCAAAACTATATTGGATGTAAGATCATAATATGGTTGTCAAAATTTATTTTTTGGATTGTAGAGATGCCTTGATTGATGATTTGACTCAAATGCAAGGAGAAAAGGTTATAATATTAAATGGCCAATTCTTCAAATTCTAGTTCATTGCATATTGTTCAAAGTTCAACAAGTTCTCCCTTTCCATCTCCAATAAGTTCACATTTTATTTATATTTTGATTATCTAATTGAATTTAGTTTACTTATCCATGTAAATCTGAATAACAATGTACTCTATTTTACGAGATCTTGATTCAGGATGGAGTTTGGATGCACAAGGTACTCCATCGGTTGCAAAATGTCATAAGTGCAAACAATTGGTAGACGAAAATGGGCAACCACATTACCCTGCCAATTGTAATATGCCATCTTCCATCCACAATCCTAGGTCATTGATGGTAATTCATCATGATTTGGATCTTTTTTATGACACCCTAGTAGTATCTGGTTGTTCAAAATGTTCAATCTCCTTTTTGCTGAGCATGGTTGCGACTTGGATAAAACCCTAATTTCTTGAAGATTTGTGTGTATACTTGTATAGAGGCCTTCATGTTGAATATTGGAATTCCCTCTTGAACGGGTGCTTACATTCTTGCGTGGTGAGATTGAGCGCTGGCTTCCCTCTTGAATTGTTGTTGAAGCTGCGAATTATTGGAGAATGCTCTCTTGCATGAAGACTCTCCAAGACCTTTGCCATAGAATCCATCTGAAGCTGCGTAAATTGGGTATACAAGAGCTACAAATGTGATTCACAAGTTAAATATATTTCGAGAGTTTGGCAGGGAAATATGCAAGAGTGAGGTGATGGTTTGGAAAAAAAATGTTCTAGGTGATGATTTCTGGAGCTACATCTTAGAGTGAATACTAACACTTCTTTCACCACAACGTGAAGATTGTGCAAACCCTAGACTCCATCTCTCTACTCTGTGCATGAAGGCACTCTTTTGCTACTTCGACGTGGGCTCTCTCTCATGAACCCTTGCGTGAACGCATTTGATCTGGAGTTGGATGGAACGATAGAAATATTTGATGTGATACATGTTAAATTTATGTAAAATTTGGAGGGTCATTACATGCCTGTGATATCCCTCGATCTTATTCTTAGCTTCAGATGAAGCATATTCATATGTATTGATGCCAACCCAGATGGTTTAGTTGTTTCCACAAGATCCAGTGATAGAATAGTTAGTCTTTGGGACCTTTTGATGCGGTCATCTATCCAAACAATGAACAATAATACTGATCAAGTATGGGGTGTGGAATTTCGTCCAACTAGATCATCTAGTTCTAGAGCAAGCATGCTTGCAAGTGTTTCTGATGATAAAAATTGTATGACTTTACCTAAGATTTGTGTTAGTATTCTTTAAGGGATTTTGTGTGATCTAAATGAAATTCTTTAGAAGATGTGATATGTGTGCTTTCTATCAAATTTACATAGTTTAAGACATTTTATGGAGGGGATTCAACTCTATCTCTCTCTATCCAGTGCTTCCTCGGTGCGTGGATTGTGACTTTGGACCATGAAAACAATTGTTCCAACGTGGAGATGTTATTGGTGAACAATATTGTAGTTGCGTACTTTTGTAACTGCGTGGGGTAAACATTCTCATTATTATTTGTGAAGCTAGTACTTAAAATCTCTACATTCAAGACTGACTATTTTTTTTTATAAATAAGAAGAACCTTCTATTTCCTTAAAAACAGAGATTTACAGCAGTCAATAAGCCCTCTCAACAAAGAGAAAACGTGCTTAAAAGACAAAATAATGGTCTCCTCCAAAGAGAAATGAGACCAAAGCCAGGAGTTTGAAATTCATAACCAGTTTTAGACATCCATTATCTAAGAGAGCTACTAGAATGCTATAAACAAGAGCTATATACAGAAGTAAAAACTGAAATATTCAGAAAAAAGTTTAGAAAAAACTACTATAGAGAGTAGTATTGACAAGCACAGAGAGAACAACGAATTACTCCTCAGCACTGCTGGAGGAATCTGGCTCAAGCTAATTTCCTAGATGCTTGGCTATAACTAGCTAATTGTTGAGGATGCGCTTCAGGAGGAGCAACATTTCGTCTTGCAGAAGAATGATTTCACCATGCTGCTCATCTTTCTTCACCAAAGTCCTTCCAACACTAGTACATATGGTCAAATTTGCCACGATTTTTCGTTGTAATTGCCATGAATTTTCGTCCCTGTTTCAACGATTGGGGTTTCATTTTTTCATGGAACGACATTCATGGATATAGGGATGACAATTCCCTGTTGTGGCAATAGAAATGCTTCTTGGTGGGCACATGGAAACTACACAACAGTTCTCAGATCTGTGGAAGTTGAATCCTACCATGAAGTTTCGTTGCTATATCGACGTTACGCTTCTACAAGTTCCACGAATGTGCATGGAAACATGTTTATGGTTCCACAAATCATCATCTCAATATCCACGCAAAGATCCACAAACTTTCATGGCATGTTTAGCACCTGCATCAAAACAATTTTACATTTCCACAAATCATCGTCTTAGTATCCACGAATCGATTCACAAAATTTCGTGGAAGGCTTAGCACCTACGTGTAAACAATTTCATATTTCCATGAATCATCGTCTTAATATCAATGCAGCGATCCACAAACTTTTGTGGCAGGTTTAGCACCTGCGTCGAAACAATTTTACATTTGCACGAACGATCGTCTCAAAATCCATGCACCGATTCACAAAGTTTCATGGCAGGTTCATCACCTACGTGGAAACAATTTTATATGTCCATGAATCATCATCTCAGTATCCACGCTCCGATTCCCAAACTTTCGTGGCAGGTTCAACACCTGCATGGAAAGAGTTTCTATGGCCTACACTAATGTTCATCGATATATCGACAATACCTGGAAGTGTTAAAAAAAATGAATTTGAATGCACATATTCTAGCCTACTATGGGTGAGCACTAACTACAAATCATGAAAGCAGGAATAGTCAATGGGACAACTTCATGACATTCCACATGCAATATTCCTATTGACAGTTTGTCCAGGCTTCACCCAAAAAAACTACCATTCATTCAATGTTCAGTTACTGCTGCATTAGAAAGACATTGTTTAAAACTAAATGCATCGCAATAAAGTTAACGTTGAGAATTGAAGAAAACACCACAATGAAATGGTCAAGTCCTTCAGCTCCTTGTATTAACAATAGCAGTAAAAGTCTTGTAGTACATGCATGAGTTGGTATTTATAGAATTCTTGCCCGGGAAGACAAAATTGATAAAAATAGTTAGTTTATACTTCCTAAATAATTTTTTATATAAAAAGATAAATCCTTTAACTTATGTGAAAATTAATACAACTTTCTAATTTTGTAATGTTCCCATTTTAAAAATTAAAATGAAAAGGCTATGCTCTTTATCCTACTATGGGTATAGGAGTTCAAATTCTGGTGGGCATGCTCCCTCCTTGTTGATTACTTGTTTGTAAATCATAGTGCAGGGCTATCACAACTGCACTATCATTAACCATAATGAGTGCATTTTTCTAGCACCCAATTCATCCTTGAAGTACTACTTCTTAGAGTTACATTCATCCCCCAATGCAGGTCACTTGGGTTTTCATAAAACCTATGAGAGAATTAAGCACTTATTTTGGGAAGACATGAAAATAGACATCAAAAAAATTTTCACAGCTTGTGACACTTGTCAATGAAACAAGGGTGAGACAATATGTTTTGAGAAACAATCAATGCTACAAGGATTTTTCCAAACATCGTACCCTTTGTAATGTTTTTTGACAAACATCGTACCCAATATATTGTTTTCCTTGGATTAGTATCTAATTTTTTCTTGACATCGATATACTTTCCTTTTGTTTGAGCACTCTCCATATGTGAATTACCCTCAAACAGTGTTGGTCCAAAGGGTTTTCATTGCATATCATCCTTTCTCATAATCTTCAGAAATTTTGATGAATTTATTATTGTAAAATTTTAATTCCTTGAGTTATGGAAATCATCTCTCCCTATTACTTCCACCCTTTCATGTATTGTTGGTCATCATAAGTAATTTGATATGTCCAAATAAATTCTCACAAATCTGTCCCTTCTGACTATCGTCCTATTGCTATCCCTCTTATGAATGCACTGAAAATATTGGTGTCAGATATTGAAAGGGCGCAATAGGAGGATATATAAATAATAACTTTTGTCACCCATCAACCAAGTTTGACCCAAACATAATTTATAAGAGACAGGCCATCTGTACAAAAAGTATCAAAACAAGTCGTCCCATCCTTAAATATGGTTGCTTGTGACGTTGAGATGTCGAGTTAGGGTTTTTCTTTGGTAAAATTAGCAAGATAACTATCATGAATTTCCAATTGGAAACCTAACCGAATGGTACTTGTTAACATTCATATCTTTCCAGAATGTTTGCAATGCAATTCAACTTTCCAAAACTTGTTAAGTGGAAGGAAACACTAAACAAGTGGCTTGATTAATACTAGCTCAAGCATTCAAGGCATCCTAAAAAGAGGCCCACGAGAAAGAAAAATATTGTTGCATGTTTGGGGAGAAAGAGTGGATTCCATTGACCTTTTCACATCATAAATTAATGCTTTGGTTTGAAAATCATTAGGCCTCTCCTTCTCAGTTTTATACTAGGTTTTGCTTTGAGTGATTGCACAGTCAAAGTATGGAGTTTTGTTGGTGTACTAGGTTCTACTCATATTAGTAATTCAATGAATATATCATCACATGGTGTGGTTGCAACTCATGGTAAAGACATCAATTTTGTGGTTGTTGCTTGGAATGACATTTTTATGTATGCTGGTTCTCGGGACTCAAATGATACCGTAATTGGGCATATGGTAGTGAGACTTGTTTTCATAGGTTTTGTAGTGAGATGAACAATTTAGGGAACCATGTAAGTGAAAAGGTTTCCTGTAAAACAATTGAAAAAGCCAAGGGCAATACTGCAATGTATTTTATGCAAAACTTGAACAGAAAATGATCATGGCATCATAGAAGAACCCTGGTAACCCTAGATACTCACTACAATCATGGTAATTAGAAACTTGGGTTAATGAATACATAAATTAATGGAGGATAGTTGTAGCTTTTATTTTAGGTTTCCTTAATGCTTAACCAAATTAACTATCATGTTTGAAAGCATAGAGAGTGTTTCCTGAAATTCGATAGTTATTGATTTCCTATTCATAAAAACCATCCAACATCTATCATTTCTTCAAGCAAATAAGAACTACAAGATAAAAAATAGGAAACAGAACTTTTCACCATAGAGACACATTAATGTGAGCCTAATGTTTCAGACAACATCATTCATAAAATTAAATTAAAAAACCCACAAGAAATGCAGACAGTACACAACAACTATGAAAACAACAAACTAATAAAGTCTAGTTATAATGTCTGCCAATTAGAGTCATTAGATTACAAACAAAATTTCTTCACAAGAATTAAGAAAAAGACATACCTTGTATATCAATAAAGAGATTGATTTCATAAAATCACCAACAATAATAAAATCTCCACAAGACTGAACATAGAGTGCAAGAACATGACCATGATGGCCACATTCAGACTACAACTATCTTGAACCATCATCACGAAGTACCCACTTGTATAACTGAATATTTTGATTGATGCTAGCAAGCAACTTTCCATTAAATGCATTCAGATTATAAACAGAGCCCTTTGTCTCCTTCTCAGTAACAAGTTGTAGTTTACCATCTTCAACAGAAAATATAAAATTCTGCCCTGTTAACAAAAACAAATGAAAATAAAACAATTGACTGAGATTTTAAAAAGTGAAAGTGACTATTGCATAGCAAGTACAAGACATCCATCTAGCATGAACCTTTGGTGTATTTACTATTCTCATAAAATTGTAATAAAACCCTATAAAAAATGAGAGAATTAGAAGAGCAAGCATGAGTCATTTTATAAAAGAAGAAACATAAGTTTCAGAGCTTGCCTTGTCAGGTTCGTTCTCCTTAGGAGAGACATATGTTATCCCAACGCAATAATAGGCATTATTGTCATCAGAAAATGAACAACTGAGGATGGAACACACATTTTCATAAGCATCAAGTTGATATGATGAAATAGTTTCAAATGTCTAATCATCTAACAGATGCACAAAGTGTGTTTCTGACTTGTCCACATTCAACTGGGAATACTTCACATTGCAAATGGAAATTAAACAATGTGTGAGGCTAATAGCCATCGATATGTTAAACTATACACCCACACATATAACTTGGAAAACTATTCATGCATTACTGTTTGAGTAGATTTTGACTCACAAGGCTAGAATTTGAAGCACCAAGGTTTCTTCTCCAAGTTTCTGGTACAATATTGCCTATTGGATAATAAGAAAGAAAATGCCAAAGATTCAAATTACATACATCACTTTCTCAAAAACTAAAACATAATAAAATTAATAGGAAAATAACTCATATGTCATATAGTGAAAACAATACAACACAAGAAATATATATTGTATAAATATAAAGGCAATATGACTTGTCTTGTAAACAGTCAAAGTGCATTTAATCTCTATTGTCAGTTGAGACTCAGAACCTCTAAATTTTTTTAAGAATCTGGATGTGTTTTGGTCATTTAAATTTTCGACAATAATCTTGTCAAACACTTGTGGTTTCTGTTGTTGTGAGGATTGTTTATACTCAGAGTACAATGTTTGAAAATATGTGCATGAGATCCAAATGCGGGTGTCTTCTGAATATTTGAGAACCAATAGACACACAAACCTTCCACAGTCTAAAAATTTAGTGCAGTTTTCATTAGCAAATTCATCACCCTTACACAACTCTGGATTGTGCTTCATATCTTTATTAACAGTGTTTTATGTAGCTCATTCTCCCTCACAACCTTGACCTTCCATTTGGAGTGACTCAACATGGTTTGAACTGTATGTTTCAAATCCAATGATAGGATTACTCTATGTTGCAGAAAAGTATGAATGTTGGAAAGAAGAATGCTTGAAGATTCTCCAAGAAAATTATGATAAGGGAAGCTGATCTTTTTCTCACGAACAAGACATATCAACTTCTTTGAAGGAAATTTATATTGGACAACTTGTTGACTTTAAGATAATTATTAAATTGTGCATGTATTTATTGAGATTCAAAAAGAATGAAAAACTTGTTGTTAACGCCATGGCCCCAGATGTGAAGCTACATTTTGGTGAGATGCAAGCGTTGCAAGAAAATGTTGACCTAATCAAGAGGTAGATAGGACATGAAAAGTTGGAGATTTTTTGTATAAGGGATGAATCTCTAGGCTGTACTTGAATAAGAGAAGAATAAAAGGAGGCATATTCCTTGGACGACATGCTTGTGTGATGCATGATTGTTGGAGATCCTTGGTGTGAGCTAGGGTTTTCTGGGTTTTCTGTGTCTAGGGTTTTGGATAGCTACTGAATTGTACTATCCTTTTGGAGGATATCCATTATGTGCCCCTACAATCAATATATCATGGATATATATGCCAAAAACAATCCACTACTTTTTATAACAACTCCTGAAAATAGGAGGACCTCAACATGTGCATTGACAAAATGTGAGCAGTCTTGTAATCATGATAATCAATCCCATATAGATTGGATCTGCATATATATGTGTCCAAAGTGGGAAATGGATGTTAAAACAAACCCTTAAAACAAGGATTCTCTCAAAGAATGTGCATTAAACCCCATTTGGGCATTAAGACCAAGTAAAACTGCTCATAAAATCATAATGATGGAACACCCTTAAGATATGTACAATGGGAGTGATCCTCCTCCAGGATACAAAAGAAAAACCAAATATAAACAAAAAAAAGCATTAGGAAACCCTTAGTTGAAGGGTGTTTCTCTCAAAAGTGTGCGAGGACATGTGTGGATGCATCCACTTGTCAATCCACCGCCCAATGTGTATAACACTCCTATCTAAGAGAAAAAACCTAGACACTTAATAATGTGTCCTGCCCCCAAATATGTGAATGCATAAAAAGATAATGCATGGATATAAAATATCAAAGTTTCCATATGTGTAGTGATTCCCTAAAAAGATGAACCTCCATGAAAGAAAAGACATCAACATCTACTACACAGACCTCCAAAGGAAAATATCCATGTGCAACATGTTGAAACATGGAATTCAACACTAGTTCAAGGCCTCATGTCATATGAGGGGTAGCATGCCACAAAATTAGAGGAGGAATACCTTGCATGAGGACACTTGGAAATTAAAATTGAGAAAAACTTGTTGGTTATGGTTATCTCATTCACTACTCGGTAGTCAGTACACATTCACAAAAATTCATCCTGCTTAAGCACTATGATGATAGGAAACCCATAAGGTGAAACACTAGGTTATATATATGACTCGTTTCTCCAAGAGCTATTATAATTGCTTCTTCACATCATTGACTTCCAATAAAAATTGTTGATACAATCCAATGTAAATTCTGAAAACTGTATGGTGGAAACTACAAAATATTTGTAAGATGCTACTAATTGCACATGACATATCTCATTCAAATATATCTAGAGGATTTGAGACATATATCATTCAAATATTCTCAACGATATTCCAAGGAATTTAAAGAGAAGGTTAAAGATATTGGTTCCAGTGCATCATTTACTCAGCCTTTGAAGTTGTGGAAACTTGAAATTGGTTATGATCAGGAGCAACCATACATCACAACAAGGTCCAAGAAATTGTCAAAATTTAGATGACACGGGAGTGGGTTGTAGAAAGGAAGCATCGTTTCCATTCATTGAGATCCTCTCTGTTTCGAGAATAATTTAATATTCTCTACTGAACAGGGCCAACCACGTGAAGGTGGAAGCTCTTATGCCCCCCCCCCCCTCACATCACTCTCAATTCCCTATACCCAATGCATGCACTTGAAAAAACAAATTACGTGCAAATTCATGCATATTTCATCATAAACAAACATCTACCATTCATTCATTCAGTGAACACATTCATTCAATAAAAGATAACATGCAATAAAGGTAACCGTTTACTACACTTAATCATTAAACCATTTCTTACCTTGATTTCAAGAGGCGGCTGCGAAGAGGAACAGTCATAAAGCATCGTTTCATATATCTCTGATTTTCTCAAAACTCGAGAATGAAGATAAAGAGTATTTCCACAGTAATCTGTTCCATCCAAACCTATCAAGTGTACTTTTAGGTCAGCAGTATTCTTTTCTCTAAACTGTAGCAGTTGTTTGGCCATTTTCACCCTGTAAATCGAAGGATTTACAGGGTCAAAATAGCCAAACAACTGCTACAGTTCGGCGTCAAGAATACTATTGACCTAAAAGTACACTTGATAGGTTTGGATGGAAACCATTTTCAATGTTGATGCCACTAACCTCCTTATTGTCTTACAAAAAGGCATGAAAATGAGGAAAAAGACTTAAAATTGTGGACTTCACCTTCAAAAAGGCATAAATCATCCTTTGCTTGGTTTCTGGTTCTAGATGCATGCTATTATTTGTAGTTGCATGCCATTGAGTGTTGTTTAGAAATGATGTAGAGGAGGACTAGTATGTGGAAAATATATATTGATTCTTGATGATTATCTCATTCACTACTCGAGTGTCAGTACACATTCACAAACATTCATCCTGCTTAAGCACTAGTGATGATGCACTATCATGGACTCCTTTAAAGACACTTTATATGCCACATAATACTGAAAAAACCTGGAACCTCTGACTTTAGGTGACAATTAGGGGTACTTTCGTAACGGATTTGAAGATAAAGTAAAAAGACAAAATATAGGTAATTGAATCAACTTTCATAATATATAACATTTATCTATAAAAAATTTGTGTAAATGATTATAAAACTAGTTTCCGTTAAATTGGGTTTTCAAATTTTCAGCACATCATAACATATATGTTTGTGCGGGTGCAACACTTTAGGGTCAAAATTTAATGAAATCATTGTTTTCTATATATGAGATTGTAGAGCCCAGTCTCCTCTAGTGCACCATATAGTTTTCTTGGGAAATGGTGAAGGCAATAAAAAGTTATATAAAAACGAATCGATGTATGTATTTTCGAAAACTGACGTGTGTCATTTAGAAAATTAATAATAAATAAATAAAACATACATTTTTATGAAAAAATTACATATTCAAAATCGTCAGATCGTACTCTACAATATTCTATATTTTCATAAAAAAATATTGAGTTTTTCATAGCAAAACACGCCATTGAAACTGAGCATATTGATAGAGTTCAAAAATATAGGCAATGGCCCTGGTTTTTTTGTTCTAGCCAATAGGTTTAGCAGTCCGAAGCTATTTCTGAACATCATCCCAAGCCTTGTTCCCGCCGAGTTTTTAAATTTTAAATTAACACATATGCGTTATAATGGATATGCGGTTTAGACTTCTTCATATCGCATATGCGTTATAACGCATATGCGATTCATATCGCATATGTGATATAACGGATATGCGTTTTGGTTTAGTACAAAAGAGTAAATAGAGAATACAAATTATTAGATAAAAGAGTGGCATCAAGATTATTCTTTTGAAATGTAAGATAGCATCATATCATGGTTAATATAACATTGTTTAACATGACAAATGGGTTCGGAAACAATACATCTCTATTTTCAACTAAGTTATATTTGATATATTAGGTAATATGGGGTAGTATGGTATAAAGTATAAACTCACATCAATGTGAATGGGACATCTAACAAGCCAAATGGTGGATTGTTATTGATGAAGTAATTGGGATATCGTGGTGAGTATAATTTGGTTTTCAATCCATTTTCAAGGGTTAGGGATTTCATCCTCGCCGTTTTAATAATTTTCCTTGTATCCTATCCTAGGTATGAGATTTAATAGGCACCGAAGAAAAATCGATTCAAATATATCTCGAGAATTCTATCTTCACTATTGTGTAGTTTCCTAGTATAGAACTTCACCTTACTACACTAAGATAGTTGAAGTTTGTGGCTTCAACCTATAGTTCACTATGCATCTATTGATTGATGTTATTGATGAGAACCAACATATCTTTGCACTTATTTTGTTAATCAAACTTTCTTTGATATTAGTGTAGTTAAATGACTTCAAGTAGGGTTTTTTATTTAATGACAAATTTATTATATAACTTAATAATGCTCTACTTGAGTTGATGATGATTATGGTTGTTATTAACATCCATTGAGACCAATTTTGATCTATCAAACCTTTAAAAAGGTAAGGAGTCACTTGGTTTTCTTTATAATTATATTTCTGTGCTCCAAATGTTTCAGAGAAACATTCATAAATCACCATAGTTTTGATGAGTTAAAATGTTAGGAAGGTTGGTATTGTAACAAATATTTTGAATTTGGGATGAAATGTGGGTGTACACATGACATTTAATGTGATTTGTTTCTATATGATCTTTAATAGTTTAATCACATTACACTATTGATTCAAAAACAACAAATCATTTAACTAGAAATTTTTCAACAAATAATTTAACTAGAAATCTTGATGATTGATCCTCTCACTCACTCCATACCTCACTTTCTCCCCCTACCTCCTCTCTCCCCCCCCTTCTCTCTCCCCCTATAATTCCTTCTCTCTTTCTCCACCCCTTTCTCTCTCACACACATACACACACCCTCTAAAACAATTCCTTTGTTGCCCCTCCCTCCTACCAAAACTATTTCTCTATTCCCCCCTCCCTCCCTCCCTCCTACAAAAACTATTTCCCTATTCCCCCCTCCCTCCCTCCCTCCCTCCCTCCATGTGTTCCATCCTATCACTCACTCCATCCCTCACTTTCTCCCCCTACCTCCTCTCTCCACCTTCAAGCCTTCATCCCTCCTTCATCTCTCCATCTTTCTCTCCTTTCCTTAATATCCATGATCTCTCCCTCTCTCCCTCTCTCTCTCTCTCTCACACACACACAATCCCTCATATCTATCCCTCGGTGTAACCATCCTTGAACATCATTCATTTCCCTAAATCCCTACTCTCTCATTGTTATTATCCCACTCTGTCACCCTCTAACCATCCCTCCATCCATCATTCTCTCTCTCTCTCTCTCTATGACTCTCCCCCTCTCACTCTTTAACCACCCTCCATTTGTCTCTCTCATTCACTCACTCTATACCTCTATCTATACCACCACTCCATCCATCCCTCTCCTCCCTCTCACTCCTTAATGGTCCCCCCCCATTTGTCCCTCCATCCATTATGCTAGATATCTTTCCTCCATCCATTATCCTATATCTTTCTTGCACCCAATCATCCCTCCCTTTTATATATGACCCTCTTCTCTCCCACTTATATTTATTCCCCTATATCTCTCTGCCCCCCATCCCTCCCTCCCTCCCTCCCGCTTATATTTATTCCCCTCCCACCAATCCATTCCCTTTATATTTCTCCTCCCTTTAGTTCCCCCTCATATCAATGTTCAAAGACAAATCCCTCCCTTCCCTTTATATTTCTCCTCCCTTCATCCCCCCCGTATCTCTCCCCTACCCATCCCTCCCTCCCATGATTCCCTCTACAACTTCCTCTCCCTCCTTTGACTCCCCCCACACGTCTTTTAGCTTTTATTCAATGTAATGTTGGGGAATGAGCCACCCCATAT
Source organism: Larix kaempferi (assembly GCA_027924585.1). Taxonomy (NCBI): domain Eukaryota; kingdom Viridiplantae; phylum Streptophyta; class Pinopsida; order Pinales; family Pinaceae; genus Larix; species Larix kaempferi. Next base: position 1,460,576 of record BSBM01001057.1, read on the forward strand.
ATCGTCTAGATGGAATCTTGGGATTTTAAATTATATTATAAGGGGATAAGGGTGACATTATAGGGTTTTGGATGGTAGGGATGGGTCTCTGGACATTGACCATAGTCATGGAAGAAAAGATGGTCCAATGAGTCTCTAAATCAACACACATACACTATAGATGGAATATTTGGCCTTTAGTGGGATATGGGTGTCATTATGAGGTTTTATGCACTAAGGATGGGTCTCAGGGTCTTAACCATGGTAATGGGACAAAAGTGTAACAGAAACAAGTCTTAAACCACTACACATGCCCTTTAAAGGGGATATTTAGCCTTAATATGGGATATATGTGCCATTAGATTATTTTATGCATTGAATATTGTTCTCGAGGCGTTGACCATGGTCATGTAGGAACCATTACGAATATTTCCAGACAAAACATAGCTTTGAAGACACTGTACCATGGTCCAAGGGTAAATCCAATCTTCTAGGGATTAAATGATGTTTTCATGGTTCATGGTTAAATGAGGTTTCAATAGTTGATATGCACTAAATCGCATATGTGATATAACGCATATGCGATATATCGCATATGCAATTTAGTGATCACGTTTTTAACAAACTGGCAGTTTGTAAAAAGTGTAAAAAGCATATAGTTCATATCGCATATGCAATATAACGAATATGCGTTAAAACGGAGATGCGTTATATCGCATATGCGATATTTGTTTAATAAATAATCTTGGGTTGCGGGTCGTGGGCCATTTTTACTGTACAGAAAAAGACATAATTCTTCTGAAACCTACGTAGAGCATACTGTTCAACCTGCAATTTAATCATTTATTACACGGATCCATAGGTTTTATACAATTTTGGGTGGACGGACAATGACATATATACTACATGGATGGACAATGACTCTTTCAAAGAAAGTGAGACATACATGTACCTTGGGGGGGGGGAAGAGGTGGGTCACCAACAACCTCAGTTGGGTGCTCTTCAGGAACCATTGCATCACTAGATGCCTGCATAAAGTAACATATGGACCAATGTCAACAAATACAAAGAAAATGAGACTGTATATAATATGTATGGACGTACAATGACCTTTTCAAAGAAAGAGAGACATGTACACACGTACCTAGGGGGGGGAGAGGTGGGTCATCAACAACGTCGATTTGGTGCTCTTCAAGCACCACTGCATCACTAGATGCCTGCATAAAGTAACATATATGTCAATGTCAGCAAATACAAAGATCTAACAAGACTACATATATATACTACATGAACGGAAAATGATTTTTTCAAAGAAAGAGAGACATGTACACGTACCTGGGGGGGAGGAAGAGGGTCACCGGTGGGTGGAATACTAAACATTGGCCTTACTAGATGGTAAAAAAAAACTTGACCATAACCATGCTACGTAACAAAACATAAAGATACAATTAGAAAATTTCTTTAAATAATTAAACGCATACATGTTTCAAATCATTAAAAGCATGTAATGAAAAGAATACCTGAGTCTGGGAATCTTCCTCTACATGGGAGGGACTGACCTGGGATTCCACAAACTCATAATGCCCACCTTGCATAAAACATATTGTATCAAGTTTAAGACGTATTGAATGTTGCAGTCTCTAAATTATAAATATGTAAATTACTCGATGACAAATTAAAAATAAAGTTCCTACAGCTAATGGTGAAGCACCAAAATCATATGCAGCATTGACCGCTGCATCAATGGCATCATCATCAACGGCTGGATTACGTGAATCTGGGGTGTCATTGGACATCAGCTGTATATTTGTTCACGCAAATTGTCAGATAATTATTTAAATAGAAATAAATTATGAAACAATTGAAAACTGTGATATAAAACAAAATATATATACTATGTAAAGAATGAATGTTACTTACATATCGGAGTAATCCATCACCCTGGAACTCTGAAGTAGGCCCATAGCATATGCTTCGACACGATGTGCAAGGGTGTGGAATAACCCGATGCTTTGAAGATTCCGTGTCACTCGTGGGATGTGTAGCTCTGGTTTGGTTTGGGGACCGAAAAGGTGGATCTTGATTGTAAGATGGTCCAACCCCAGATGGGCCAGCCTTGGAAGTGCCAACCCCTTGGCCTACATTGCCTTAGATGGAAATCCCATGTCGAAGCAATGTATCATCCAAATCTAATAAGGACTCCTGCGTATCATCAAGAACTGGACCTGCTAGAGGATATAACTGAGGGGGGTTTGGTGTGCATGGAGGGCATCGCACACGGTTAGGATTGGTCCTAGCCCATTCCCTATCTTGGGGCATCCCATGATCTACACCCTGGAACTCTAAAATGTCAAAATAGTTCACATGTTTCCCCAGGATAAATTCTGCATACAACTTCCTAAGGAAATAAAATGGGATGTCTCTATTCCCATGAGGGTCTTCATCGAAGACCATGTACCAATGATCCATCCAATTGGCTTTAATATTTGGTTCCATGCACCAGTCTATGGAAATGTGTGGTCGATTGGTGGGTGGAACCAATCTGGTGCTGGGGTTCCGGAATAAGGAAAACAATTGGTCTTTGGTTATCTTTAATTTTTTGACATCTTTGTAGCTCAACCTAGTGGAATAGTATTTCCTCTAGGAATCTCTGTACGAGCTAATGTTGTACAATGCTCCCTGGGCATTGGCAATTATATTTGTTATGGATTCTAATGCCTCAGCTAAATATTGTCTTAAGTGGTCGCCCCCCTAAAGAGTGATCTAGGGCACGTCAATGAACCCAAACGAGCCAGAATCTCAGAATTACGGCCGTGTTCCTCCTCCGTGTGTGGGTTTGTGTCTGGATTTTGGTTTGGGTTGGGGTTTGTGTCTGGGTTTGTGCTCTCAGTTAAGAACAAAATAGTTCAATTTCAAAATTTAATTAATCAATTTCATTGTTTGTTTTTTAATACATGTAACAAATTTTATTAAATTGGTTAAAAAAAAACAAAAACTAGTAAATTAACAAACACAATAACGAAAAATTCAAAAGGAATTAACAAACTAGTAAATCTGGCCACCCACCTTCCATTTTATCTGAATTGTGAAGTGGCTTGCCTCCTCCTTCTCTCAAACGCAAATTGACAGGTGCGTTTTTTTCGCCTTCCCAATATCACCGGTCCTTCACTGTGTAGATTGGGAAAATGAGGTTGTGGGCACTGTGTTTTATTTTTTATTTTTTTTTGCATTGCAAATCGCACTTGCGATATATCGCAAGTGCATTATTTAACTCTATTAATCCTAAATATATATGAATGAAAATGAGGCCATGGCCACTCTGTTAAATATATATATATATATATATATATATATATATATATATATATATATATATATCGCACTTGCGATATATCGCAGGTGCATTTTTTAACTCTATTAATCCTTTAAGATATATACGAATGAAAATGAGGTGCAGCGGTCACTCTATTTTATATATTTTTTTTTTGCATTACAAATCGCACTTGCGATATATCTCAAGTTTGATATATCGAAAGTAAGATATATCGCACTTGTGAGATATCGTAGCTGCATTTTTTAACTCTATTAATCCTTTTTATATGAATGAATAAATTATTGGGGATTTCCTTGGACCAAGGACGAGGGAGACAAGGGCACATTGAATTCTACAAATCCTTAATTAGTATGTTGAAATCCCATCATTTGGACCTTCATTTTTGCCAATGTATAAGGATTTTCACCCCTTTCTCCTTGACTAGGGAGGGACAATTACAACTTTGTCACTCCTTGCAATCCTACTAGGGAGTGATAATTACAACATTTTCACTCTATGTCTTGCCATAGGGGAGCGATAATCATGTTTGCACCATTTGAGCGTGGACATCAAGTGAGGCCCTGCATAGCCACCTAGGGATTTCTTTTGCTTGCGATTACAACACTCAACCACTTGAGCTAACCCTCTAGGATTTTGTGTCACAATTTCTCCTTTTCTATTAATGGTATTTATATTATATAAATTTATGGAGCCCCTTTTATCTTCCAATGGTTTACCAAACAATCAACATCCTCATATAAAATTATACTAGATATAGAGTAATTCGAGGAATGCTCTTCTCCTTCATGTTAATTATCGTATGCTTCTGTAGAATACATAATTAATCAAAATAAAGTTTCATCAAAGAAAAGAACTCAAAATACCTTAGGATATGTATTATAAATTAGTAATGTTCATTATAAGTATTGATTACAAAACATCATTACCAAAATGTGTTATTTTATCTCCATGGAGTTTATTTGTAATTGAATTACCATATTTGTAGTCATCAAATATATTTTCATAAAGAGATCACGTGAGTAATGAGATAAATATACAGAATAGTTTTTTCAAATGTCTAATTTTATATCTTTGTAGGATAGGGGCAAATAGGTTTGAAGGGAGAAAAGGTAATGGTAGAAGAGAGGAAGTGGGTTGCTTATTTTTATGATCTATAATAAGAGATATTAGCCTCCATTTTAATAACTTTAGTTGAAATACTGGGTGCATAGATGGGTGACATGGTGTGGTTGGATAAGCAACGAGGGAGTTATATGGAGAAGGGTATGATAGAAGACATCAAAGGAAGAAAAAAAATTAGAGGAGAAGATATCGAAACAAGAAATCAATTTAGTGCACAAATTGTACATGTGACATTAGTTGTAGAAGAGATCCACGGTGCCTTATACAGAATGATAACATCTCAAATAAGAACGGATATAAGACAAGAAAATTAATGTTTCAAATCATCTCTAGTATTCACATCTAGAGAACAAACAAAGTTTGTATATGGTCCCCTCTCTCATAAATCAATTGAATCTCTCTAACTATGCCTTTGCAATTAAAAGTATATGCATAGAGACAAAAAAATTAGTACAATAAATGAAACTCTAATCATTCAAACAAACATAGAAAAAAAACAAAAACACAAATGATGGTGAAATAAGAAGACCATATGAAGCGAACCTAGTTCGACTACAACTTTGAAATATGGAAGAGATATTGAGGGATTCAATCCTTCTAGAGGAATGAGAGGAATTGGGAGTACACATACCATTACAGATCATGATTCTTAGACTGTATTTTGATCATTGTGAAAGAAAATAAAATTTAAGATGATCCACATGATCCAAATCGCACTTACGTTACAACGTAAGTGGGATATATCGCACTTGCGATATAACGCAAGTGGGATATATCGCACTTGCGATATAACGCAAGTGGGATATATCGCACTTGCGATTTGTAACTATTAACAAATGCAAGTCCGATATATTGCATATGCATTTTTTCCTAACTAAGCTTAGCCTCAGTTTTCGGCTCGGGTTTGTCCGAACCTAGCCACAATAACGCATATGCGTTATGGATTTCCGTTTCGGATGTGCGTTTTTTATTTCTATAGTGGCACTAAAAAGTGGAACCAACTTCGTGCGAGTGCCCACTATGATGATCGGTAATCCATAAGGAGAAACACTGGGTTATATATATGACTCCTTTCTCCAAGAGCTATTATAATTTCTTCTTCACATCATTGAATTCCAATAAAAATTGTTGATACAATCCAATATAGGGAAATGGAAATTCTGAAAACTGTATGGTGGAAACTACAAAATATTTGTAAGATGCTACTAACTTCACATGACATATCTCATTCAAATATATCTAGAGGATTTGAGAAACATCACAACAAGGTCCAAGAAATTGTCAAAATTTAGATGACATAGGAGTGGGTTGTAGAAAGCCAACATCGTTTCCATTCATTGAGCTCCTCTCTGTTTCGAGAATAATTTAATATTCTATACTGAACAGGGCCAACCACATGAAGGTGGAAGCTCTTATGCCCCCCCCCCCACATCACTCTCAGTTTTACATACCCAATTCATGTACTTCAAAAACAAATTACGTGCAAATTCATGCATATTTCATCATAAACAAACATCTACCATTCATTCATTCAATCTACCATTCATTCAAATAGTGCGTTACAATCTCATTGATAAGGAATTCACCTGCGACCTATGTCTAGTCCCAAGGCTACCACCTTCAAGCTTGAAGTGCAGCTGACAATGGAAGACACAAGTGTAGTTTATTACCACCATGCAAATTTAATTTGACCTTTCAATTCCCATCGCCATTTCCTCTCATACGACGTCCCACAACCATTTCTCTTGACACCCACTCTTCATTCATTCTGTATGCATTTCACTATACAATCGTCTCATATTCTTACTGCATTTTTCCTCAATTAGTTTATCAATTCAGTATGACCCATGCTCACCGTCCGAGGAGTGTTGCCAGCGGTCTTGAGTTTCATCTTGGTAACGGTGACGATTCATGGTATTATGTTTAATTCTTTCGACGTCAATATGGAAAACTCATAGTTCACTACGAAGGTTTGTCTGACACATTTGTCACACAAACCTTCGTAATGAACTTTGAGTTTTCCATATTGCAACCGAAGGAAAACATAATACCATGAATCGTCACTACTGCCAGGTTGAAACTCTAGACCGCTGGCAACACTCCTCGGATGGCGGGCGTGGGTTATAATGAATTGATAAACTAATTGAGGGAAAAAATAGTGAGAATCTGAGACGATTGCATAGTGAAATGCATACCGAATGAATCAAGCTTGAAGGTGGTCTCCCATTGTCAGCTGCACTTCAATCTTGAAGGTGGTAGCCTTGGGACTAGACATATGTTGCAGGTTCGAATCTTATCTTACTTAAAATCCAAAGAAATGCAAATCCTACAAAAGCACCTTTCTCTAACTTCATATATTTTAAGCAATGGCAAGAACTAAGCCTCAAATCATACCAATCGCACTAAATAGCATGTGCATTGCATGTGTGAATTAAGAAAGATTCAAAACATGGAAGCTGAGAATGTAGGAGAAAAATGATAGATACTCTAGTCTTGTAGATACTCATTTAGCAATCTTATTGTAACATGAAAGATTGAGTTTGAAGGTTGATTTTATGGTAGAGTAGTTGAATGGAATGGAAAGTTTGCAAATAATTCATGTATTTGTCTTCAGTCCTGGAGTAGAACTACAAGACAAAAAATAGGAAACAATTTTTTTTCACAATAGAGACACATTAGTGTGATCCTAATGTTTCAGACAACATTATTCATAAAATTGAATTAAGAAACCCACAAGAAATGCAAACAGTACCCAAGGTCTATGAAAACAACAAACTGATAAAGTCTGGTTATAGTATTTGCCAATTAGAGTCATTATATTACAAACAAAATTTCTTCACAAGAATCAAGAAAAAGACATACCTTGTATATCAATAAAGAGATTGATTTCATCAAATCACCAACAATAAAATCTCCACGAGACTGAACACAGAGTGCAAGAATATTACCATGATGGCCACATTCAGAGTGCGACTCTCTTGAACCATCATCATGGAGTACCCACTTGTATAACTGAATCTTTTGATTGATGCCAGCAAGCAACTTTCCATTAAATGCATTCAGATTATAAACATAGCCCTTTGTCTCCTTCTTAGTAACAAGTTGCAGTTTACCATCTTCAACAAAAAATACTAAAATTCTTCCCTGTTAACAAAAACAAATTGCAATTGCAAGGCTGCTCCATCAAAACAAACCATAAATGTCAATTTCAGAACTAGAACAAATCATCAAGATCCTAAAATTAATCAAGTGGGCCCACAAGGATGGTCTAGCACAAAGCAGCAAGGTGATCGGGCTTGTATTAATGAGAAGACCGTGTTCAAAATACCTGAAGTTTAGATTTGAAGTTTGTTTTAGGATCCACTTTTCAAGGCTTTGACTTCTAAATATAGCAAAAATGTATAACTAAAAGATTTAGTCTAACTAATCTTGACAAGTGTCAAAACTATATTAAACTTAGAAACCTAATCAAAGTCTCGTGGCTGCTGTTAACACCTAAAAAGTGCTCACTAGCTCATTTCCTTATTCACATGACCCATTTGTCCACTTTTCCACCATCTGAGCCTCTGAAGCCAACAAAAGGTCACCAAAAGACCTTAGTACACCCCTTTTCCCACTCAAAAAGATTATTTTTCCTAAAAAAGCATAAAAAACCCTCAAAAAGGGTCCAAAATTCCCAAAAGTATTAAAAAGGGAATAAAAATATTAATTTTATTCAAAAAAGGAAAAAGGAGGGAAAAGTACCTAAACCATGTTGGTCAATACCATTGGTTTCCACAAAACCACAAATGGTATTCCCCACCACCAAAACCTATAAAAAGGTGGTAGGGGCTCCTCATTTCACATCCATTCATATTCCTATCCTCATGCTGCCAAAATCTCCCTTGAGCTTTTGGCCATTGTAGCAACCTTGGAGAAAGGACCCTTTGGAGTTTGGAGCTGCTCATCCTTGGAGCTACTCAACAACCTTCATCATTTGGAGGTATTATTATTGCAAGCACTTGCTTGCCCCCATTTTCAATACAAATTTATTTTCTATATTTCTTGTTCTTGTTTTTTAATTCAAAAAATGCACATGCTAGTTTAGTTTTAGTTTAGTTTTAGTTTATTGTTTTTGCTTAATATTGAAACTGCTGCTACTAGTTAGCAGGTGCCCATTGTAATGTCCCCTTCTCCATAGAACAACAGGGAAGGAAACATTAACACCATACCGGGATTTTGGTAAGCTTAGCCCCAATATTTTTTTGCACATAAATAACTAACATTTTAAAACTTCTATATGCAGATTCGTTTCAATATAAACACAGCGGATAACCATACTAGCAAGCACACAAACAGACCGTAATTGCATAACATATTTACCACAGCAGAGAATGATTCAACATAAAGAGACCCACTCTCATTCGTATGCCATGCACAGACTTCATTTCAATTTCAATAACATGGAGAATAATCATTCAAATAACACATTACAGAACCCAGATATATATATACAAATTAAAGTCACGGAGAGCACTTATCTTGCAACGCGATATCCAACGACTGGCTACGTGAGAGCAACGTTCCACCCAACCATAGATCTCTGTCCAGCCTGTATTCTTTCAGCTGAGAGATCACCCCCGAGCTGGGCTGTGTATCCACTAAGGAGGAACTAGATGGCTCACTCATAGTCAGGGTTTCACTCAAACAGCCATGCTAAGCCAACACATAGTTGGGTTTCTCAAGCATGCAATGGGAGATGGAGGAGGATGCTAGTCCACTAAGCTCAAACCCAGAGCCACATACCCTTCAAACTAGACTCAACAATCCCATCCTCTATTCATACATCCACAATTGGATTTCTCACAAACCTGTCACAAACAACCCAAATCCGTCACTGATTTTCTGGGCCATTAAAACTGGGTTTTCCCATGGCTTTTGGGGTAGCTATTGCTCCCAAATTCGCCCCAAGGTTCCTACCAATGGATCCCCCATTGGATTTCTCTGTCCAATACCAAATCGGGACATTTTTGGCTTCCCAAAACGTGGGTTCTCTCACAGTTGCGATTTTCGGTTTTCTCACTGTTGGGAGCTCGTTTTTGGGTGGAGAAGATGTCCCATACTTCCACAATGGAATGGGGATAAGGATGGAGAAACCCCCAAGATGTAGAGTGACTTGTGGGACAAGTCAAAAGAGCCCATACCTTCCCATACGAATTTCAGGGCTGCCCATACTCCATCAAAGTCATTGACTTAATTCTTCAACCACTTCTTACAATAGGAATAAATGTCATCTAGAAAGGTCAAATGGGTTCTCATAAAGACATATGGCAACCTATGGTTTACTCCCATAGCCCCCTCACCACTCCCTAGTGGATACACGTGGCCCCTTCTCATTCGTTTCCTTCGTAGCCAGCTTTGGTATTTTATATTGCATGATGTCTAATTTACATCCTATTACAATTTCCATGGCTTAAGAGCACATGGTATCAAAATATCAAATACTTGCCCTTTAAATAAAATTCGGCTTTCACTAGCGGGGCCTTGGCCTTGAGCTCCACGCTAGGAAAACATACATCACATGTACACTTATTTACATTAAAGGCTAATATATCCTAAGGGTCGAATTGGGGGTATTACACCCATAGCACTAAGCTTGGTTGCAAAACCAAGCCAACAGCTGCCTGAGCCAAAACAACTAACCCATCTAATGCCTTTGTCTTTGCTTGTAATGTGATGATCTCTTTCTTCATTTGGCTGAGTTGTCTCTTGAGTTCCTCTTTATCCTTCTCAAGCTGAACATTCTATTCTTGGGCCACTCTTCCTCTTTTTACAGCTTTATTAGCTACCGGTGTCACTTATGCAAAGTTTTTGTTCACTTCCTGGAGGTCTTGCTTCAACATACTGTTGGATTTCATCAAACTATCATTAATTTGTCTCATATGTTCATTTTGGCATCTAAAATGATCAAGTTCCTTTTTCTGCTTTTCTTTTTCAAGTTCTTCCATTTCATCATCTGGATCTTCGGATTTTTCATCAGAAATTATCTTTTTAAAACTTGCTTGCTCTTTGAAGGATCCAGCCACTTCAATTATGACTTTCTCTTTTCCCTTCGAAGTCACTAATACTCCATTATCTTCCATACTTCCATTGTTATCATCGGGAAAATTCTTAGGAGTTATATCTGGGATTTTTCTGAGACTTTGATCAATACCCTCAAGAATCTGTTTTAAAGTTGATTCTAAAAATTTTGCTTTCATGTCTTCCTCATCATCACTTGCTAAATCCTTTATGCTTACAATTTTATCCTTTTTGAGTTCAGGATTCAATGTGGCTTCCATATTCATCCTAAACTTATTTCCTGGTCTTGTCCTTGGCCTGAAATATGCTATGAGTGGTTCAGATGAACACTCTAAGGATTCTGAGGGTTTGTTATGAGAAGAGACGGGGTCTTGCTTTACTTTTGGCGAAGTGTTTTCATCTTCTTCCATTGCATCATCAGGCTGTATAATAGGACTACAATTAAACTCTTCAGGCTTTTTCTGTTTCATCTTTGCAAGCATTTGTATATCTGTCTCTTTTTCAGGTAACTCTTCTTCATGGTGGCATTCTTCATTTTCAAACAAGATCTTTGTCTCTGTACAATTGGAAATGACCTCTTTTCCAGAAGGATTTTGTTTTCTTTTTCCCTTCTTCTCTTCCTTAAATTCCACTTTAAATCCCGACCAATATAAAAAATGAGACCAAATTCTGCCCTACTTTTCTACTTCTTTAGAAATTAACAATTTTATCAGGCCATGGTGAAACATATTGTTATTGGGAGTATCAGATTGATTATTAACCCTAGATGCCATTTTACTTAAACTCTTATGCAAGTAATAGGGTAAGTTTAATTTATTTGTACCTGAAACATGTTGTAACAGATGCATATGATAGTGGTATACAGTGGTGAACTTGCCTTCACATGTTATAAAGCTTTGGATAATTTGCAGAACATCCTGCCATTCCTTGATTAGGAAAGTATTCTGACTTCCTTGGCTCCAATCAGGATCTTGGTGTGCCAGAAGGAGGAATTGGATGAAATCTTCATCCATTGATTGCCTCTTATATCATTTTCACCCTCGGGAGTAACCCCAAGAGGCTGTGCAATGGTTTCTTCTATTACTGAGAATTTAAAGCCATTCATTTTCACCATTGAACCCTCGAGATTTTCACAAAATGATTTTGTAACCCCTATGTGAAACTCTCCCATCTTTTCGAACATGGTAAACCAGCCAACTGCTTTCACCTTTTCAATAGCAGATGGAAATTTCTCCATCCATTCAACATTTTGGGGCTCAATCCTGAGCACATGACCACTTGGGCGTGATTTCTTTTCTATCTCCATGACTGAATTCGTGACTATAGAAGCAATACTTGAACGCAAACTTTGGGAAGAAGATAATGAAAACCCTCTTTGAAGCTCGAACTCCATTTTGTCTATCAACACTAATATAATCAGTGATCTATCGGGCTTGAAATGATTCAGAAATATGGAGAGGTACAAGCCCCCAAATATGATGCTTGCTTCATGAACCATCTTCGAGGCCTGATCGCTCTCATAATTGCACCCTGTACTCAAAAACCTAATCAATAGCAATCTAGCAGCGTATTTGAATAATGATATGTGTTGCCAACTTGGGTTAATAAATCAAGACTATATAATTCAACTCTAGCACATTTGTCATATAATGAAAAGCCATTAACTAGTCTATAGGAGCTTAGGTTAAACAAAATGCATTAAATATTCAAAACAATTCAAACCTTAAGAAAATGGGAAAAGCAAAGGTTGGAATAAACAAAAGGAAAAAAGGCTTAAAAATGAAAAATAGACCTAGGGAGGAAAGAACATGACTCAAAATACCCTAGGACCAACAAGTAGATCTAGTACAACTCGTCTCACTTTCAACCTCTCCGAGTATATCTTCATCATCACTTGAGGAAGATGAAGAATGTGTTAGTTGCAATTAAATGTGTGGGGAATTTTATGTAAGACCCTCAGACAACCTGTTATGTAAGACCCTCAAACAACCCTTATACACCACATGTGCTTGATGCAAACATTCAAATCCTTGACAATTTAAGCCTTAACTTAAGTGAAATCAACAAGAGATATAAGTGTTGGAAACAACTAAACCATGACTACAATGATAGCTGAAAATCTAATGTGCAATAAGACAATTTTGAAAATTCAAAAACACCATGCATACAAAGAAGAAATGAAGTCCATGTTCATAGTGTCATGATGAATAGGATTGTCATTATGCCAAGAAATCACATAATTTGGTTTACTTTTTCAAGGAAATGAATATCCATTCTTAACTCTAGTTAAGTCTTCCATACCCAAAGGCTTTAATACTCCATGTTTATTGCTATTTTCAAGTTCCAGCATTCATATCATATTTAAGAGAGGTTTATCTATCAAATAACCCAAGTAATATGCATGATAGAATTCCACAAGAATGAATAACAAAACATGATTCTCTCACATGATAATTTTAAAGGAAACATGTGTATGATTTCATGACCCTCACACTATCTCTACATACATTGTTGGATGTCACGTTATAATTGTTCAATTCCAATAAGTGACTTCCAATACATTCCAAAATCAAACATTTCATTGCTAATAAAAAAATGAACTTTTGAAATGAACATAACTAGGTCCTAAAGACATTTCCATGGTAATAACCTCTTATTTAACATTCAAACCCACTACTAAGTATGTCATGACATCCTCATAATTCCACTTTCCATCATGTGACCTACAACATAGTTAACTCAATAAATAGGGTTCACATTAATCTCTTCTTTCCTCTGCAATGATCTTGTATCATTTTTATTTGTCCATAAAACTCTTATCACACAAGACTATTAAACAAGATCATTGATTACAAGAAACTTGCACATAAAGGTATCCATTATACCATGTGAAAAATAACAATCATTCATTCTAAGCTAACATTCATCCACCCAATCAAATTTGATTTTTTTCACATGAAGAATGGTGCAAATGAATGCTCAAATTAAATTCACCATTTGCCATGTTAAGACTACTAATCCTCAATCAAGATTTGGAAAGAGGAATCTTAATGAAAAATATAAATTCTAGAATACTTTCTAACCAATAAATATCATTAATGCTTCCAAACTTGAACTAGTGTGTACATTTTTCGATCACACACTAAGTAATTCAAAGTAATGTCTTAAAAGTGGTTAGGGTGGCATGCAATAAGTATTTTATGTTGCAACAAAACTATTCCCATGGTGTATCTATAAGGTCCACCATGATCTTGAAGGTTTGTTGAATAACACGAAAGAAAAAAAAAGGGAGTAGTTGTGCAACTCATACTTTGTCTCTTAAAATAGTCATATCATCAATCGTTCTTGTGGAATCACATACACAAATTTGTACACTTATTCAACTTAACTACAATTTATCTCCTTAGAAGGATGCAAATAATTGGTTCAAATGATGCAAGTAATAATCCTAGGTAACTAACTAAGCAATTTGTGTTTTCCATATACATGATTATAAATAAGTCATTCAAATAATACATATTGTATAGTTAAGGTGTCAAAAGGGAATTAGCTCAACATTCGTCTATATTGCAACGAAAAGTGAGACCTAAAAATTTTGACCCTATATCGACGAAAGTTCGTGGACCATTACAAATTGTGGATATTGCCACGATTTTTCTGCACTGAAAAACAAAAAATGTAAAAATTCATTTTTTTAACCCACGAATGTTGAAAACGTGAAAATATTTCGTGGAACAATCCACCCATATGTAATAGTGAAAGAACCATTTTTTGTGACCAATACATGTCCAGGGATTTCTGGTATAAAGTAAGCCTGCCACAGGAGGAGCCCGGGTCAGGGACCAGCTCCATGAACTCTTTCTTAATTTGCTAAAAACCAAGGCAGGTGCGATCCACATCAATTTCATCTTCAACCAACTGAATTTTTTCTTGGACAGACTCAGGGATCTCCTTCTTGAAATGCTTGCACTTGTCCACTAAGAGCTTTTGAAAACGGATAGGAGGGGCCATGGGTTCCGAAAAGCAGAATGCAGGCATAGTGGAGTTGTGACGGGGGTTCTTGCGAGGAGGCATGATGCTGACAGGGAGAGTGCCCAAATCCAACGAACCAAACAGTTGCAAACTAAGGGAGAGGTGAAGGGATAGGCAATTATCCACAGAAGCAAAAAAAAAAAGAGCTGGTAAAAAACAGAAAGGTGGCAAAAATTGAAACAACGGTGAAGGTGGTGAACCGACGCAAGGTCGCTCAGAAAGTCACCCAGAGAAACACAATACTGAGCAGAACCAAAGCTAAAAATCCACTTACCAAGGATAATAGTCCAAACCGTGGGGTCGGAGGCATAGGAGACTGCGATACCAGGATTCAATGGACTGCCCAAACTGAGACTGTCAATGAAATTCGAAGAGACGAGCAGAATGAGAGCAAAGGAGTTGCTTTGCTTTCTTGAATGAACCCTTGAATTTTCCAAAAATGAGTAATTAAAATGCGTGATGGAATACCTCCCATGCCTCCTCCATAATTCCTCTGACCAAACCATAAATCCCTCACACTCCATCATAATGAACAACCAGCCTGCCTCATAACCAATCCTCCGGCGCATAATTACTAAACTCCCTCGGTTGATGTGAGCTTGTACGAGCATATAGGGATCAATTACTCTCCACGAGGGCGAATGATCCTGGTGCTAAAAGACTTAAGGGGGATGTTGAGGTGGGTGCACGGGGGGCATAACATCCCACCACGTGCCTCCCTCCTCTCTCCTAGCCACCTCCATGTCCACCCAACTTGGGGACATTCAAGACTGACTATTACTACACATTGGAGACTGCGTTTGATGCATATTGGTTTTTGTTTGAGCTATATGTCATTCAAAATGGCTATGTGTTGGATTTAAGGGCGGTCTATTTGGAGTCTTTGACAAACTTGGGTATAGCCTAAACTTTGTACTTATCCCTCAATGTAACATCCCGATATTTTCATAAAAATTTCAAAATTTTTAAATCGCCATTAAAAGCTAATATTTGTAAAATGCGGAAAAATTAATAATTAATAAAGCAGTAATTAATAAATGCGACACTTGGTAGGAGTAATTTAACTGCTGTGTTTTTTTGTCTTCTGATGGTGTATTGTGTTGGTGACACGTCATGAATCCAATTAATGCTTATGTCCTTTATTCATATGTTGGAATGATTGAAAATTGTGATGCATTTGGAAAACATAATTCTTCTCGACAAGTACTGACAGTTTAATTTTTCTAGATGATGATGAAAGGGGTCCCACGAGGTGCCCCGAGGCTTACTTACCTACCCAGCTAAAGCATTGTACTCGTCCTTCATGCGCAGGTTCGCAGGTAAGAGATAGCGATAAAATTCAGAGTGTTTAATAACCGTGATATAAATAAAAGCTGCTTACGATTTCAATGCTACAGGTATGGTTTCCTTCCAATTTGTAAGATGGATTTGACTAGCTCAAAAACTGCAGATATCGTCAATCTCAGAGTGTGATTGTTATGAATGTTTTCATCAGGCATTTGAGACTTCACTTGTTGTCATTCTATGAATGACTTGCGGCTGTTAAAACAACTCTTTTATAATTTTCGACGGTGACAAGTTTAAGACAAGGACACGTGATCCTAAGCATACCATAGAAAGAGTGATAAGGTGATTCTAGTTCTCTACTACCTGGGCAATTATAATGGTGATGCGTTATGCATTAACACCCTGTCATGCAATGTATGCGATGGTTCTATGGGCAACTTATACCCTAAGGGTGTAATCTTGTGAATTTATGCAATGGGAAAAATTTGATGAACTATATGATGGACTTTATAATGATTTTATATTATGTTTGGGGTAGAGTCAATCCATACCTTAGGATCGAATGCGACCTAGGTGGATGTTCTATACTATGAGCATACTTATATCGATTTTCATGGAACATACAAAGTCTTTAATACATGCTACCGGTGAATGTTAGCCTTGGTATAACTTATAAAGTCGATGCTATTAACGTTGATCCATATGGTTGGTAGGTGGAATGATGGCAATGGATAAAGCCTACATACGAATTCAGGGGTGTAGTAAATGATTAGTTTTGTAATCAATTCACCTAGCCACCGTGTTAAGGGTAATATTACGTGCACATTGTGAAGGGTCTCCAGCATGTGATAAGGTTCGTCGATGCTGAATTGTAACGCGCCTCCTTCCCTGGTGTCAGCAGAATTGGCAACTTCATGGCTTGGGAGAGGGAGGGGTGAGTTAATGTTTCATCTACCACCCTCCATCATGTCTTAAGGAAATTAGATCTCCGTTGTTGATTGTTGTGAGTTGGGATTGTGATGAACCCTAACGTAACTTACAGGATCTTGTAATGTTTTCTTGGTCATTGTTTCAGTGGTAGGGCTTGGGGTGAGGTCAACCGGTCGAGAGGCACTTAGGGTTTTGATGTTTTTCTAGTATTCCTCGGGCTCGATCCTGAGACCAGAAGCAATCCTCAAACTGTAGGTGAATGCTAACAATGGAGGTTGAATCTGGAGTTGAAAGGTGTGGCAATGCACAGGTTGGATGAGTGCATCTATTGTGGCGTTGTAGTGACTTGCAAGTCTAGGGTTTTGATCGGGTTGTAAGTTTCAAAAGGTATCACACAGTGTGGCATTTGAGTTGAGTGCTTCTCCTTCGAAATGGATGGATGGCTGGCTTCATCAAGCTTCTGTCATGACTCAGGTACAGTAAAATTGCAACAGTTTACAAGTTTTCTTGTTGCATGCACCGTTATTTCGTGATTGATATTTAACTTAGAGCATGTTCATGTGGCAGGTAGCTCTCGGCAAATAGCAGGGTGCTGGGAAGTTGATGGGGAGAAGAAATATAGTGAACCCACTAGTAATCTTCGGTGGTACTCCTCCCTCATGGTTCTCCTGGAATCGGACATGATGAGCAGGGTGTTGGTAGCATGCCTTCTCGGCAGTGGCTTTTGTCTCGCCTGCAGCATTGGGAAAACATTACAGTTTACATTTTGGTTGTTTAGTGTAGGTGATGTGAATATTTCTTAAAATATATGGTCGGCCATCTCCTGGATCAGTGAGCTTGCTAGGACTTAAACCCTCGTGTTTGCAAAGAGTTTCACAGCATTAAACATCTGATGTCTATCATTTTGCACTTCTGAGTCGGTGGAAGAACAAGTATGGAAAAGAAATGTTGACTATGGTTTTGTTTCGGCAATAACTGAGTAGTGTAAAAAGAATGGGTTTTGGAACGGAACTCTCAGTAAACACTGAGGTGATCTGTAGGTTACTGCCATCATAATTTTAAATGGAAATGATAAATGTTTAGGATTTAATGTTTAGTTATGATGTTTTTGAACTTTCGTTTTCGAATTCTGTTCCAAAGAATGAAAGGCATGTTTAAGTGTTTGTTTAAAGAGTGGCTATAAGCTGATAATGATCTACTTGGCTTGCATTGCATCTGTGCATACTCGAATTAAACCGATAATGAATAGGTATTAGTTTGGTTTGAATACAACTGTGAGAATGTTAAACCCTAGTCTATCGATGTTAATGAAATCTGTTGGGATGTATTGATGTTTAAAGGAAAAAAGAATAACAGATCTTGATTCCACAGTTAGGATATCTATCATAAGGAAACGTTTGAATTTGGCAGCTGTTAAATGTTTGTAAATAATAGTGTGATGAGAATAGGTCAACCATGGTTTGGGTGTAGAGATACTGTATTTTGCTCTGTCAATTCAATAATTCTATTCTTTTCTTTGCTTCTAATAACATGATATTTTGTGATGTAAATTCTACCACATACAGTTGATAATACAGAAAACAAGAAAATGACAGTGCATTCATCAGTTAATTTAATTGCTTATTTGAATATCACAGTTTTTGTATTTTAATTCTATCTCCATGTATTTGTCCAATTTGGACCTCTGGAAAAGAATGAAAGAAAAATACAGTACTCCTTTTTTTTTGCACAACAATAATATAGTAATGACAACAATTTCTATAAAGATCAAACAGATTCAAACAACAAATAAAAGAATAAGTATGTGGTTAAACAGAATGCATGATATTGGTTTCTTTTGAAGAAATAACTGATGGTCAGTAAGCCCTAGATGTTAACACCATATCCACCTTCAGAAGTCAGAAAATAAATTGCTATAACTAGTTTCTGGTATGTTGTCTCAGCACATAGATTTGAACAGTAAAAAAAAACAATGCATGCAGAGATCTAATCTACAGCTACTAAAATATAAGATGCATGGGGAACATAAGTCTATGCATGGGTGGTCTCTTGGGTTTATATAATTAGATGCATGCTAGGTTTCACTTTTAACTAAACAGATTTAATGCTACCTCTCTGTACTAGAGTACGATGCAGCTTCACGCATGGGGAAAAATGCAGAGGAGTCATTTTATTAGTTTAACAATTTAAAATCAATCAGAATCTAACATTTTACTGCTACTGATCATTAATAACATTTCTAAGCCATTTTCTGAGATCATTCATGTGATTGGAAAAACACAAAAATAATAGAACCTGAGTGTGATGGGAGGAACAAATCATTCAAGAAGCCTGTTCCACCCAACTTGCTCCTAAGCAGCCAAGATGTCTGCCTTAGGACCCCTGAGCCTATCCACTGGTCCACCAAGAGGAAGAAGGTTCTAAAGCTTAGAATCTCTACTTGCAGCAGCAAGAAAAATTCTCTAGCCTTACAGGCTTAGTAAGCAATTGGACCAGCACCAACACCTCTGGTTTGTCCTTCTCATAACATTTGCAGAATTATACTTGCACTCTCCATAGCCTCCCTATTCAAATCTCTCAGCCATCACCTGATGCCCTGAGGAAATGTTTCTACAGAAAACATTGTAAGAGCTCCCTACTCAATTCAAATTGTCTTTTATAGGTTGCCTAGGTCTTTTTGTAATTACTGGTCATTAGTGAGCTACCTGCTCACCTCCCTCCACCTGGAGGGGGAAATGCCACAAAATTAGGGGGAGTTGTCCCATAAAAATAGCTAATGGTAGAGTGCAAATGTTGTCATTTGTCCCAATCCTTCCAGTAGCTTCCATTCCTCCTAGTGGGCCAGTGGACACTCTTGTAACAACTTTCTTGAGTGTTTGTCTCCCATTTTATTTATTAAATAATAATAATGAGTCATTACATTCATCCTTGACCTAATTGGTCATAATTACAAAACATGTAATTATAATTTTAACACAAAGTAATTTGCAAAAAGGATAATAGTAGAAAATAATTATTCTAAAAACATACACCCCCCCTTAAGCCTCAACATCGTCCTCGATGTTGATTTATTCACTCCTTGAGTGTTCCTAGAACAGAGTTGGGTATGCAGCCCGCATACTACTCTCCAACTCCCAGGTAGCCTCAGCTGGGCTATAGTGCTTCCATTGCACTTTTACTTGGCCAATCGTGCTGTTCCGAAGTAGAGTTTCTGTCCTTGCGAGAATACAGTCCAGTTCCACCGGAAAATCGCCGCCTTGTTCCACCTAAACATTATTCCAATTTACAACATGAGTAGGATCATGCACATATTTCTTTAAAAATGAAATGTGAATAACATTATGGACTTTGAGGTTTGAAGGAAAGCCTAATTGATATGCCACAGGTCCAATTCTGGACAAGATTTCGAAAGGACCACAATACCTGGGTGCTAGTTTGGCACAGCTTCCCAATTTTAAGGAACTCTTTTCCGGCCTTGCCCTAAGAAAAACATGTTCACCAACCTGGAACTCTTTATGAGTTCTTTTAAGTTTTGCTTGACTTTTTTGTCTATCCTAGGCAGCTTTAAATTTCCTTGTACTTGCTTCATGATTAGTTCTAATTCCTGCAACAATTCGGGCCCTAAGGTGACTCTTCTAACCGGATCACTCCACGATATCGGTGTGTTACACTTTCTATCCTAAAGAATTTCAAATGGGCTAAGTTTGGCTGAAGCATGGTAATGATTATTATATGCAAACTCTGCTAAATGCAAGTAATCTTCCCACTTACCATGCTAATCCTTAACATACATTCCGAGCATATCTTCCAATATTTGCTTCACCCTTTCAGTCTATCCATCTGTTTATGGATGAAACGCAGTGCTGAAATTTAAGGTGGTGTTTAACCCCTTGAACAAAGACCTCCAAAAGTTACCTGTGAACTTTGAATCTCGGTCTGAAACTATTACCTTGGGTATCCCATGCAGCCGGAAAACCTGTTTCATAAAAATTTCTACGATATCAGGAGCTTTATGGGTAGTTTTGACAAGGATAAAATGGGATGCCTTGCTAAGTTTGTCTACTACCACCATGATGGAGTCGTGCTATTTTTTATTCTTTGGTAACCCAATGATGAAATCTATACTTATGACTTCCCATTTCTAGCTGGGTATAGGAAAGGGTTGCAACAATCCAGCAGGATGCTGATGTTACACCTTCACTTTTTGACAGTCAAAACACTTGGCTATATATTCTTCTACTTCATCCTTCATCCTGGGCCAATAGTATTCCTTCCTTAGCATTGTGATAGTTTTCTCGTAACCTGGATGGCAAGAATAGTGGCTTTTGTGCATCTCATCCAAAATCAGAATCTTTATTGCTGGTACGTTTGGTATGTACAATCTATTTTTGTACAACAGTAAGCCATTTTCCTTCAAACTGAAATCTGTTACAAAATTTTTAGAATTGTTTTCTACTATCCTTTCCTGTAATTTTCTATATTCCTCATCCTCTTTAATTTCTTCAAAAATCTGTTTCTCCAAATCTGTTGCGTATGTGCTAATGTATGAAATAAAATGTATCCTTGCATTATGACTTAATGCGTCGGCAACTTTATTCTCCTTCCCCTTAATGTGCTGAATTTAAAAATCATACTCACTCAAAAAAGTTAGCCATCTGGCTTGCCTGGCATTCAAATTTGTTTGATCTAACAAATATTTCAGCCCCATATTATCCGTCATCAAGATAAATTTTCTGTCGATAAGGTGGCGACGCCACATTTTCAAGGCATGAATCACTGCTAACAATTCTAGATCGTAGGTGGAATAGTTCCTCTCATGTATTTTCAGTTTTCTTGATTCATATGCTACAGCATGTCCCTCCTGCGTTAGGACTCCTCCCAGTCCATCATTG
Organism: Larix kaempferi; assembly: GCA_027924585.1. Taxonomy (NCBI): domain Eukaryota; kingdom Viridiplantae; phylum Streptophyta; class Pinopsida; order Pinales; family Pinaceae; genus Larix; species Larix kaempferi. Next base: position 1,482,212 of record BSBM01001057.1, read on the forward strand.
CATGCATCTGTGCACACTACAAAACATTTATTAGGATCTGCAATCCTCAAAATAGGCGCTGAAGTCAGCAATTCTTTTAACTTTACAAAACTGTTCGCACACTTTTGATCCCATACAAACTTCTTTCCCTTTTTCTGCAGCAATGTTATGGGGTTTGCAATCCTGGAAAACCCTTCAATGAATTTTCTATAATAACCAGTGATGCCCATAAACGATCGCACATCCGTCACATCGTTAGGAACCAGCCATTCATTAATGGCCTTTATCTTGGTAGGGTCAACCGAAATCCCCTCCTCAGAGATTATGTGTCCTAAGTACTGAATCTTGTCTTTGTAAAAATCACATTTGCTGAACTTAGCATACAACTGGTGCTCCCTCAGAACTTGCATAATGATACATAGATGTTCATCATGCTCTTCCTTGTTCTTAGAATTTACCAAAATGTCATCGATGAACACAACTGCAAACTTATCTAAGTACTTGTGCAGAATTTTGTTCATTAAACACACAAATACAGCAGGTGCATTAGTGAATCCAAACGGCATGACAACAAACTCATAGTGTCCATAACTAGTTCTAAAGGCTGTCTTGAAAATTTCTTCATCCTTCACACGGACCTGATGATATCCTAATCGTAAATCGATCTTCGAGAATACTGTTGCTCCGCGTAGCTGGTCAAAAAGATCGTCAATGCAGGGTAGCGGGTACCTATTCTTGATCGTCATTTTATTCAGTTGACGATAATCTATGCAAAGTCTTAGGGTACCATCCTTCTTCTTAACAAAGATGACTGGTGCTCCCCAAGGAGACACACTGGGTCTTATGTATTTTTTATCGATCAGCTCCTTCAATTGAGATTTTAACTCATTCAGCTCTAGTATATTCATCCGGTATGGAGCTTTAGAACTTGGTACTACACCAGGTATTAATTCAATAGTAAAATCCAGGTCCCTTTTGGGAGGTGAACCTGGGATCTCTTTAGGAAAAATATCTTGAAAATCTTTTAAGACAGGTATGTCCTCTATTTTCAGTTTGTCCTCCTTAGTACTTATCTCATCATGCACCGCATTTACTGCAAACATCTGACACCCTTTTCTGATTGCCCTTTTTACTTGCATGGTTGAAATCTGTCGAATGAATGTTTTCCTTGGGATGCCTTTTACCTCTGTTGTCTTTCCTTCATCATCCAAGCAAATAAAACTTTTTTCATAACAATTCAGAATGACATGATGCGTTTCTAACTAGTCCATACCGATTAGAATGTCATATGACCCCAATGGAAGAATATTTAACTGAACCTGCATTGTTAGTTGATTCATAGATAAAACACAATTTTCACAAAATCAGTAACCTTTCTTTTTGTTCCTGTCGTTAATCTAACTAACCAGGATTTATCGAATTTCTCTATTTTCAAATCGAATCTTTCTACAACAACTGGTGATATATAACTTAGACTAGCACCGGGGTCAATTAAAATAGAAACTGGGTGGTTTTGCAGCATACCTTCAACCTCCACCATTGAGACTTGGTGTTCTGCTTGCCGGTTGTCTAATGTTGCATTAATTCTGGGCACTTCTCTTGCCACATCTCCTACAGTAGCTTCAGACTGTATGGAGTGAATATGGTTGGTCGCTCATTTCTTGAGGGGACAGTCTATGGAATAATGGGGCCCTTGGCACTCAAAGCATTTTATAAGTGGCTTCTGTTCATTGGTCCTATCAGCATTGGGAACATTTCTGGGTGCTGTAAATTTCTGCTACTAGTTATTTCTGTTTTGCTGAAATTTTTGATTTTGAAAATTTCTCTTCTGGAAACTAGAATTCCCACCATATCTAAAATTCTTCTCTTTCTATTTAAAGTTACTGGGTTTCTGGTTTTTCCATTTAGGTACCCCTTCTCTTTTCTTATTCTGGTCAAAGAAAAAAGTGGCTTTCCTCATGGCTTCCTCTAGTGTCCTAGGGTTATCGTACTCTATCATGTCCTTGATGTGGAAAGGTAGACAACTTAGGTACCTATGGACCTTCGGTTTTTCTTCCACCATATATGGCGCATACCTTAGCAAACTTAAAAACTTGTTGTTCAGTTCTTTCATGTTCATCATTCCCAGTTTCAGATCATAGAATTCTTTGGATTTTTCTTCATAATACTGCTCAGATAAGAATTTATTCTTAAAGTGTCTCTTAAAAGTACTCCAACTCACATCTCGGTCTTTTATACCTTTTACCCTTTTAAGGTCTTGCCACCAAATATCTGCCTTTCCGGTCAGATTATAAATTGCCATCTTTGCCTTTAAGGATTCCGAATAGTCATAGATCTGAAAATACTTTTTCATGTTGGACAACCATGCTTCCGTTGTCTCTCCTTTCTCTGTTTCGCCATTGAAAATTGGGGGCTTGATTTTCTTGAATTCACCAGATATATGTTAGTACTGTTTATTTATTTTTCTTTTTGGCTTAAAGTCTCCTTCACTGCTGTCACTAGAGTAGTTATGCTTCTTTTTACATGGATGTTTGGCAGTTCTTAATGACGTTGAGTTGTTATTTTCTTCAGTTGTTTCTGTTTGTTTATCCTTGCCTTCATGAGATAGCTCTTTAGTTTCAGAAGTATGTTCTAGGTTCTGTTCATATTTTGGATATTGGTCGAACAGTGCTTGCTTCAACTCCTCCTATGTCCTCAAGATTCTTTCATTGTCCTATTTTACTGACTGGATCTCTGCTTTTAATTCATGAAAAGCACACAATAATTCTAACGAATTGTTACCCCGATTTCCCTGGATTTGTTGTTCCATACTCAGGCTGTTTGGCGGAAATCTGCCCCTTATGTGTTCAGCTTATCCTTCCATATCTGTAAATAAATAAAAAATTCCTATATACGACAAAATAATTTAAACTTGAGTTAGTGAAAAATTTCACAGTCATAAATTTTCTATTTGCGTGTTTCTTGGACTTTCTTTAGGCCTAGAGTTCGAACATGAGCTCTGATACCACATGTAACATCCCAATATTTTCATAAAAATTTCATAATTTTCAAATCGCCATTAAAAGCTAATATTTGTAAAATGCGGAAATAATAATATTTAATAAAGCAGTAATTAATAAATGCGACACTTGGCAGGAGTAATTTAACTGCTGTGTCTTTTTGTCTTCTGATGGTGTATCGTGTTGGCAACACGTCATGAATCCAATTAATGCTTATGTCCTTTATTCATATGCTGGAATGATTGAAAATTGTGATGCATTTGGAAAACAGAATTCTTGTCAACAAGTACTGACAATTTAATTTTTCTGGATGATGATGAAAGGGGTCCCACCAGGTGCCCCGAGGCGTACTTAGATACCTAGATAAAGCATTGTACTCGTCCTTCATGTGTAGGTTTGTAGGTAAGAAATAGCAATAAAATTCGTAGTGTTTAATAACCCTGATATAAATAAAAACTGCTTATGATTTTGATGCTACAGGTATGGTTTCCTTCCAATTTGTAAGATGGATTTGACTAGCTCAAAAACAGCAGATATCATCAATCTCAAAGTGTGATTGTTATGAATGTTTTCATCAGGCGTTTGAGAATTCACTTGTTGTCATTCTATGAATGACTTGCTGCTGTTAAAACAACTCTTTTATAATTTTCGACGGTGACAAGTTTAAGACAAGGACACATGGTCCTAAGCATACCATAGAAAGAGTGATAAGGTGATTCTAGTTCTCTACTACTTGGGCAATTATAATGGTGATGTGTTATGCATTAACACCCTTTCATGCAATGTATGCGATGGTTCTATGGGCAACTTATACCCTAAGGGTGTAATCTTGTGAATTTATGCAATGGGAAAAATTTGATGAACTATATGATGGACTTTATAATGATTTTATATTATGTTTGGGGTGGAGTCAATCCATACCTTAGGATTGAATGCGACCTAGGTGGATGTTCTATACTATGAGCATACTTATATCGATTTTCATGGAACATACAAAGTCTTTAATACATGCTACCGGTGAATGTTAGCCTTGGTATAACTTATAAAGTCGATGCTATTAATGTTGATCCATATGGTTGGCAGGTGGAATGATGGCAATGCATAAAGCCTACGTACGAATTCAGGGGTGTAGTAAATGATTAGGTTTGTAATCAATTCACCTGGCCACCGTGTTAAGGGTAATATTACGTGCACGTTGTGAAGGGTCTCCAGCATGTGATAAGGTTCGTCGATGCTAAGTTGTAACGGGCCTCCTACCCTGGTGTCAGCAGAGTTGGCAACTTCATGGCTTGGGAGAGGGAGGGGTGATTTAATGCCGCATCTACCACCCTTCATCGTGTCTTAAGTAAATTAGATCTTTGTCGTTGATTGTTGTGCGTTGGGATTGTGATGAACCCTAATGTAACTTACAGGATCTTGTAATGTTTTCTTGGTCATTATCTCGGTGGTAGGGTTTGGGGTGAGGCTAACCGGACGAGAGGCACTTAGGGTTTTGATGTTTTTCTATTCTACCTCAGGCTCGATCCTGAGACTGGCATCAATCCTCAAACTATAGGTGAATGCTAACAATGGAGGCCGAGTCTGGAGTTGAAAGGTGTGGCAATCCACAGGTTGGATGAGTGCATCTATTGTGGGGTTGTAGTGACTTGCAAGTCTGGGGTTTTGATCGGGTTGTAAGTTTCAAAAGGTATCACATAGTGTGGCCTTCGAGTTGGATGCTTCTCCTTCGAAATGGATGGATGGCTGGCTTCGTCAAGCTTCTATCACGACTCAGGTATAGTAAAATTGCAACAATTTAAAATTTTTCTTGTTGCATGCACCATTATTTCATGATTGATATTTAACTCAGAGCATGGTCTTGTGGCAGGTAGCTCTCGATGAACAACAAGGTGCCGGGAAAGTTGATGGGGAGAAGAAATATAGGGAACCCACTGGTAAGCTTCGATGGTACTCCTCCCTCATGGTTCTCCTGGAATCGGACTTGATGAGCAGGGTGTTGGTAGCATGCCTTCTCAGCAGTGGCTTTTGTCTCGCCTGCAGCATTGGGAAAACATTACAGTTTACGTTTTGGTTGTTTAGTGTAGGTGATGTGAAGATTTCTTAAAATATATGGCCGGCCATCTCATGGCTCGGCGAGCTTGCTAGGACTTAAACCCTCATGTTTGCAAAGAGTTTCACAGCATTAAATGTCTGATGTCTATCATTTTGCACTTCTGAGTCGGTGGAAGAACAAGTATGGAAAAGAAATGTTGACTATGGTTTTGTTTCGGCAATAATTGAGTAGTGTAAAAATAATGGGTTTTGGAACGGAACCCTCAGTAAACACAGAGGCGATTTGTAGGTTGCTACCATTGTAATTTTAAATGGAAATGATAAATGTTTATGGTTTAATGTTTATGTATGATGTTTTTGAACTTTCGTTTTCGAATTCTGTTTCAAAGAATGAAAGGCATGTTTAAGTGTTTGTTTAAAGAGTGGCTATAAGCCGATAATGATCTACTTGGCTTGCATTGCATCTATGCATACTCAAATTAAACCGATAATGAATAGGTATTGGTTTGGTTTGAATACAACTGTGATAATGTTAAACCCTAGTTTGTCGATGTTAATGAAATCTGCTGGGCTGTATTGATGTTTAAAGGAAACAAGAATAACAGATCTTGATTCCACAGTTAGGATATCTATGATAAGGAAACATTTGAATTTGGCAATTGTTAAATGTTTGTAAATAATAGTGTGATGAGAATAGGTCAACCCTGGTTTGGGTGTAGAGATACTGTATTTTGCTCTGTCAATTCCATAATGCTATTCTTTTCTTTGCTTTTAATAACATGATATTCTGTTATGTAAATTCTGCCACATACAGTTGATAATACAGAAAACAAGAAAATGACAGTGCATTCGTCAGTTAATTTAATTGCTTATGAATATCACAGTTTTTCTATTTTAATTATATCTCCCTGTATTTGTCCAATTTGTACCTCTAGAAAAGAATGAAAGAACAATACAGTACTCCTTTTTTTTTTGCACTACAATAATATAGTAATGACAATAATTTCTAGAAAGATCAGACAGATTCGAACAAAATATAAAAGAATAAGTATCTGGTTAAACAGAATGCATGATATTGGTTTCTTTTGAAGAAATAACTGATGGTCAGTAAACCCTAGATGTTAGCACCATATCCACCTTAAGAAGTCAGAAAAGGAATTGCTATAACTAGTTTCTGGTATGTTGTCTCAACACATAGATTTGAACAGTAAAAAAAAACAATGCATGTAGAGATCTAATCTACAACTGCTAAAATATAAGATGCATGGGGAACATAAGTCTGTGCATGGGTGGTCTCTTGGGTTTATATAATTAGATGCATGCTAGGTTTCACTTTTAACTAAACAGATTTAAGGCTACCTCTCTGTACTAGAGTACGATGCAGCTTCACGCATGGGGAAAAATGCAGAGGAGTCATTTTGTCAGTTTAACAATTTAAAATCAATCAAGATCTAACATTTTAGTGCTACTGATCATTAATAACATTTCTAAGCCATTTTCTGAGATCATTCATGTGATTGGAAAAACACAAGAGAATAGAACCTGAGTGTGATGGGAGGAACAAATCACTCAAGAAGCCTATTCCACCCAACCTGCTCCCAAGAAGCCAAGATGTCTACCTTAGGAACCCCAAGCCTATCCACTAGTCCACCAGGAGGAAGAAGGTTCTGAAGCTTAGGATCTCTACTTGCAGCAGCAAGAAAAATTCTCTAGCCTTACAGGCTTAGTAAGCAATTGGACCAGCACCAGCACCTCTAGTCTGTCCTTCTCATAACATTTGCAGACTTATACTTGCACTCTCCACAGCCTCCCTATTCGAATCTCTCAGCCATCACCTGATGCCCTGTGGAAATGTTTCTGCAGAAAACATTGTAAGAGATCCCTGCTCAATTCGAATTGCCTTTTATAGGCTGCCTAGGTCTTTTTGTAATTACTGGTCATTAGTGAGCTACTTGCTCACCTCCCTCCACCTGGAGGGGGAAATGCCACAAAATTAGGGGGAGTTGTCCCATAACAACAGCTAATGGTAGAGTGCAAATGCTACCATCTGTCCCGGTCCTTCCAACAGCTTCCATTCTTCCTAGTGGGCCAGTGGACACTCTTGTAACAGCTTTCTTGAGTGTTTGTCTCCCATTTTTATTTATTAAATAATAATAATGAGTCATTACATTCATCCTTGACCTAATTGGTCATAATTACAAAACTTGTAATTATAATTTTAACACAAAGTAATTTGCAAAAAGGATAATAGTAGAAAATAATTATTCTAAAAAATTGGGTAGGTGACACTCAATCTCAGTTACTTTTGTAATATTGATATTTCTTTAGAATTCTAAGCATGGGATATTTTCATCTATGGGGGCTTCGTTTATATAATTAAATGTTCATTGTTTGAAATCTCTTTTCTTAGGCACTTTAAGGAGTGTCATGAGATAACTCTTTTCTTTGAAGAGGGAGTGTGTTCACTGTAGTGCAGCTTGCAAAGACCACATTATAAAAATATTATAAACTTGCACAGTGCATTTAGAAGATTATGTTAAGTATCGCATCCTATTGCAAGACATCCTATTGCAATGGTGATTGTTGCAACATAATTTGAATCCCTCTACATTGTGAAGAGTTGTGATGGGAGACCTTGCAAAATTTGCAGTTGGTTGACAATGTTAAGATTCTAGAGAAGATTTAAGACTGCTATGGAATGCCCATTTGATTCAAGCAAGTTTGCAGTTGTTGCTACACCTAATCCAAAAGAAGAAGTTGTAGATGTAGATCATTATCATTCATGAACTTAGGTATAGTAGATTAATCTATTCAACATTAAGATTCATCGACAATTGTGATAGCATAGCCGATATTGTAACTTGCAATTATAACTGAAATTGTGCACAATTTGCAATTATAATTATAACTAATATAAAAAACATCGACATAAATACATAAATAAATAAATAATATTGCAGTGTACACATGAATCATACAAATCGACAGAAAAAAAAATACTACACATGAAGATAAATTTCATAAAATAATTTGACAACCCATTGAGTTCATAAAACATAATTCTATATATACATAACAATAAAAAATATTAAAATGTGATCATCAAATCAATGGCCACTACCAACATCATTTAATATGATGTAATATAACATTATCATCTTCATCATCATCTTGGCCACCTACTAAACATAATGTGCATCATCTAACATAACCATCACACACGTATGACAAACATCGTCTCACATTCACATTTATTATCACCTATAAAACATAAGCACCATCTTACATACATATAAAAAATTAGCTATCATGATCTAGCATACACATCAAACATCACCTAACATACACATGTAAACATTACCTACCATCATCTAACATGATAGCAGGTCTGAGCCAAGACCTGCCATTCCTAAGGATCCTCAAATTTTCTAGAGTGCTTATCACTCAAGAGACACACCTTTCCAGGTTTATCAGACCTCTACTAGACCTCCTAGGCTCTAGTCATCTTATTCCACTAGCTTAGGCTATCATATCTCCTCTAGTTCTAGCTCTTCTCTTTCGGTTGTGTTAGTACACAACTCAACATGTATATGAACTCATTCTTTCAAGGGCTACCACTTTTCACTTAATAAGATCAATAGCTCACCTTAACAAGGTCTCCACACACCCATCATCTTAACCTATGGCTTCTCAACCTGTACACATGGATATCATAATCCATGAAATTTAACTATAGGGTCATTGATACCTAGCTCACATCCCTACTTGACTTTAAGACTTGTCAAAGAGTCTATTTGATATAGCTTGTGCGCAAGGTTCTAACATTCCTTCACATAATACTCAGGTTCTTAAGGCCTGAATTCTTAACCATTATTCATTTACTCCATACAATATCACCATTAGCCATAACCAATGGCTAGTACTTTTCCACTAAGTGCTTACTTCAACCTTCCTTGGCGCTTGCACTTAGCTCCTGTGATCTTGACCTGTGACCAAGGCTATATCGCAATTCCAAGCTTTGAAGTTCGCCCTGCGTTGCACCTTGACTTCCACATCATCCTCTGACTTGGACCATATCGTAATGTCCATCGACATCGACTGTGTAGTTCTCCTCTATGTTAGTCTTTGAACTCCCACTCACCATTTGGACCAATCCTTGTCGACAAAGGAATGCCTATCTGTTGTCCGATCAACTACCAGACTCACATGCATCATTCAACCTTCTATGACCATCACCGACCATCTTCAACCGTTGGATTCACTATACGACCTATAGGAAGCGTCTGTTTTCTATCAACAATTCCTTCGTGCACCTCTGTGTAATAACATCATTTTTACATAGTCTCATCTTCTTATTCCTTTTGCACGAGTATCACTATCTAACCCCTCAATGCTTCGACACTAATACCCTCGATATCACACCAGTTCATTCATATTTGCTTGACACAGAGATCCCATTCACTCTCGTCCTTGACCAACTTCACCTCGTCATTTACAAAGCACAACTTTGTCTACAGAGCGAATTCAAGCCAAATGACCCATGCTAGGATACTCAAGGTTGTCAAGACTTCGACAACAACTTTTGAATATTTACAATACTCCACACATCTCCTTATGCACCACCACTCTAGATTAACTCTGCATTTCTACTCATCTATACAGGCGTCTCCCTCGACACGGTGACCTAGTGTTTAATCACACATCATCATCTTGCCACTCTGAAATATACGGGGCCTATGCTCTCTGTCCATTCTTCGGACTATTCGAATACACCATCGCATTATAGAGACACTAGCATAGCTTATGTCTCCATCTTCCAATCTTCATGTTCAGAGCTCATACTTTGTTTCACCGAGATGTTTGCTTCAGGTATTAAACATAAACATTCTATCTCCTCATAGATTACTCAAGCCATTACTAGGCTTCTGCAAGACTGAAAACATTGCAAGTCTATCCATCCCTAAATTAATAAACCTGCACCTATACAGTTAATCCCCATTCTACTGATTATCATTCATCAATTTATGCAATTATAGTACCTTCAAAGCATAACAGAGGCAAAAACCCCCAAATATGATGAACTTTCTCTTTTCATTAGCGAGTAAAACTGTACATGCCATTTCAAACCCTAAGCTCCTCGGTTTATGGCCTGATACGCCTTTTAATGGTCATCCTCCTTCTCTCCAAACCCCTTCCCTGATTCTTTCCTTGAGAGTTACAAAAATTCTATATCCAAGAGAGCATTTTCCAGCTCTTCAACTAACCTCTAAAATTAGACAACTAACTCTAATTTTAGAAAACCAATAATTACTCCTCTATGACTCATTCAACTGCTAGCTAAAAACAAGCTACTGCCCTACTCTAGTCATCCCTCTCTTTTAGGCATTGGTAACATAATCTTGATCATAAATTGACACCTACAACTAAGGATATTCCTGATCTATGCTTACTAAGAAATAAACACTTTTCACATGAAATTTTACAATCGCCCCTCCTTGGGTTGATGTCTAGACCCTAAGGTCTGATTAACATTTAGCACTTGACCATGAGAGCTAGTGCTCCTGCATCAGACACCCAAGGTAAAAGAAGAACATGATCTCCTGATCATGAATCTTCAATCTTCATCTTTCCTCCAGCTGCAATCTTCCAGGCTTCCACACTTTGTGCTGTAATACTCCACTGTCCTTACCTTCATCATTCTTCACTCTCCAATCTAATCCACAGTGGACTGCATTCTTCCCTCTACTGTAGCTCTTCTTAACTATCTGCATTAATTTCCATAGTTCATCTATAGCTTCTTGTAGTTTAGTCTTCTGCTGCAAACTATCCTTGTTTTCTTTACTCTGCCACTGCACTCTACTACATTTTGTACATTCATCTTCACGCTGCTGATTATCTTTCTCATCTTTCCTTGCCTCAACTTCTGCTTGAGACATTCTTCTATCAATATTTTCAATTTCTTTCATCAATTCAATTTCTACTTGAATTCTCACAAGCACAACATCACTATGCTGCCCAACATTTCCAGCATAACACTCCTCCTCTTTCTTGACAACATCCAACAATTTCCTTTCAGCTTCTTGACTGAATCTAGTAACCAATTCAGCCTCTTCCAGTTCTAGAACTGATTCCTCTTTAGTGTGAGACATAGCTGTCTCACTTTCATCTTCATTGCTACCTCCTTCCCTGTCACAAATACAATCACCCTGTGACACTGCTTCTTCATTCTTCATCCAAATAAAATTATGATTTCTCACTTCTGTGACAGCTCTAATTGTCTATCCAACAATATTTTATTGGCTATGCATACAAGCCAACTTCTCCTTGTTTTCAACAATAACAGGATCCTTCATATGAGACATGATTGTCTCACTTCCCTTGGAGATGCTGCCCTCATTAAGTAAGGAATCAATAAATTCCTTCTGCTGCAACAACTCAACTTGGTCTTGATCAGAAAGACATTCTTCATCATACCTAGCTTGACAATTCTCAACTTCCTTCAAGACAACTCCAAGAGATGGATTGCTTTCTGCCACACCTACAAACACATTCAAATTGTCAATCTCAAAATCACAAGACCAATGGTCTCCCTTGATGATTCAACCATCAAATCTTTGTGTTGTTCCAAGTCTTTTTTAGGACCCAGAAAGCCTTCAATGCTCTTCTTCTCAGCCTCCTCAAGCATAGCATTTGAATTCTTGCTATCTTCCTCTACTTCTTTCTGTTCTTGGCCATCATCATAGACCAAGCTTTCTTCGCTTTCAGCTCTTGCTGCATGCTGAAAAGAACCATTTTCTCTTAACTGTGTATGAGCACTTACATGAGACTCATCTGTCTCATTTTCCTTCCAAACAGATTTAAGTTTATGTCTATCTTCTTCCTAATTCATCTTCTTTTGTAACTTATGCCATCTAAACTGTCTCCTCATAAGGAAACCATATCTCTGGTCTTCTTTCTCCTTCTGTAAAAGCTCCATCAGTACTCCTAGATGGACTTCTATCTCAGCCTTCTCCCTCTCATATTCTTCATCACTCATTTGCCTCCATATGCCATTGAATATGGCATATTCTTCCTTTTCTTTGTGGCTGCCTCGTGAACCTCTACTATGACTCTCGATGGTCATCTTCTTGAGTTCTTTTCACTCTCTATGAGCTGCACTCACAAATCATCTACTCTTGAGAACACGAATGTCCTCTTGTATTTCAACTTGAGTTGAAGTACTAGGTTCTGGCCACACCTCTTCTTTCTCCTAGAAACCCTCACTGGTTTCCTTCATCACTACTCCTAAGGCTATGATCTTCTTGCTAAGATGTCTTCACTTCTGTTACTTCCACTTGCATGCAAACTCTTCTTCTTTATAGACTACTGCTAGTCTGTCTTCTCACCTTCACAGAACACTCTCTTTTTCTTGTGTTCTTTCTCTCTTCACCAGAGTAAACTTACTCTCTTCTCTCTACTCTGATACCAATTGATAGCAGGTCCGAGCCAAGACCCACCATTCCCAAGGATCCTCAAATTTTCTAGAGTGCTTATCACTCAAGAGGCACACCTTTCCAGGTTTATCAAACCTCTACTAGACCTCCTAGGCTCCAGTTATCTTATTCCACTAGCTTAGGCTATCATCTCTCCTCTAGTTCTAGCTCTTCTCTTTCATTTGTGTTAGCACACAACTCAACATGTATATGACCTCATTCTTTCAAGGGCTACAACTTTTCTCTTAGTACGCTCAATAGCTCACCTTCACAAGGTCTCCACGCACCCATCATCTTAACCTATGGATTCTCAACCTGTACACATGGCTCTCATAATCCATGAATTTTAACTATAGGGTCATTGACACCTAGATCACATCCCTACTTGACTTTAAGACTTGAGAGTCTATTTCATATAGCTTGTGCACACAGTTCTAGCATTCTTTCACATAATACTCAGGTGCTTAAGGCCTGAACGCTTAACCATTATTCATTTACTCCATACAATATAACCATTAGCCATAACCAATGGCTAGTACTTTTCCACTAAGCGCTTACTTCAACCTTCCTTGGTGCTTTCACTTAGCTCCTGCGATCTTGACCTGTGACTAAGGCTATATCGTAATTCCAAGCTTTGAAGTTCGCCCTGCATTGCACCGTGACTTCCACATCATCCTCTAACCTGAACCATATCGTAATTTCCATCAACACCGACTGTGTAGTTATCCTCTACGTCAGTCTTTGACCTCCCACTCACCATTTGGACCAATCCTTATCGACAAAGGAATGCCTATCCATCTTCGGATCAACTACCAAACTCACAGGCATCGTCCAACCTTCTATGACCATCACCGACCATCTTCAACCATTCGATTCACTATACGACCTACAGGAAGCGTCCATTTTCTTTCAAAAATTCCTTCGCACACCTCTGTGTGATAACATCATTTTTACATAGTCTCATCTTCTTATTCCTTTTGCACGAGTATCACTATCTGACCTCTCAATGCTTCGACGCTAATACCCTCGATATCACACAAGTTCATTCATATTTGCTCGACACAGAGCTCCCATTCACTCTCATCCTTGACCAACTTCACCTCGTCGTTTACAAAGAACAACTCTGTCTACAGAGCGAATTCAAGACGAATTACCCATGCTAGGATACTCAAGCTTGTCCAGACTTCAACAACAACTTTTGAATATTTACAATACTCCATGCATCTCCTTATGCACCACCACTATAGATTAACTCTGCATTTCTCCTCATGTATACAGGCATCTCCCTCCACACGGTGACCTAGTGTTTAATCACACATCATCATCTTGCCACTCTGAAATATACAGGGCCTATGCTTTCTGTCCATTCTTCGAACTATTTGACTACACCATCACATTACAGAGACACTGGCATAGCTTTTGTCTTCGTCTTTCAATCTTTGCGTTTAGATCTCATACTTTGTTTCACTGAGATGTTTGCTTCAAGCATTAAACATAAACATTCTATCTCCTCATAGATTACTCAAGCCCTTACTAGGATTCTACAAGACTGAAAACACTGCAAGTCTATCCATCCCTAAATTAATAAACCTGCACGTATACAGTTAATCCCCATTCTACTGATTATCATTCATCAATTTATGCAATTATAGTACCTTCAAAGCGTAACAAAGGCAAAAACCCCCAAATATGATTAAATTTCTCTTTTGATTAGTGAGTAAAACTGTACATGCCATTTCAAATTCTAAGCTCCTCGGTTTATTTCCTAATACGCCTTTTAATGGCCATCCTCCTTCTCTCCAAACCCATTCCCTGAGTCATGCCTCGAGAGTTACAAAAATTCTATATCCAAGAGAGTATTTTCCAGCTCTTCAACTAACCTCTAAAATTCAACAACTAACTCTAATGTTAGAAAACCAATAATTACTCCTCTATGACTCATTCAACTTCTAGCTAAAAACAAGCTTATGCCCTACTCTAGTCATCCTTCTCTTTTAGGGACCAGTTACATAATCTTGATCATAAACTGACACCTACAACTAAGCATATTCCCTATCTATGCTTACTAAGAAATAAACACTTTTCACATGAACTTTTACAATGGCCCCTCCTTGGGTTGATGTCTAGACCCTAAGGTCTAATTAACATTTAACACTTGACCATGAGAGCTAGTGCTCCTACATCATAACATATACATTTAACAAATTTAAACATCATCTAACAAACATGAAATCTAATAATAACATCTAACAAAACACAGGTAGCATTATCTAATATAACCATCATGCACACATCTAAAAAAAATCATCTAAGATACATATCTATTGAGCACACCTAGAAAATATATTTAACATGACCTAACATACACATCACCATCAACATATAAATAAACATCAACATCAAAATGAATAATGTAACATATATCTATATATATATATATGTATATGTATATGTATATGTATATGTATATGTATATGTATATATATATCAAACTCATTATCCATGTCAAATATACATCTCTGGTCCACTAACCGGTATGCGATATCTGGTCCACCTCCGGAACTAAAGACATCACTACCTTTGGAAAAAGATCCAGAGGAATCCACACTTCCACTAGAAAAGACAGAGGCATATTTAGGAAAGAGAGAAACAAAGAGAGAAGCATTGCTCAATATCTCCCCCATGATGTATCTCATTCGCTGTGACCGTCGTATCTGGAATCTGAAGATGGTTGTAGTAGGAGATGGTGAATGGCCAGGTCGATGAGGAGAATATGCTAGTTGATCGATCAATGGGTCATGAGTCAGAGATGGTGGTGGGTCGGTTAGGTGTGGAAGAGAAGATACTTCCTGCTTGTCATGGTGAGTCAGAGAAGCAGGAGGAGGTGGATTATGATATGTGGAGGCTCTATCATGGTGAGGAGGAGGAGGAGGTGGTGGAGTCATTAGATGACGTAGAATGGTCCTTCAACATCCAAGTATCTAAAATTATGGATGTTTTGATGACATACTGCATCAAAAATATCATATCATGAGGAAGCATCCTTCATAACTCTACGATCTCAGGGTCTCGCGTGATATCCATGATTTGTACAGTCTCAAATGCTCGTCAAGCCAACAATGTGGACAACCTATCCACCACATCCTACCGAAACCTCTCATATGGCCAATTTTGTAGGATGGGTCTAGGTAAGGCATGCACGTCATCCTCCTTCATGTCCTCATCATCCTGAACGGGGGGAGGTGCCTCCCCATCGAATGTGCCAATGTCTACAAAATATATAGTACATAAAAAATATAATTACACAATTTCATTAAACAAATTAATAAAACAATTTAAATAAAATGTTAGAATATATTTCATTTGAATTTAAATAAGACAATAAAATGCAATTAGATTAATTTAATCATAACGTTAATATTACCTCTCTCATTCGATAGCTCATCGTAGGTGAAAAATATGATGGGGCATACTCTCCATCCCAACTCCATGTACGGATATGGAACAAGGACCAAGGCATGGTCCTCTTTGCTAGCTAGCATCTGCATCACCTATGATGTGATACTAGTTGAGAACTTAGGAAGCTCCCTCTTGGGAATCATCTATCCCCACATGTGCATACACACCTCCATCATCGGACTAGGAGGGTGGTGGTCAAATGAAGGCCTTATGGTTGGAAACCTCTAAAAAAAAAATATATCTTTGAACCAAAAGGGAAGTTGACCCTCCCATCGATCTATGCAGGACAGTGATCCGAAGAAAAACAAAACTGCCCAAAAAAATGGCGAACCACCTAATGCATCTAGATCTCTGCACTAAAGAATCTAAATAAAATAAAAGAGCACAATTAATGCATTACCGATCATTGGTGAGGTGCATAATGGTTGTCACCAATAGTGAGAGGCGCCTAACCTCCTCTGCACAAAAATAAAAATTCTGTAGTTGTCCACCGTGCACCTGAAAATCAGCAAGATCAGTGATGTGGTTAGCTATATATCTCTGAGAGTAAGTGGGTGGAGTCTCTATTTCAACTAATGTGTTTCCCATCACTAGTGAGGTGCGCGATGGTCTTCACCAACAGTGAGAGGCACCTAAGCTCTTCTTCATTGAAAGTAGAAATATTTAGCTGTCCACCGTGCACCTAAAAATCAACAACATCAGTGATGTGGCCAACAATATATCTTTGAGAGTAAGCGAGTTGAAGCTTTGCTGCAACACCAGCTAGCACATAAGGGAACTGGGGAAAATCATCCCCTCTCATCGATAGCCCAGTGATGAATTAGATTTCCTCCTCGATGGGTTGGAACCATTGATCGGGTCCAATGTGTAATGCCTACCTACGATGATCCCAACGATGGATCAATTGTGATAACAAATTAGAGTTCCCATTGATGGATGTTGCCTCCTAATAGAACTTTAGGAGGTTGCAAATGTTAGGAGGTACCATGTCTGATCAATAATGGGGAGAGGGTACAAATACCTCTCCCTCTCTCTCGCCTCCCACTTGTGCACAAAGTTGTACTGGTCAACGTGTGCCTATGGATGTTGATTGACCTCTCCCCGCTGATGTTTTTGATACATAGATAACATCGATCAGTATCATAAATATACATTAAATATTTCATTAAATGAACATATTTTTATTAACATCAAATACACATTTTTTTCTCAAAATAAATTTATTTTATTAGTGGCATGGGTAAATTATAGTCATGCACTCATAAACAGTGCACTTAGAAAAACAAGCGCACTGGTGAATGTGGTATTGTTTTTAAATACGTTTAGTTTGGTAGTGAATCCATCAATAGGAAGCACTATCCATTGTACACACATCATCACATAGGCAACGGTGCACAAGTATTAATAGAACACACTGTAATAGGGGCAACTTTATGTGGGTTTTATATTTTTGGGGGGATGACGATGTGCTTGTTACATGTTAGCACACTGTACAATCAATGTTTTCTCGTTTACGATGTGCATCCGTTAAGGTTGTAGATTTTTGTTTAATATATTTAGTTTGGAAGTGCTTTCATCAATAAGATGCACGAGTGCATTGGGGACACATCTTCACACTAGCAACGGTGCGCACGTATTAATAGAGCACACCATATTAGGAGCAACTCTTTGTGAACTTTATAATTTTTAATGAGATATAGGTGCATCAGTTACACGTTAGCGCACCATAAATTCGGTGTGTTTGTGTTTACAACGAGTGTAGATTAAGTCTATAATTTTTTTAATATATTTATCGATGCGTTATGCACATTATAGCACACCGTTGTTGCGGTTCGCTTCACACACAAAGGCACTGGTCGTGGTGCACCCTGTAAATTTACAGGGAACACCACCAAGCGGTGCGAGTGGAACGACTCGAACACACCGTATAGGTGTTTTGAATGTTTTTAAAGTAAATGGTGAATAAAGCTCAATTTGAAATTTTAATCCACCATAAATTCAACTTAGCAGGTAACAAAGAGTTCACCTAGTCACTTGCGCATTGAAGAGTCATGGTAGCGATGTACAACAAATTTCAAAATTTTCCCACTATTTGGAAAAATTCAAAATCCACTCAACAATCAACGAAAGTGAGCAATGCTGCCACATGGCGCATAGATGGCGGGGGATTGACCAGGGAAGGTACGACACTGGTGCTCAGGGGGTCAAAAGCACTATAGGGATGGTAACAATTGTTTTTTCAATTTGGTAATTTTTTTATCTATCCTTGTTACGGTGTGCCCGATTGCAGTTATGTATCAGAAAAGCATTGCTAATAAAAATTTAAAAAATAATATAATACATGGTTTTTAAATTAGGATTTTTTAAACCCTGTTGTGGTGAACATAGAACTATACCACACTAGGGTATTTATTTAAAACAACCGCATTGATAGTGGAGATTAAAAATATAAAATTAATGTCGTAGGTTTTTTATTTCGTTACTTTTTTTTATTTAACACTTTACGATGCACTCGAACATAAAATGACTCGGTGTTGTTGGTGAGAACTATCACACCAAAGATGCAAACAAAAAATAAAAAAATCATCTAATCCGTGGTTACACTATTTTTTCACCCTAATACTGTGCATCGTAATGTTGAACGCCCTAGTGCGGTTAATTATAATTATTGCACCAACAATGGATATTAAAAAGAAAAAATTATTGTAATCTGGTGCCCTCCAATTACACTACTTCAGTGCTTTCAAATCGGTTGCGTGTTGGTGCCCTTTGTAATTCAAATGCACCAGTTGTAAAATTTGGTTTTTTTCACTTATTGGTGTTTTCGGCCGCAATGCCACATGATTTATATCGGCATCGGCGTTTTAGTGTCTTAGATGCAACCGTGCGTTTAGTGTATATAAACACATTGAAAAAAACATCCACTAAAACCTCTTCCCGCTCGCCTCTACTAGTGACCCCCATTTTAAATGGATATTTGGGTTATTTTTAGAGGAGCATCCACTATAACCTCCTCTACAAGGCATTTTCGTTGTAGTGTTTGAAGAATTTGTGGAACAATAAGAATTGTCAGGACTTGCAGAGAACGGTGGAACCTCAGAAAATGAACCCCCCATTGTTGCAGAAGAAGATACATGAAGTAACGACAATGACATGGCTTTGACTACCCCCTTAGGCCCCCTTACAGTATTTGGTAATTCCTTTTGATAAATCTATTTTAGCAAAGTTGTAGTAACACAGTGGATCATCCCAAACCCCAAGGGTTTGTGTTGATAGGATATTCAGTCGACAACATGGTTGGAGTACAAGTGAGATTGTCTATGAAATGCTCGAAGTTATGGGGAAGAGGATATGATGTAGATGCATAACAACACTAGTTTCTCTTTAAAGCCATCTAGAACTCAAGAGGGATGCCTTCTGCATCAAATTTGATTCAATTTCAGACAACATTGTGTGGAAGAGCTCTACAATGGTATATGAAGTTGATCAAACAAATAGACCGCACTGCACCAACCCTAACACTAAAAGACAGATAGAAGTTGTTCTTAGATGAATTTAAGTCGTCCAAACCCAAACAATAAAGAATTGTAGACCTGAAGGAGACCCAATAGATACAAGGAGAATCCGCTTGGGATTATGTGCAAAGATTCAGAGATGCATTGGGAAAGATTTTGTTTCTTGTGCATGATGCCCATAATAAGAAATGTTTTATTCAAAGATAATTACTTTTAACTAGAATTTCCTTATCTCAATAGTTTGTTGCCTCACCTTGAGCCACTCTAGAACAAACGATGAAGATTGAAGTAATGACTAGATATTTGATTGGTGCTCTGACTGGGGCATTGTCTTCTATCGATGATTTATCACAAGTACATAATCAAATTGATTCTTTACTTGAGAATACGGATTTGATTATACCTAATCCAAACTGAGCATAGTGTGGTGCACATGATGTATGGAAGAAGGCCATCACACATTAGAATTTCTATGATTAAGGGGAAGATTAACACCACTAGGAGGAAGATTTAATGGCAGGCCAAGTGCAACCTTTGCACAAGTAGTTGCAACAAACCCATTCATATGACTCATTTCCCAATGTTTCCAAAGCCTCATATGTCCTTTCTGAATGACTTTTGTGAGATATACAAAGCATTTGGACATCTTGCATGACTCTGTCCTATTCTATAAAAGTACTCCTCCATACCAAACACAATTTACAGTGAATTCTGTGGATCTACACTGCTTAGTAGAGAGAAGTGCTAGCTCTAGTTTCTCTAACATAGAGGCTAGAACGATCCATATACTAAGTGTTAGGCCAACCATAAGAAAGAGGAGGTGGCAGAGGATGTAGGAGAGGTTTTGGATCTTGTAGAGAAGAAGGATGTACATACCCAATTCATTGTTACAATTGTAATGAGATAGTATATCTGGCACAATATTGCAACCTTCCCAAGAAAACATGATGCAACTATTGTCGAATGAACACTCATAGTATTGAAGAATTCTTGGAGCTCATTGTGAAATGGAAAGATCACACATGACGATCGACAAACCTAATTAAATCCAATCTGTGACAAGACCAAAGTCCAGTAGGTTTTGTTGTTACCCAAAGAGGCACTAGAACATGGGATATTTGGATGGTCAAGCTTCATCTTTGATCCGAAAAGCAACTTCATGAATGTTGAAGTTTGATCCAGGCCACTAGAAAGAAATTTTCAACGATGCCATGGAGACATTTAATAATATGCCAACTCCACCAGTTAGAGATGTTGTGGGACCATCCCATAATTCTAGAACAAATGACACATTAACAAGTTGCAGAAGGAATACAGTTCCAGGATCTTTAAGGAAGGTAAGAGACCTTGTCTCTCTATGGTTTACTTTATTAGGAGATGTCTTGGAAGGAGAAGGTGCAACTTGCAAATTGTGGAAAACTATTCACACATTTAATGATGTTGTGGAAGATGCTGAATAAATATGCACCCCTCTTCCTGAAAGAACAAATCAGTTCATGCAAAAGTGAATAAAGAAAAAAATAGAAGAGAATTCATATTGAATTCCCAAGTCCATGGATTTGATATCAAAATTGTGATGCTAGATTTGGGATTTGATTTCAACATACTTCCAAAGAAGTCTTGGTAATCCATGGGTTGTCCTTCCCTTGTCTACTCTCCCATTCAATTGAGGTTTGAAAACCAGTATCGCATCTTCCCTATTGGTTGGTTGGAAAATGTATAAGCAGACTTGGCAGGTGTAAAGACTCTCATTGATTTCGAGGCCATTGAGATCATGGGAGGAACTGATCCATATCTATCTCTATTGGGAATATAATGGGAATACGAAAAGTATGGTGTGATCGATTTGAAGAATGAAACTATGAACTTTGAAGCTGATGATATGAAAGTTACACAACCCCTAGACCTGCTTGAAGGATCGAGGTACATTGAACTAGTACATGTGAATATGGAAAGGTTTGTTCTAGATAACATCTATTATCATACAACATGTAGAAGGGGAGACTACATGAATATTGAAGTACATGGATCTGTTAATTGGAGAAGAATTCACTCTTTTCATAGTGACTCTGAAGAAGCATTGGCTAATGACAGAATGGAAGGCATGATTTATCCTCCCAATGTTGCACAATGATAAAGATGGTTCGATGGATTGGAGTAGAAGTTACAGTTCCTCCAGTATACGATGGAATCAACAACTTGGATGGGTTTCTCCAAAAAATGAACACCCATGTCACAAAATATTATTGAATGGATGTTCTAGATACAACACTCAGAGGCACTCCCACAATATGGAGGGAAACAAATAAAGATGATATACCTGATTGGGCCACAGCTGAACTTGCACTAATACTCCATTTCAAACCTTGCAAACATGACAAATGAGTTGTAGAAATCTATATGGGAAAAACAAATCCATTTGTTCATATCGATCTATGTGAACAACATTGGAATGTAGATGGACAACATCTCAAATTTTGGGTTCACCAGTTCTTCCATGAATTATGACCCATTCCCAAATCTTGGTACCTGTAAGAAGAAACATGGTGGAAAATTAGGCACTAGAGGAAGCTAAGCACAAAATTTTGCCAAGATTTCTCCTTCTCTGCAACATGCGACTTTGTCAAGGGTGATTTGAAAATAATCCGAGAAATTCTATTTACTAACAAACAGTAGAATATGAACAGCCCATATATTTCCCCCCTTGATCAAGAATTGACAGACGCACTTGTCTATATTATGAAGACATAATCCTCTCTCTATTGCGCAAATGTGGATAAGGAGAATACAAAACTTGATGATTTGGAGCACTTGCGTTGCTTAACCCTCAATTAATCTGAAGAATCTTGCAAGTTACAACAATTGAATCCATAAGAAGTTGGGGATTTGTATACATAGCCCCTGAAGTTGCGGAAAGTCAACATTGGTATTGAAGAAAACCAAAAATGGAAGCCATAGGATATTTATTGGGATGCAAAAACAATGTCGGAAATAATATTGCTTTTGAAAGAGAATGAAGATTTGTTCCCGCGAAGTTTTACAAAGCTCAAAGAAATATAGGGCGATATAGATGAAATGAAGATTGTCTTGAAACCTGATGCCAAACCTATGAAGAATCGACCATATGAATTGAACCCATGAGTTAAGGAGAATTTAAAGGAGGAAAGTGATCACATGTTGAACATTGGGTTAATATTTTTCTTGGATGAATATGATTGGATTAGCCCCATCATAATTCAAAGTAATAAAGACACTGAAGATATCAGAGTCTATGTCGATTATCGAAGTTGGAATTATGCATGTGTTCGTGACCCATTTCCAACACCCTACAACAATGAAGTCTTCAATCAAGTAGCCTGGAATGAGGATTACTATTTTACAGATGAATTCTCAGGATATCACCAGGATCAGGTTGTAGAAGAAGATAAGAAGAAGAAAACCTTTACAACATGGTGGGGATCATTTGTTTATAATGTCATGACTTTTGGGCTGACGAATTCACCTGTAGTCTTTGCGAGGATGGTAATAACAACTTTCAAAGAAATACTTCATAAATTATTGGAAGTGTACTTGTATGATGGAACAGTTTATAGCCTACTCAAAGATTGTTGTTTCCAAATGTACATTTTCTTGAACTTGCAGAAATGCATTTTCTGTGTCCCTTTTGGAAACTTATTTGGTCAGAATGTTTGTCATGATAAAGTCTTGGTAGATACTGCAAAGATCATTGTCACTGTCAATTTTCCCTCCCCTACTTCTGTGAAGTAGGGGCGATCCACTTTGGGTCATATAGGATACTGTAGATGGTTTATCCACAATTATGCCTCTATTACAACTCCTTTAGAATAAATCTTGAAGAATGCAGAAGAATTCAATTGGACTGAAGACTGCGAACAAGATTTTGCATGGTCAATGCTCCAATCCTTGCATTTACTGAATAGGTATAGGAAATTCCATGTACATGTTAATGCATTAGGTATAGCCCTTGGAATTGTGTTAGCTCAAGCAAACAAATGTGAAATAGACCATCCCATTTAATTTGTTAGCAGGAAACTATCTCAAGATGAATGCAACTATAGGACCACGAAAAGTGCAGGATTTGCAATGATTTATGCCTTGCAGAAATTCCGCCACTACTTTTTGGGAGGATTTTTTTACAGATTATTTGGCACTCAAGTACCTAATGAATAAACTTGGGTTAGAAGGTTGGATTTGTAGATGGTTGGTATTATTTCAAGAATTCTCCTTCGACGTAATTGTCAAGATGAGAAAGTACAATCATGGACATGATCATTTATCACGATTAGAAACGAGTGAATCTAAAGGATCAATCGATGATCAATTACTTGATGCAGCTTTGTTCAGGGTTGAGACCATTCTAGATCAATTAGAAGAATTTGCATTGTTTTCAACAACAGGAAAAGCATCATATGACTACACTACAATGCATAAGTGTCACTGGGTTGTACGAGCTGTGGACTACCATTTGATTGCAGGACATCTATACAAATCATGAAAAGATGAAATTTTACATTGTTGTGTACTGGATCATGAAAGATGGGATATCTTATGGGAATTCCATGTCATTGTTACAGGCACCCATGTTGGCGGAAAAACAATTGGAAGGAAGATTCTATAGGTAGGATTATGGTTTCCAACTATGTTTAAGGATGCTAAATCTTACACTAGAGCTTGTGATATATCTGCTAGTGAGTTGAGAAGCCTTATCGATGAGATGAGTTCCCACTTCATTCAGTACATTACCTATTATAACCATTTGAGAAATGGACAGTTGATTTTATTAGGCCCATCAACTCTCCTGCGAAGCACTCAAAATCCCGATGCATTATTACTGCAGCAAACTATTTGAAAAATGGGATGAAGCAACAATTGTATGAGATTGTTCCGCAAAAACCACAACCCAATTCATTTATGAGAACATCATTACTCTCTTTGGGTGTCCGAGAATCCTCTCTAGCGATCAAGGTATTCACTTCATTAACAACACCATGATGACCTTGATAAAAGAATGTATGATACAACATTATAAAAGCAGTCAACATCACCCACAATCAAACATCACGATTGAAGCCTTTAACAAAATATTGGAGATGGGATTAACTAAGGTGTGTTGCTCAGACCTAGATGATTGGGACAAAAGAATTCCCACAATTTTATGGGCGTAGTGGACCAAAGTAAAGAAACTACACAAGAAGATCCCATTCTAGCTAGTGTATCGAAGAGAAGATGTAGTTCCTGTTGAGTTGTCGTTCGCAGTTTGTGCATTGCACACACAACCCACATGACCAAAGAAGACTCAATTGAAGAAAGGCTAGCCGAATTAATGGAGCTAGAAAAGTCTCACTTTTTAGCGAGTTATTACATAACAATGGAGAAAGAAATACAAAAGGGCTGGCATGACCACCACATCAAAAGAAAACACTTTACAAAAGGTGTCCAAGTACTGCTATGTGACTTCAAGTTCTTGAAATATCCAAACAAAGTTCAGATGCACAAGTTAGGGCCATTTATTGTTGTGGAAGTCAGATATTTTGGTTATGTCGAGCTTGCACAACTCGATGGTATTCTTAGACAAGGATGGGTGAATGAATCACACCTAAAGCCCTATATTTATGCTCAGTAATCCTGCAAAGCCACACTCCTATCACAAGGAGTGAGTTAGAGTAGGATTTAGTGTTGCAATTTTGATTTTGGTTTGTTGCATCAACTTAGTTGATTTGAATTTTGCACCAGTCATATATGTTTTATGTTCCATTTTTACAAGTTATGAGTTAGCTAGATCAAACATTGTGGTCGGGGAACCCAATATATTCAATTGTTTCACCATCCAAAATTGTGTCATGTCAATCAACCCCGTTGTCCTGTCGTTACAAGCTGTCAAAGTTTGATTAAACTGGATTAACCATGGCCTGCTTGAAATCCCCACCTAGATCCTCACATTTAATGTTCAATCATTCCAAATACTCACTATAACCACCATTAATGAACTACCTCATCCCCCAGCTAGCATGTTATGAACACTAAAACCAACTAAGTCCTACTCCTGTTAGTCACTTTTGACCTTTAAGAATTGAAGCACTGTCAAACTGGAACCTCTGTTGAAATCCAAGCAGGGCGAGCACAAGGCCATCGACTGACGTCCAATTCAATTTTTACATTAGCGTCGATTATCTAACATGGAGAAAGTAGTAGCAATAAAGGCCTAAGGAAACAAGATCCAAACCAAGCAAAAGGAATCGCTTCACATAGAGCCCGTCAATCCCTAGATCAAAGTTCTTGAAGACTTACAAGGAAAGGTAGAGTACACAAGGATAGTTGACTGCAATTTTTCATATGAGACTATACCTTTCCATGAGCCCTAATTGTTATATGGAATTTATCCCATTCAACAATGGGGATGTCGTGTTGACATGGAAGCCAACATTTGAACCTTTACAGGACTCTGGATTGATGAATTTGAATGAGTTACCAGTGTTCAACACCATCAGTGAAGTACTTAAATGCACCAGGTTTCTGATTAGTAGAGTACATGGTCACTCCCTATGGCTTGACCATCAGTACCATATCCATGTTGATGATATCCACCACCTGATGAGACTATCCATGGTTGGTGAGGATGCATGTTTGACATTCAAGGAGGAACACATGTAAGGCATAAATTGGGAAGAGTTGATCTTGTATGACTGACATGGAACCAAGTGCAGAGGAAAATATTTTCTTGGTTGCAAACATCAATAACCCATAAGTAAAGATCAATTTCCAAATAATTTCCGATATAGAAATGAGGAAATACACTAAGGGGGAATGCACTTCAGACATTATTTCAGTCGTGGAATTATACATCCAAACCATCCAATTGAATTGGTGGAAATACTTGATAGATGAGTTATTCCAAGCATGTGCAGATGTGCACAACTTTGCTAGATATTTCATTTTTTGGGTATATGCTTGTATAATTCACCATGAGGAAGTGGAAACCACCGAAGGGATGTGAATTTCCACCTCCTACAGATAGGCAGGTTGAAGCACAATGATTCGACCCATGGAAGAATTGTCGAGACACCACCAATGTAGCCTTCAATGAAAACACATTCAACCTATGATATCATGATCTAGTATTCATTGTCGTTGTTTGCATTTCACGATAGATGTTGAACAACTATACCACCAATATATTGTTTGGCATGGATAGAGACTGCATTTTCATGTGACTGCGAGGAATAGAACTAGTGGAATTCAAACCAAAAGCACTACCTTTTTTCTTTCTCCACGCACCACTTCACAAAGAAGTAACCAGATGGCCAGGCATGACCACCACCATGACACCCAAATGTACCACATATATATTTATGACATCCTTGTTCAAAATTGTGCAGAAACAAAAGCCATATACCACCCTCATAGAATCCTCAGTAGGTACACCATTCTCAACAATTATCCCCCTAATCGCCCCAACCTCCATTCCCCTCCCACAAATGTTAGAATCCCTCTCTATCACTGACTTGGTCCTAGTCAAATTCATGAAAGCAACTCTCACCTTCCTAGCTATCCCAAAGCGCCCTCGTGTCACCAATACCCCCACCCAAAACCCCCTCCCTACCACCAACCCCCTACTGTTTACACTCCTCGCTATGAGATCCTACCCCATACTGCACAAATGCAGTCAAGCCCTTCATCCATCTCCCTTCCCCTTCCCATAACACAACCCTTTAGCTCTGTCCAAGAAAATCTTGACTCATTCTAGGGATTATAGAATAAAATCCCTATCATTGATATTCCAGATGACCCACCCACTTCCATTCATGATACCCTGGAGTACTAGTACCAGAAAAAATTGGAATGCAATAGCCGAGCACCCAAGAAGAAGTTCCAGAACAACAAGATCCTACATCACCAACAAATTCAGAAGCAACCATTGATGATTTGCTATTTTAGACAAGGCAATAGTTGGTCGATAGTACAAGTGGCAACGAACAACAACAGACTGATCAACCACAATTTTCATAGGAAAAGAAGGAGATACCTCCAATTGAATATGCCCCAATGGAAGAAGAGGAAAGCCAAGAATTTGGGAAGGTACAAACAACCACTCCACCTCCTTCTACGATCAATGAGACTTCTATACAAGCCCAGGTTGCGTAGCTTGTAATATAGAACCTTGAGAATTGCCGAGCAACTATATAGAGGTGATAAGAACAAACATATATCATTCCCTTTTTGAATGAAGATACTCAATAGAGGATAATGCAACGTCGAGCACCAAAAAAAGAAGATGAGAATCAAACAACCGAACAAAGAGCACACTCCCTTGCCAACATACTAACTTTGTGTTCCTTTACCCCATGTGCTACAATACCAGATTTACCAAGGTATTCAATGCAACAATTATTTGAGCAAATCCACAACACCATCATAGAAGCGAACGTAGATTAGTTCGGGTTGAGAATGAGCATAACACCCTTGAATAGGAATATGACGACACCCAGATCCAGTTAACAAATGTGCTTGAATCCTAGAAGCAAGAACATCATGCTCGTATCTCTGAAGAAAATACGGTCACAACCATTTGTGACCAAATAAGACAAATGTGGCCTAAATTTCGTCAGTACATATCTACTGCACCTTAGGAGATTTCAATATCAATGCCACAAGAAAGTATTCAACTCCTCTGCACATCTTGGAAATAGTTGGAGATAGAAAGAGTAGAATTGTGGAAAGAGGTTACCACAATCAGAAGCCACGCCGATGAGTAGCAACTACATTTGATGGCACAAATGCCTTCAGGAACCTGTGAATTCTCTAACACTCACAACCACCTTCAACAAACACCCCAATAGAGCCAATAAATTTTTACTAAACTGAACGATTGGGTGGGAGAACTAACGAAGAAGCAATACCCAATAGGAGTCTTGCGTGAGAGGCTAAGGTAGGTCAACAAGGAGGCCAAAACAATCGCAAACCCACTCGAGCAACAACGAAAGTACGAAGAATCCCAACATGACGATGATGAACAAGATCACGTTCATGACCAATTGCTTGCTACAAAGAATACTTTGCGTGAGTGAAATCCCACAACACAATCCACATATATCCACTTACAACAATTGGATTAGTTTGCAGACGCAAAATGACAATATTACAGGAACAAAATATCACTATACCCGACACTAAGAAGGCCCAAGATTTCATAGCTGGCGCTAACATTATGATGGGAAAAATGGAAGACCAAACTAGAAGAATTTGAAGCATTCAGAAGTCACACATCATATAAGTACCTGAGTTGGCTCCTTCATTTGAAGAGTTAGGACTAGATGATGCACATGCTTTAGGAATGAAACAAAGTTGACTAGAGGGAAAGACAACACTTGGGGTTCGGCCAGTTGGTTCCTTCATTTTTTGAAGAGACCATAGTTGCGGAATACCTCACAAAAAATAAGGCGGAGATTGCAGAAATAGTTAGCGGCCACAACCATATCGAGTCCACTCCCACAACTATATAAAGAGCACAAGTCAAGTGAGCAAGTGGGTGGATTCGAGAGAGAAGGAAGCAATCCAAGAACCGAGTAGAAGAATGATCATCAGATTCCCAGGGTTGATGGATTTTGATTTATGTATCTAGGTCATGGGATTGCGGGTTTTTCTCATGTACTTAGATATGCGATGGGTCATTCTGGAGACTAAAGACTAAGGTTGTAGAGTTGCTTGCATATATTGTAACGAAAATTCATGAATGTACATGAATGAATATTATTGGGCCCCTTCAATTTGATATGCATGCTATGAATGTTTCCTCTGTTCTTTACTCTATACCGGTTGTGTAGTTCTACTATGACCATCTATATGCATGTATGTTTTGGTATGGTGAATACATATATTGTCTCCTAGTTTATCCCTGCAGTTTACCCTCCTCATCATAAATAGGTCTAGGTTGTGCTTCGAGTGAGACCTTCTCCCTCGGGTGATTGGAAATACCAACATCCTAGACTACAACAACCCCCTTTGTTGGTCCCTATGCAAGAACCCCTGTCTCATTTTGTAGCAACAAAAAATTCATACGTTACACATGGGACTTACAGAGTGAAGTTGTCTAATTTTGTAATAAACTTCCCCTCGAGCATCAAAATTGAGGATAAAAGAAGTCAAAATTCCCATTGATATGGAACCTTGATCGAATTTTTGACGATTTGTATCGATTTTTAAGTATGAGGGGTTTTCCGAGTCCAATATATGACATATCATTTTTGGGATTATATGCACTGTGTAAATCATTAATCCTAGGTGCATAGTTACACCATGAATGAAACTTGATGAAGGTGGAAATTTGTTGAAGTCTACATTTTTTGTTGGATATTTATTAGACTCGTTAGCAAATATAACAATTACCACACAATGTAGTGACATGTGGGATAGGAATGGATGCCATAGTGCGAAAAACATGCTAATTAGAAAGAAGAGATGACTAGGATCATGGACATGTCACGCCTCTCTAATTGTGAATAATTTGATGAGATGACATTCTTTTCCAAAAATAATTGAAATTGATTATGTTTCTAATAATGTTCAATGTTACTGTCACGTCCCCTCCCATCGACCCAATGCAAGGAAGGGAACATGACTAAAATTCTGGGATTTTACAAAAACTCAGCCCCATTCATCATGGACAAATTCATAGCAAATAAAATGCATATGTGCAGAAGCATGGTAAGATAAACATACACAACAAAAATTAAACTATGCTACTACACATCTAGCATACATTTATCAGCATAAGCATAACAGTCAAAACTAGAGACATTGAAACACAAGAGAAAATACTTATCTTGATTGTGAAGCTTTCACGAGCAACTAGCTATGCTAATGCAACATTCCAGCTAGCCATCTGTTAATCAATCTCTCAACACAGCTGCCACCCCTAAGTTGTGCATGATTTCCACAAGGAATGGGAACACTCAAGTTCAAGCCAAAGCAATGGATACCCATAACTTGATCCACAACATTCTTTCCCACACACAACAAGCACATATGTTGGGCATAACAAAACGTTTTAAAGTATGGGATTCACAAAACATGGTATCCATGGATTTCCCAAATTGTGGCAGCCAAAAACAAGTTGTGGGAAGAGAAAATTGAACACAGGGAATAAAATCAAGTTTCCAACAGATATATGGGCATTCAAAGGGAAAAAACGACCTCCATGGACCACCAAATCATGACTCCCTTCCTCCTAGTCCTTCTACAACACAAAAACGACCTCCCACCTAAAGAAAATGGAGGAAAACTCAGGAAAAATGTGAGGGGAAACGTCCAGCTAGCTCCCAACTCGTGAGAGAGAAAAACTCATGCATGAAGAATGGATTGGGGAGCAATTTCGTGGCTCTTTTCTTGTCCAAGAAGCCAAACACGTTTTTCCAACAATGGTAGCTTTCCCATACTCGAAATTGGACAGCCATACCTCTCCATTTCCCCAAATAATAACTATTTCAACCAACTCTTGGGAGAAATAAATGATTGGGTACAAAGGTCAACATGGGTAGTTGAAGGATCATGGGTTCTCTCATTGACACTTGAATTGACTTTATTGGCTCCAAGGGTTTCAATATTTCCCTCCCAATTCCTTGTAAAAATCATGCCCCCATACTCTTGTTGCATTGTATACCTAGTTGTGGGTATTTTTATTAAAATACATACTCACATCATATTTACGATTTCCATCATGTCGGGATAGCACGCTATCCACATGCATCAATTTTTAATTGCCGTTACAAGGATGATAAATCGATGGCGGGGCCTTAGCCTTGAACTCCTCACCATGATTTTTATAATGATATTACATCATTTATATGTTAAATGCAATGGGGTCAAAATCAAGATATTACAATTACTCCATGTTTTCTTGATTTGTTTGAGCACTGTTATGTGTAAACATACACTCGCAAATCTAGGTTTAAGGTTGTAAGGTGGAGCTCAAGCGAGGGCATCTTCAAAGGCTAATTCTAGAACATTGGAGAACATTGGAGGGTGTCTCATTACACCATGAGTCAAATTACATGCTCGGTCTTAGTGTGGTTCAACCTATTCCCACATGTCTAACAACTATGCCATAACATTGGTTTCTTGGTTTGTGAATGCAAAGAGCACCATAGCTGTGAGTGCCACTATTAACCACCATCCCCTTAATTACAAGTTCCTTAAGCTCAAATCAACAATTTTCCATAGAAAAGTTACCAAAACAAGACAATCATGGATAAGAACCTATCTCGCTTGCTAATGAGCCTACCATTAATGAGTGGTGACCAAATCCAAATGTTAAGGATTCTTTACCCAACATAACCACTCTATGGTTGTTTCATGTTTAGCTTAGTCTTATCCAATGAGTCCTTATAATTGGTGTTTTCCTTGGGCACCGACAAGAACCATCTTCTTGTTGCTTTGCTTCATTGAGTTGCCATTGTCCCGTTTCCACTCCATTGAGCTCATGAAATTCTATATGGACATACAGATGGAGATTTGTGGTATATGTGGAAGCTTCCTATACATCGCCAAGAAAGCTTCCTCTGCACTACATAGGGACATATATTTCAATGGGATTTGATCCAAGGCGGGGCATAATCGGGCCGCAGAATAGGAAATGGATTTCTCCCACATCCCACATGTTTTTTTAGTAAAGGTTATGAACAAATTCGAGAAGGGAGTCTTGTAAATTCTCGCTGATTGGATGGCCTTGTAAATGGCAGTGCGTAGAACGAATAGGGATAAAGAGATTCTCGCCAGAAAGCGCAGAATTCGATGTCACATTGCGAAGAGCCATAGCGATGATGGACTTATCTAAGATGGGATTTCGAGATTCCAATTATGCAGCTTGATGCAGGTCATTTAATGCGGTGGCAGGCTGGTTGGCCGTTGGATCTCAAGCTGTTTGTTTGAGATCCAACGTCCACCCATCCTGCTGCCACCGCATTAAATGGCTTGCACCGCATTAAATGGCCTGCAGCAAGCTGGGTAATGTTCGCTAGATTGACATCCCTTAGCTAACCTAACAATAACAATATTTTCTTCCTACATGGTGGCTGAGGACTTTGGTTCTCACTCCTTTCAACTCTCACATGTCCACAGAGTGAAACCTTCCAGGCCCAAGTGCATAACCTGAAACCCTTGTTGCCTGCATGCCTTCTCGTGGTCAAAAGTAGTGGATTGCATGGAGTTTGCTTTGATGCCTTCCTTGCATAATATTCATATTAATGCTCTATCTGAACCCAAATCACAAGATTTGAAGGGTGTTCTTATTACTCTATCCCTCAATCACCACAGTTACGAATCCTGAACATGTTGAATGCCCTTTACCATAGTGTGTTCTAGCGAGGCAATTCTACATAGGATGTCACTGGGTCTCTATAATTTCCAATTCCACAACAAAAGAATGCAATGTATATCATTCTCTTTGTGGGATAATTTCTTGGTGCGAAGTGTCCAGATATTTTCTAGTTTCTTCAATGGTGAGTCGTTGCTGTAACGAATTGTCGACCAATCTTGGGGACTCCGTAAAATCAGTAAAGTGGGGTTTCAATTCGTGTCATAAAAAATGCAGGCCATGTCGATTAAGGTGGGCGAGTGGTTGCTTGATGTGTTGGATATAATTAAGGGTTATTTGGAAGATTAGAAGGATAAAAACAATGAAAATAACTTTGAATGGGACTGGGAGAAGTGGCAGAAGTATTTCAGTCTAATCGAGAGATCATAGAAATTGATATTCGGTTTGAAGTTATTTCAAAATTTTGCTCTTTTCTGATTTTATTGTTATATAATTATAGCTAATTCTTAAATTGTATACCTCTGCAATGTAATATTCACAGGGCGACAAATATCACAATAAAATATATGCCACTTTTCCTGTGAGTTTCTACCTTTCTCTCTTCTTTTCCTGTGTTTTTTAAGACTTATTAGTCCCTGCTCGCAGGTGCAGCAGAGACTATATAAATAGATTTGGTGAAATTTTATTAGTTTGGCATTGTTTTCTAGGCAATTTAGCCTAAGTTTTTGGTATGATTTTCCTTTACCACCAATCCATTGTTCTGAACCATTATTTGACCTCATATCCAGACCAAGGAAAGCCCCAGGGAGCCTGGAAACCAGGAAGGGAGGTCAAGGCATGTGCTAAGCGTGTCAAGCTGGGTGCGGGAGTGTGGAAAGCATGGAGCAAGGCAGGTGCCACCATAAAATCTGCACCTGGAGCAGCAGAAGAGCATATATAATTGTAGTGGCGTCTTCCCTAGAATAATCCTAATGATTCCAATACTATTATGGGTATCCCTACCTTTAACTATCTTTGACTGGTTTAGATAAATATTATCATTTTTTCTAAACTGATCCATTTCTAATGCGTATGCTGTTCATAATTCTTTCATGATTACAATCTCATCTTTGTTCCAGCCCTATAAATAAAAGGGGAATTGGTGTTCAGGTGCAAATAGCTCAACTGAAGTGGTCGGTAGGAACACCTCCTTATATTATTTTTTATACTCAACGGAATGAGATTGATTATAAGCTTGCTGGCCTCTTATAAGTTTGTTGGCTTTGGTCGGATCGTTCTCCAAAGCAGAGGAAGCCAGGATTTCCCCAATGGCTTGCGACAAGTCATCCCGAAACACAACAAATCCTATTCACATCAAATTATAGATCAATTTACATAAACATCACTTTTCCTCTTTTTTATATTTTCGCTTGCTTCCCCTTGCGGTACATTCAGAGCAATTAATCTTCTCCAGGTATGGGCTCTTGAGCATTATAGATTTCTTTGGATCTTTTGTGCCCTTATGTGAAGGAAGCTTTCATATAATGTCTGGTATAACATTATTTTTTGAGTTATTGACTGTAAGATATCAATTGTTATGGCATTTGTTAGTGTAGATTTTGTAATTTTTGCTCTGTGTTAAGGTGTCTATGCATTCCATTTTTCATGTGAAGAGGTTTCTCTAAAGTCTCGCACTCTGAGAGGACTATTTCGGTGAAGAGTTTAGATATTAGGTTTTTTGTTGGCACACATTCAAGCATGCATTGAGCTCTATTAGGGATTATGTTCTTTGATTATGTTGGGGTTTCATTGTATTTTTACCTTCACTCTATTTTCAGATTAGAAATTGCTGAAATTTCAGTTTAATCTATTCATGGTTTCACTGTGTTAGGCTTTCCGTACCTTTTTTCCTATTCCTCTATATACGCATTGTTGAGAATAATTTTAATTTGAACAAGTTTTCCTTTAGATAATACAATTCCAATCTTGGTTAGGATCTGTAATAACCTTAAGATGAAACTGGATGCAACATTTCTTTGTATAAGGTGCTTTTATGGCTTTTTTCATTTCTTTATATTTGCCATGATGATGGATTTTTTAATTATCCATGGTCATATTATAATATTTAAAATATGTTCTATTTGAATTGTAGATCTCGTTCGTTTGTTTCGTTAAGCCTTCAAGATGCATATCTTTGCCAAAACCCTCACTGGAAAGACCACCACTCTCGAGGTTGAGAGTTCCGACACTATCGACAATTTCAAAAGCCAAGATCCAGGATAAGGGATCCCCCTAGCCAGCAACGTTTTGTATTTGCAGGAAATCAACTTGAGTATGGTCGAACCCTGGCTGACTACAACATCCACAAGGAATCGGCCTTGCATTTGGTTCTCCGTCTGGGGGCAGGCATGCATATATTTGCCTGAAACACTCACGGGACAGACCATTACTTTGGAAGTCGAGAGCTCTTACACCATAGACAATGTTAAGGCCAAGATCGAGGATAAGGAAGTAATTCCCCCAGACCATCAAAGAATTATCTTCGCTTGTAAGCAGCTGGAAGACTACCGAACCCTAGCTGATTGAACATCCAAAGAGTCTACACTGCACCTGGTTCTCCGCATGAGAGGAGGCATGCATATATATTTTCAAAACCTTTATTGGAAAGACAATCGCTTTGGAAGTCAAGATATCTGATACAACTACCATAAATTGAGTTTGTATTTCCTTTCATGTCAGATTGATTGTTTGTTTTATTTTATGGTAGAGTAACTAAAAAAATTAAAAGGTGGCCAAAATGAATAACACAACATTAACTCCAGTTGCTTTGTTCATCATAATATTTCACTCTTTCTACGGTAAGCAAAATACGCTTCTTTTGCTTTGCCTCACACGACAAAACTGATTATAGGCACATACAAAACTAAATTGATTTCCTTTAAAACTGAAAAAAGTATGGATTTGGGTCATGTGGGAAGCTCTGCATCTAGGTGGTGCATACACACACTTGATGAACAATGAAGATAAAGAAATGCTCAAGTGGCTGAAGATATTAAAGTAAGACGAGACCGAACAATATTCCATTCAAGAAGAAATTCATGGCTTATTATTATTATTATTCAAGAAGATATTCCTGGCTTATTATTATTATTCAACAATATTTTTTGTATGCTAACACTTTATTTGATATTTGTATGTGAACAATAAGTACGACTTGTACAATAAGAGTAAGGTGAGAATTGATGTGGAGAAAGTGAAGCCATATTATCAATTGGTATTAGTATTCAATCATTCTTGAATTGCTAGTGTTAATTCTTGATGTTATGTTTTTGTTGTGCAATACTTCCCTACCAAACTCAAATGGTGATTGTGGCGATGAATGCAACATTCTTATTATAATCAGTTCGGTGTATTGAATGAGTGTTTTAACTGCAGTTATTTTTTACTCATATTATGTTATTATGGAGTTCACCGAATCTGGGTTATTGTAGAGTTTGCAAGTCTCTTTATAAACTGAATGATGTTCATAGATTATCGTAGTCCTTAATTTTTAAGGAGTTTTAACTATCCACTTTTTTTTAAATGAGTATCAAACTAATTTACGTATCATAAATGCCCCACCTAAGGCTCTAAAGTAGAGGGAGAGGGTTCGATCCAATTTTCAAGGCTCAAAAGATAGAATACGATGACCGAATCTCCATCTCCAATCCTTCCGAGTTTTCTCTCTTATTAGGTCACCGATATTTAAATAGATTTTTAGAGATAGCTACTTTTCTAAATATTTATCTGGTTCTTGTTACTTCACAAGTTAACTAACTTGCAAATCCTTGATTTATTTCACTGAAATTTAACTAACTCGAGATCTCTTTTGTGTATTTCATTAATATTGCACACAATATCTGGCAATTCAGAGATTCAATAACCCTAGCCTCAAACTCGTTGACCAAGTCCATGCACGTGATTAACATAGACTAAGTGAAAGCATCCCGAGTTGTAGCTGCGTTTTTATTGCAGGGGATGAATCCCATATATATAAATATCTCTCCATTTATAAATGGTTCCACATTTATAGATTTCGATCATATACTTATATTTTGACCATTTATAAATGGTTCCATATTTATAGATTTCGATATCGTTATATTTTGAAAATAAAACTTTACATAGTTGATCTTACTCCTTGAACATTCTGTCATTTGCTTATCCTATATATCGGCATATTGCCTAGCTCCAATCGCAGCTTGTGCTCTTGTTACTGTTTCCTTAATCATTAGGCTAGTTGGTTCCTACCAATGTCTTGGTTGTTAGTCCCTGACAAGTGCAGTGGCTTGGAAGTAATCCACCAGCCTAATATAAATATACAGTGAACCAATTCTCCAATATTATAGTGATTGACCTATTTTGAAATTGTTTGATAAATTATTGCACATTGAGTCAGCTAATGGATTAATGGTCAACAACTCGCCGATACCACTGCATTTTTATTGTTCACCAGATAAGGATATTATGTTCCCATGTAAACACCCGAAGAAAGATATTTATGAGAAATTTTGTTACCGGCCGGACAAACGAGCATATCAATTGAATTCAAGTTGCCAACATAAATTATAATAGTGAGTGAGTTAGCCCAAGTCGGCATAGATAAAGGAAATGAATGTTGCTCCTGGACGGAAGGAGTTGTATCAATTCGTTACAAAAAGGTCTTAGTAGGAAAAAAATCCAGGAGAAGTCCATCCATGCATAACTAAGTATAGGTCTTATACAAGGAATTTTGCGAGAGCTTTAACTTATCTTTGCGATGTTCTTCCCCAGGCCTGTGTATTAGTTGTGCAATATGTTGATTGTTGGAAATATTGCATTTATGAGATGATAGCGTATATGATATGCGCCGGCTCTGTCAGACTCCCAGTCAGTCATTTTGTCAGTTTGCAATGTTAGACAGTCAGTCATTTTGCAGCCAATTCGGCTCACGACAAGTTAGTATTTAAGTAGCCGCATTTGTATTTCGCAGGCCAGAATTTCTTAGGCAGAAATTTATTGCAGTATTTAATGTAATCCTGTAGCTTTGAAGTGAAGCAATCCCAAGTTTGTGTAGAAATGAAATTCATTCACAGAGATAGAGATAAGAGATGTAGGAGTGAAGAGAAGAAGAAAAGACCCATGAAATGTATGAAGAGCCCAAGCTCTGTATGTTAGATTTTGAGCATTAATTCAAAATGATCTAGGATCTTATCTCAGAGAATAACATGTATAGCATATCAATCATAAGAGACAAGCACAAGAGACAATAGACACATAGTTTCCTCGAGGAAAACCAAGAAGGTGAAAAATCCTGCAACTTCCTCGGAGATAGAAAGATCAATGATACAAAACCCAAGTACAAGAGATAGTCTCCTTAGCAGCTTCTCCTCCTCCACTAGTGCGCATCACTCAAGTGAGAGAATAGATGAGTAAGTGAATGATCAAATAGAGTGACACCCTCACTCTATTTATACACTGACTTGACTTGCCTAATAACTTAACCCATGGTAACTCAACTCAGGGCCGACCCCACACTTGGTGGTCTAATAACCCATCACATACAAGTTGTGGTACATGCAATGCAACTTGCGACACTTGTAAATACAAATGACGACACTTCCGTACAGAGGAATAATAACATCTCTGTAGGGATACAATATACATATATGAAATACATTTCGAAGTTACATATACATTAACACTTCATCTTAACTAGGAAGGTATTTCTCAACACAGGTCTTCTAGCACAAGTCTTCTTCTCTGGATCATCATCACTGGATCATCCTCATCGAATCATCACTGCTGCTATCTCAATCAATCTCCAATCTACTCATCATAGGAAGTTCTACAGAGCCAGCCCTTTTTCATGCTGGATGTAGGCCTAGACTCCATGTAGGTCTTCATTGTCTCTACGAGCAAGCCATCAAGTAGGTACACCTCAGGACTGATTATACTGCCCTTGAAAAACCTGCAAGATCTCCGAGGACTCATTATACTGCCCTTGCAAAACCTGCAAGATCTCCCAGGACTGATTACACTACCTCTGCAAAACCTGCAAGAGCATCTCAGGACTGATTATATGCCTCTGCAAAACCTGCAAGATCTTCCAGGACTGATTACACTGCCTTTGTAAAAACTGCAAGAGCATCTCAGGATTGATTATATGCCTCTGCAAAACCTGTGTACCCTACTGTCACATCATCATCTTCAAATCACCTCATAATCCATGGAGCACAACCCAGATGCACATCACATAGCACTTACACCACCGACATGGGAGAACACATCTATCACCATTCGAGGAAGGAAACAACACTTACATCATGACCATGGGAGAACACATCTATCACCATTCGAGGAAGGAAACAACACTTACATCATGACCATGGGAGAACACATCTATCACCATGTCGGAAAGGAATATCCATCCCTTACATCTCACCATGGGAGAACACATCTATCACCATGTGAGAATGGCCCAACCCTTATATTTCATCATAGGAGAACACATCTGTCACTATCTGAAAATGGCTCAGCCCTTATATTTCACCATAGGAGAACACATCTATCACTATGTGAAAATGGCTCAGCCTTTACATCTCACCATAGGAGAACACATCTATCACTACGTGAGAATGGCTCCATCCCTTACATCTCACCATGGGAGAACACATATATCACCATGTGAGAAAGGCTCATGTGCCTCTGTGTCTCCGGACTCATCACTTCCCTTTAGAAGGAGTCTCGGTCTGAAGTACACCAAGTCTCTCTCTGAAGTACTCAAACTTCACTTTGGCCAGCGGCTTGGTCAACACATCGGCTATCGACTCGTCCGTTGCAACATACAGGATATTCATTGCTCCTCTCTGCACCATATCCCTAATATAGTGATACTTGATCTCAATGTGCTTCGACCTGTCATAGAACACCGGGTTCTTAGACGGCTTCACACAACTCTGGTTGTCACAAAAGATACCAGTAGCATCCAACAGGATATCAAATAACTCAGACAGTAGCTTCCTAAGCCATACTGCTTCACAACTAGCCAAACAAGCTGCAACATACTCTGCTTCGGCTGTAGTCAGTGCCACACAAGACTACTTCCTGCTAAACCAAAAGATCATACCGAATCCCATACTGAAGTAGAACCCTGAAGTGCTCTTTCAATCAATGGCATTTCCTGCCCAAATCTGAATCAACATAACCCTCTAAGTTAAACTTTTGATTCACATCATACTTGAGCCCATAATCAATTGTACCCATTGGGTACCTCAGAATATGCTTTGCAGCAATCAGGTGAACATTTCTCGGATCCATCAGGAACTGGCTCAAGGTGTTCATAGCAAAGGAAATATCTAGTCTCGTATTCATCAGGTACATCAAGGACCTAATCATCTGACGATACATCGTGGCATCAACCAGATCAGATGAAGCATCACACAGAAGCTTCAAGTTCGATGCCATAGGTGTGTCCATGGCCTTACAGTCCATCATCCCGAACCTCTTCAGGATCTCTACTGCATACTTCCCTTGTCCAAGGAAGATTCCATCCGCACTCTGCCACACCTCCATACCTAAAAAGTAGTGCATCATACCCAAGTCCTTCATCTCGAACTTAGCAACAAGCTTCCTCTTCGTGTCGGAAATAAAACTATCATCACCTGTAACAAACAGGTTATCCACATACAGTAGTAGTATCATTGGATTTCCTTCCTCAACCTTGTAGTAAAGGTTGGAATCCGCTTTACTCTTAGTAAATACCAAGCTAGATAGAAAGCTGTCTATCCTACCATACCAAGTCCTAGGAGCTTGCTTCAAGCCATACAAGGCTTTCCTCAGCCTGCACACATATGACTTCCTGTCATGTGTCTCAAAACCAAGTGGCTGCTCCACATACACTTCCTCTTCGACTACACCATTCAAGAAATCTCTCTTGACATCCATCTGGTGTATCTTCCATTTCATCACTGCAGGTAGAGCAAGTACTGTTCTGATGGAAGTGTATCTGGCTACAAGAGAAAAAGTCTCTTCATAGTCTATTCCCTCTTTCTGGGAGAAGCCACGAGCTACAAACCTCGCCTTGTATTTCTCTATGCTGCCATCTGCAGCATGCTTGATCTTATAGATCCACTTGGAAGTCACAACATAATTCCCTTTTGGTCTCGAGACCACATCCCAGGCATCATTCTTCATGATCGATTGGAACTCCTCAATCATGGCATCCTTTCATTACTTCATCCAGGATCCTGGGAACTTCAGATTCTTCAATATCTTCAATAGATAGTTTTCTTGAACTTCGTTGCTGGAACAAATGTTGTTGTCCTTGTAGGTGATTGTACATGATCTTTCCTACAAGTCAGATTCAATTGCATGATTAGAAAATTCTCATAATTTTTCAAAAACAAAATCTTACACATAACTACATACGTCATACAGTCATGCAATCATCTTAGCTAATGCTTCAATATAACATTTATCCATAACTCGTAACTTTCTAGATGCCTTCCATCTCTACGAGAACATTGTTAAGAGTTTGTACTACTCCTAACATGTCAACAAAGAGGTTTCATTCTAGATAAGTAGCAATGGAATGTTGTACATTGACATAGGCCACTTACCCATTACATGCATATTAGTAGTATCTGGTTCATTAATGTAAATATCCTAATATGCATAATACATATCCTAAATCTAGGAACATAAGCATGTGCATAACTAAACAACATCATTTAAGTAATCATATAAGAAATGACAATTCAAATACTTATCTTTGTTTGGTTGTAGGATGGACTCCCTCTCAATCTTTGCTTCCTTGCAGGAACTATTGGAGTGTGCTCCCTCTTGATCTTTGCTTCCTGGGTTATCTGTCTTTGAATTTATATTCATTCTGGACCACTATGCATGCTTAAGTGTGCACTAGTGTCATGCATGTGTCATCGTCAAGATCTCATACATAATCATACATTTATTAGTATAATCTCAATACTATCAAAACATTCTAATCTTAAATATGTATGGTCATGATCATTTCATACATAGGTAATAAGCGTTAGTATTCAAGGCTTCAGGAGGACTTCTTTTACTCATGCATATACTTATTTGACCATAGGACTCTTCTGGTTAGTCATATCATCAATCAAAGTAAGAAACATAATATGCATGAACCCTTTTAACTTCAAGAATAATCATTATCAATCATACCAAGTATACTTATATAAGAGATACTAACACAAGGTAGGATTCTAACTTGATATAGGAAAAACATACTTGGTTATCATTTTTGCTAGTTATGTCTAACATACCCAAACAATGTCTTCTTTGTTCTCTTCAATGACTTGTGCTAGTAACCTGCATATCTCATAAGTTAATCATTATAGAACCAAATCATACATACCTCGTAAGTAGAGATTCTATGCGATCCATGACTATGGATGAGTCTATGTTCATGTCACCATGGTCATATGTTCTTGATCTAGAACTTTCTTGATGTACCTTTCATGTTAGCGGACAACATCATCCTCATACAACACCACAGTGCATTAGTACAATCATAAGTGTCATAACCCTAATTAATGAATGTCTTCTTTCATGCATTCATACTTTTACTAGGGTGATAAGACAAGTCTAAAATTAATCAAGATTGTACTAACCTCGATAATATGAAGACAAAAATATCATAAACTTAATCATGAACATATTTCAACACATACCTGTATTTCCTCAAGTCATACCTGCCGAGATTGCTTGTAACATTCTTATGTAAGGTGTCCAATTCATCTCAAGTCATCTCCCTTTGGAACTGGAACTTCTTCACTTATGCAAGTGTCCAATTCATTCTCTTCTAAGATTAACCCAATCCACTTCGATTTGTTGAAACTTGATATGGAGTTGGATTAGAGTTTGTCAAAGAAACCCTAAAAATTCAAACTTTGAATTTCAAACTTCTGATTAGATGAAAAGATGCACCTTGTTGAGCTGATCAAGCTGGTATACTTCAATTTTGAAATCTCAAAAATTTTACCCCTCAAAATTGCCTTTGAAACTTCCAGATCTTCTCGACAGGATCTCAAACTAGGGTTTGATAAAGCCCAGTCTTCTACCCATCAGAAAGGTTCGATATTGTGTTCAAAAATTTGATTTTTCTGAGGAGCTTCCGGCCGTGGTTACTGATTTCAAAAATTTTAACTTTTGCAGAAGCACTAATTTTCCACCTTTCTAATCAAAATCCTGAACTAGGGTTTGATCAAGCCCGACCTTCTGCCAAACCAAAAAAATTGATCTTGGTCTCTAAATTTTGATTTTGATGAGGACCATCCAACCGTGGTTTTCGATTGCAAGAATTCCAACTTTCTCCGAAACCCTAAATTCCCGCAGCAGTGACAAGCCAAGAATGAAGGTGCTCAGAATCCAATTATGTTTTGATAGAAATATGCACCTGATTTTTTTCTTGTGTAACTCTGAACTTTTGGATCCACGGGGTCTAATACTTCGGCCTGTGGTATCCTGACCTGTCAT
Organism: Larix kaempferi; assembly: GCA_027924585.1. Classification (NCBI taxonomy): domain Eukaryota; kingdom Viridiplantae; phylum Streptophyta; class Pinopsida; order Pinales; family Pinaceae; genus Larix; species Larix kaempferi. Next base: position 1,525,533 of record BSBM01001057.1, read on the forward strand.
CTTTCCAACTCCACAGGTCTGACCTCAAATGGATTCACTGAGAGAGAGTTATGCTAAGTGTCGCAACGTGACTTGTTTATGGGATAAAACAAGAGAGAAAACTTGTACAGAGCTCCACGTGTCACTGGTTCAACTTCGGACTCTCAAAAGTGGACCTAGAAAATTAAATTCCATGCCCTACCTGTCACTTTTTACGAAATTTCATTTGGAGCTTCCTAGCCCAAGTTGTGACCTTTTTTCCTAGGTCACCTGTTTATGACTGAGATCTAGAAGAGGCAGAAACCCTATATTGTACAAATCATAAATCACAAAGTACAACGAATCAGATGTTTTGCATCAGACAAAAGGTACATGGGGATGTTATCTACGACCCGTAGAAGTTTCATATCCTGAAACATCGCCAAAATGTATTTATAGCGAAAGTTCCACAATGAATGGTTTTTTCTATATCAAGCCCTAGCTTCCAATTTGTCTCAAGTGCAACAAGTCTCATAAATGCCATACCATGCATTCCTTCAAGCTAGCTCTGATACCATGTTAGATTTTGAGCATTAACTCAAAATGATCTAGGATCTTATCTAAGAGAATAACATGTACAACATATCAATCATAAGAGACAAGCACAAGAGACAATAGACAGAGAGTTTCCTCGGGGAAAACCAAGAAGGTGAAAAACCCCACAACTTCCTCAGAGATAGAAAGAGCAATGATACAAAACCCAAGTACAAGAGATAGTCTCCTTAGTATCTTCTCCTCCTCCACTAGTGCGCATCACTTAAGTGAGAGAATAGATGAGTAAGTGAATGATCAAATAGAGTGACACCCTCACTATATTTATACACTCACTTGACTTGCCTAATAACCTAACAGGGCCGACTTCTCTAGGAGAGTCTAATAGCCCATTGGTAACTCAACTCAGGGCCGACCCCACACTTGGTGGTCTAATAACCCATCACATACAAGTTGTGGTACATGCAATGCAACTTGCGACACTTGTAAATACAAATGATGACACTTCTGTACAAAGGAATAATAACATCTCTGTAGGGATACAATATACATATATGAAATACATTCCGAAGTTACATATACATCAACACTGTAAACTAGTGAAAGATTTAAGTAAAACTCATCTCTCTATAAGCGCGGCAAAGTTATTATGTTTTACAGTGGTAATATGTATAAGTATTTAGTTTTATGTATTCATTCTCAAGAATGTTGGTTTATGCATCCCGCACATCTTCTTCATATTGACCTGTGTAAATGTTGTTTACATTTACGGTCTGTAAATCAAATCAAGATTTTTAAGTATTTCACGGTGATAAATGCCCTAGTTTAGCTGCATAGGAACTTCTACATATGTTTTCGTTCTTATGTTTTAGCATGAAATACATTTATTCAAAGTTTGTTTAAGATTGGGTTATGCGCAGCTAAGTAGGAATGCGAAGCTAACTTGTTCACAGTTAATCTTGGTAAAGTTAAAGAAGTTTGCAAAAAGTAATTTGTATGAAGTGCGAAGCTTATGCAAAGTAATGTATTCAGCGAAGTTAGAGAACTGCGTATTCATCTGTGCAGTAGAAAGTTGTGATGCACAGGTAATCATCGCGTAGTAAAAAGTGGAATCGCGCAGGTAATCACCGCATAGTAAAAAGTGGAATTGCGCAGGTAATTTGTGAAGAAAAGTGTTTGCACAAATATTTAGAGCAAAATATTTGCTAAGAGAAGTGAAGCTCCAAAGCAAAGAAAACAAAGAACGATATTATTTATTTACTGCGCAGCTCAAATCTTTTGACTGCACAGGGTGTTTCTCTTTTCCCTTGACCTGGTATCAGAGCCTGGTTTACGGAAATTAGAAATTGTATTTACAAAAGGGAAAAGTGATTAAAGAATGGCTTCCACTTTGGGTAATTTGCAAACTCCATATTTTATGGTAAAAATTATGAATATTGGTCTCTAACTATGAAAGCTTGGTTTAGAGGTCAATATGTATGGGAAATAGTCCAGAATGGCTATGCAGAACCAACTGATCTAGCAGCATACAACAATCTCACACAAGCTGAGAAGGATGTTTTAAGGGAACAGAGAAAGAAAGATGGAAAGGCATTTTTTCACATACATCAAGAAACACATGAATCCATACTCCCAAGAGTAGTAGCAGCACAGTCAGCTAAGGAAGCATGGGACACACTGGAAACTTCCTATCAAGGCTTGAACAAGGTAAATACTGCCAAACTTCAAATTCTTAAAAGAGATTTTGAATCTATGTCAATGAAAGCTACAGAGTTAGTAGACTCAAGTTGTTCATGAGTTACATAATGAAAATTATGGAACTATGTTCAAAGTAGAAATTCACTGCGACAAGGAAGAAAAAGATAGCACAATGCAAGCAGTATTTCAAATAGAAATAAAGGATGAATCCTGGTTATGGCATTTCAAATTTGGTGAATTTTGGTGGGCTGAAGCTACTACACATGAAGGTCATGGTGAAAGGATTGCCATTGATTGAAAAGCCAGAGAGAATTTGTGAAGGATGTATCTTTGGAAAACAACACAGAGGGACTTTTCCAGTCGAAAAGTCATACAGAGCTTGCACACCACTTGAAATTGTGCACTATGATATTTGTGGATTGATGCAAACACCATCCATGGGAGGATGCACTTATCTTCTCACATTTATTGATGATTTCGCAAGATAAACATGGTTCTATTGTCTAAAACATAAATCTGATGCGTTTAGTTGTTTTCAGTAGTTCAAGGCACTTGTGGAGAAGCAGAGTGGTTACAACATCAATATATTCAGAACAAACAGAGATGGTGAGTATGTTTCAAACGATTTCTTAAATTTTTGAAAAAATCATGGCATATAGAAGCAATTCACTGCACGGTATACATCCTAGCAGAATAGTATCGCAGAGAGGAAGAACATAACCATTATGGAGATGGTGTGCAGTATGTTGGCAGCCATTCATCTGTCAAATGAATACTGGGATGAAGCAGTGGAAACTGTTGTATACATTATGAATCGATGTCCGATGAAAAGCATGAAGAACAAAGTTTCACAAGAAGCATGGGCAGAAGATGTGGTTGAGACTCCGCATGTAAATCAAAACTGCGTAGCTCCATATACTCCCAGGACTGTGCAACATGTTCCAGCACAAAGAACTCCGACACAAGACGCAGCTCAAGCAACTCGGACAAGCATACCAAGTGTGCAACAAACTCCATCAAGCAGTTCGCGCAGCTTGCACAGTTTGACACCAGCAACTACAACAAGGACAAGAACCCTGCATGATATATTGTTGGTTGTGGAGCCAGATCTTCCAGTCTCATAGATGATATTGTCTTAGCCGTGCACCTCAGAGGACTGTACACTCATTCCCCAACCTTGGGGTTGTTTTCACCAACAGTTTACGGGCCCATGGTTTTGGGTAACCCATGGTATTTTCCCATTGTATTTCCCTTATAAAAGAAATACATTATAATACGGATAGGGTTGATGTATTAGGTATTAAACATTGTAAAGATCTCTAAGATCAAGAAGAGAGACTGTGAGACAATGAAGAAGAAGTGCAGCGGCTGTGCTGCAGGTTGTATCTCTTCAATTTGTTGGTCGGTATAATAATAAGGACTGGCAACTTCAGTGTGGACGTAGCCCATCTTAGGTGAACCATGATATATTTGTGTCTCTCTTGTAATGTGTATGTGTGATTATATTTTCATTTATGTTTATTGTTATTTCTCTACGATCCTGTTTCTCTAACAATTGTTATCAGAGCCAAAGGTCTATTTGGCAGTTAAACCCGCAGGAAACTAGGGTTTCTGGTTCAAGTGGGAAAAATGGCAGAAGAAGGAAAGTTTAAGGTCGAGAAGTTTAACAGCAAAAAATTCCAGTTATGGAAGATGCAAATGGAGGACTATCTGTACCAGAAGGATCTATTCCTACCCTTGGGAGGAAGAGCAAAGCAGCCAGCGGATATGAAGGACAAAGAATGGGAGGTTCTTGATAGAAAGGCACTGGGAACAATACAGTTGTCCTTGGCTTTCAATATCTCAAAAGAAATGACAATGGAGGGTTTGATGAGTGCATTGGGTAAGCTGTATGAAAAACCCTCGGCCTCCAACAAGGTATTTCTAATTAAGCGTTTATTTAATATGAAGATGTCTGAAGGTGGATCTGTTACTGATCATTTAAATGAGTTTAATATGGTTACAAATCAACTAAGTTCTATAAGTGTGAACTTCGATGATGAGGTTAGGGCTCTTCTAATCTTGTGTTCAATGCCAGAAAGCTGGAATAGCTTGGTCATGGCTGTAAGTAACTCTGTCTCTCATTCAAACACCTTGAAATTTTATGATGTTATTGGTGTTATTCTTAGAGAGGAAATGCAAAGAAAAAGCACAGGTGAGACATCAGGTAATGCGTTTACCATGGAGAGTAGGGGAAGACAAAAGGAGAGAGGAAAGAGCCAAGGTAATCTTGGCAAGTCTAAAATGGGCAGATCCAAGTCCAGAATGGGAAAGATAGAGTGCTGAAACTGTGGAAAGAAAGGGCATTTGAAGAAAGACTGCATATCTCTAAAGAAGAAAGGAGACGCATAGTAGGAAACTACCCACGAAGCAAATGTAGCAAGTGATGTGTTAAAAGATGCTTTGATTCTTACATTAGATAATACTAGTGATTATTGGATAGTAGATTCAGGGGCTTCATGTCATGCTACACCCCATAGGAAATATTTTCATGTTCATGTTCCAGACGATTTTGGACATGTTTTATTGGGTGAAGATGAGCCATGTAAAATTGTTTGAATGGGTAAGGTATGGATAAAATTTAAGAATGGAACCGATTCGCTGCTAAAAGGTGTTAGGCATATTCCTGCTATGAAAAGAAATCTAATCTCAACAGGGAAGTTGAAAGATGGCGGCTGTCTATCTACATTTGGAGAAAAGTGGTGGAAGATCACTAAAGGATAAATGGTGATAGCAAAAGGAGACAGGGTAGGTACGTTGTATTTATGTCCTCATAATACTGACCATTCTATCTCTTTAGCTTCCATAGGAATAGATACAACATTGTGGCATCATAGGCTTGGCCACATGAGTGAGAAGGGGATGCGGATTCTCCACTCAAGGAAGTTGTTGCCATATTTGAAGCAGGTAAGTTTGGAATTCTGTGAGAACTGTATTTATGGAAAACAAAAGAGAGTCAAATTTGTCATGGTTGGGAAACAGAAGAAGAATAAAAAGTTAGAGCTTGTGCATACAGATGTATGGGGACCGACTCAAGTACAATCTCTTGGTGGCACTCATTATTATGTTACATTTATTGATGTTGCAACTAGAAAAACTTGGGTTTATTACATTAGATAGAAATCTGATGTGTTTGCTACTTTTAAGAAGTGGGAAGATTTGGTTGAGAATGAGAGAGGAAAAAGGTTGAAGTGTCTCAGATCTGATAATGGAGGTGAGTATTGCGGAAAGGAGTTTGATAGTTACTGTTCATACCATGGGATTCGTAGAGAGAAGAGAGTCCTAGGAACACCACAAAAAAATAGTGTGTCTGAAAGGATGAACAGAACGATCATGGAGCGTGCAAGGTGTATGAGATTGCATGCACGGTTTCCCTTACAGTTCTGGGCAGATGCTATGAATACTATTGTTTATTTAATAAACAGAGGACCTTCAAGTGCTTTGGATGGTGGTATTCTAGAGGAGGCATGGACAGGTAAAAAGGTAAACTACTCATTTCTGAGAACGTTTGGTTGTGAAGCATTTGTCCATATTGATAAAGATAATAGAACAAAGCTTGAAGCTAAATCCAAGAAATGTATCTTTATTGGATACGGGGTTGATGATTTTGGTTATCGCTTATGGGATTATGAAAATAAAAAAATCATTAGGAGTAGAGATGTGATATTCAATGAAAAGTTCATGTATAAAGATCACTTGTAGGGAAAGAAACAGGAAAAGGAAAACACAGAGTACACAGTGCTTGATGAAATTAAAGAAAATGAAGTTCCAAAGGTGCTAGAAAATCAAGAATAGCAGGAAGTACCTGAAACTCCTGCAACTGCAAGAATATCTACTAGGTTAAGTAGACTCCCTGAACGATATTCTCCTTCAATGTATTATTTATTGATGACTAATGCTAGTAAACCAGAGTGTTATGAAGAAGCAATGTAGGTGGAAACTAGAAAGAAGTGGGAGCAAGGCATGAATGAGGAGATGGACTCATTGGTAGGAAACTAGACTTGGGATTTGGTTCAGTTGCCTGCTAGTAAAAGAGCATTGCAGAACAAATGGATTTACAGGTTGAAGGAGGAAAAAGGAGGTAAGAAGCGGTACAAGTCCAGACTTGTTGTAAAGGGGTTTGCACAGAAGAAAGGTATAGGTTTTGATGAAATATTTTCTCTTGTTATTAAGATGACTTCAATTAGGACTATCTTAAGTCTAGTGGTGGTAGAAGATTTGCATCTTGAACATTTAGATGTAAAAACAACCTTTCTGCATGGGGATTTGGAGAGGAGATATATATGCAGCAGCCACAAGGCTATGAGGTCAAAGGGAAGGATAATTTGGTGTGCAGGTTGAAAAAGAGTTTGTATGGCTTGAAGCAAGCTCCAAGGTAGTGGTATTTAAAATTTGACATGTTTATGACAGAACAAGGTTATAGTAGATGTCATTTTGACCACTATGTTTATTTTAAGAAGCTAGACAATGAAAGATATATTATCTTGTTATTGCATGTGGATGACATGCTTGTTGCAGGGTCTAACATACATGATATAAATGTACTCAAAAGGAAGCTAGCTAATTCATTTGCGATGAAGGATTTGGGTGCTGCAAAGCAAATCCTTGGTATGAGAATAACAAGAGATAGGAAAAATCGCAAATTGACATTATCTCAGGGTGAGTACATACAAAAGGTGTTGAAGAGGTTCAGAATGCAGAATGCAAAAATAGTAAGTACACCTTTGGCCGGCCATTTCAATCTAAGTAAGTAAATGTGTCCCAAGACACAAGAAGAAACATATTACATGTCCAAGATTCCCTATCAATCAGCAGTTGGAAGCTTGATGTATGCCAAGGTGTGCACAAGACCAGATATTGCACAAGCAGTGGGAGTTGTGAGTAGATATGTGAACAATCCAGGTAAAGAACATTGGAAGGCAATACAGAGGATTCTCAGGTATTTGAGATGCACTACAACTCATGCATTATGTTTTGGAGGTTCAAACACTGTTCTACAGGGATATGTTGATGCATATATGGCAGGTGATAAGGATAGCAGGAGGAGCACCATAGGGTATGTGTTTACTGTAGGTGGAACAACCGTAAGTTGGATTTCGAGATTGCAAAAGGTTGTTGCACTTTCAACAATAGAAGCAGAGTATGTTGTTGTTATAGAGGCTAGTAAAGAGATGGTTTAGTCGTAGAGGTTTATGGAGGAAGTGGGAAAGAAGCAGAAGGATAGCAGGTTGTATAGTGACATCCAGAGTGCCATTCATTTTGCAAAAAAATCAACATTCCATTCCAGGACTAAACATATATAGCTCAAGTACCATTTCATACGCTCTGTTTTGGAAGATGAAATGTTGAAGCTGGAAAAGATACATACTAGCCAGAATCCTACAGACATGTTCACAAAGGTAGTGACTAGAGAGAAACTGAGTTCCTACTCGGTTTTAGTTGGCCTTCTAGCATGAAGGTGAAGATGAGAAAGTTGCCAAGTCCAAGGTCCAACAAGTACAACAGCGGTGGAGTTATTGTGATCAGTCTGCAAGTGGGATATTGTTGGTTGTGGAGCCAGATCTTCTAGTCTCATAGATGATATTGTCTCATCCGTGCACCTTAGAGGACTGTACACTCATTCCCCAACCTTGGGGTTGTTTTCGCCAACAGTTTACGTGCCCTTGGTTTTGGGTAACCTATGGTATTTTTCCATTGTATTTGCCTTATAAAATAAAGACATTGTAATACAACTAGGGTTGATGTATTAGGTATTATGCATTGTAAAGATCTCTGAAATCAAGAAGAGAGACTGTGAGACAGTGAAGAGGAAATGCACTGGCTGTGCTATAGGTTGTATCCCTTCAGTTTGCTAGACAGTATAATAATAAGGACTGGAAACTTCAGTGTGGACGTAGCCCATATTAGGTGAACCATGATATATCTATGTCTCTCTTGTAATGTGTATGTGTGATTATATTTGCATTTCTATTTATTGTTATTACTCTACGATCCTGTTTTTCTAACAGATATATGAGACTGGTACTCCTAATTCATTCTCATTTTTTGCATTATTTTCTCAAGTTAATGATCCTCTAACTTTTGAAGAAGTTGTTGAAGATAAAGTTTGGGCACAAGCCATGGATGAATAAATAGAATGCATTGAGAAGAATCAAACATGAGAATTAGTTGATGTTCCTAAGGACAAGGATGTGATAAGCATGAAATGGATATATAAGACCAAACAAGATGCTGATGGAAATGTGCAAAAAGAACAAGGCAAGATTGGTAGCAAGAGGATTCACACAGTAGCCTGGCATAGACTTCAATGAAACTTTTGCACCTGTAGCACGAATGGACACTATCAGAAAAATATTGGCCATTGCAGCACATAAGACATGGCCTGTTTATCAAATGGATGTTAATTTTGCATTTTTAAATAGTTATTTGGAGGAAGAAGTATATGTGGAGTAGCCACAAGGCTATGGAGTTCCAGGACAAGGACACAGAGTATACAAACTGAAAAATGCGCTCTATAGTTTGAAGCAAGCTCCTAGAGTTTGGTACAGTCGCATTGACTCATACCTTATTCAGAATGGATTTCACAGAAGTGAATGTGAGCCAGTGTTGTACACAAAAATCAACCAACAAGGTAATAAGATAATTGTCTTCCTGTATGTACATTATTTAATATTTACTGGTGATTTTGGCATAGAAGAATTTAGTTCAGTCATGGAAAGTGAATTTGAAATGACTAATTTGGGGCTTATGAAGTATTTTCTGGGCATTGAAGTCCAACAGACTGCAAATGGGATATTTATATCTCATTCAAAGTATGCAAGTGATGTCTTGAACATATTTGAGATGTTAAACTGTAAGACAACCCTAACACCAGTAATAGCATGCTTGAAATTAAGCAAGGATGATGATGGATCCAATGTAGATCCTATGTTGTTTAAAAGGCTTGTTGGCAGCCTTATGTATCTTACAGCAGCAAGTCCAGATATCATGTATGGAGTCAGTTTAATCTCAAGATTCATGGAGTCACCAAAAGAATCTCATTGGAAAGCAGGTAAAAGAATTCTAAGGTATGTAAGTGGAACAAAAGAATTTGGTATCTTGTATTCAACCTCAGAAAATTTGAAACTCATTATATACACTGACAGCGATAATGGAGGTAGCATAGATGACAGAAAAAGCACATCTGGGAATACATTTCATGTAGGAATAGGTGTTGTATCATGGGCTTCAAAGAAATAGCCCATAGTAACTCTCTCTTCAGCAAAAGCAGAGTATGTCACAGCTACAAGCGCTACATGTCAAGCCGTTTGGATGCGGAGGATGTTAAGTGATCTGTCGTAGAACCACCAAAAACCCACAGTCATTTACTGCGACAACAATTCAGCTATTGCACTGTCAAAGAATCATGTGTCCCACAAGAGAACCAAGCACATTGACACAAGGTATCATTTTATCACAGAATTGATAAACAACAAGGAAATCTGTTTAGAATTTTGTAGGTATGAAGATCAAGTAGCAGACATATTTACAAAACCATTGGCAAGGAACACATTCCAATATCTGCAAAGTTGTTTCGGAGTGGCAAGTTCTGCGCAGTGAACTATGTCATGAACAGAGCATGTTTCAGCTCTAAAATATTTTGTAAAAATTATTTTTGTTTAATGATCCCTATCTTCTCATAATTAAGGGGGAGTGTTGGAAATATTGTATTTATGAGCTAATAGCGTATCTGATATGCACAAGCTCTATCAGACTCCCATTCAACCATTTTGTCAATCCGTAATGTCAGACAATAAGTTAGTTTGCAGTTAATCTGGCTCATGGCAAGTTAGCATTTAAGTAGCTACGTTTGTATTTCACAGGCCCATAACTTCCTAGGTAGAAATTTATTGCAGTCTTTAATGTAATCCCGTGTCTTCCAAGTGAAGCGATCCCAAGTTTGTGTATAAATGAAATTCACTCACAGAGATAGAGATAAGAGATGGAGGAGTGAAGAGAAGAAGAAAAGATCCGTGAAATGTATGAAGAGCCCAAGCTCTGTAAAATATTGAAGGATTGAAGTAAAACTCATCTCTCTGTAAGTGTGGCAAAGTTACTCTATTTTACAGTGGTAATATGTATAAGTATTTAATTTTATGTATTCATTCTCAAGAATGTTGGTTTATGCATCCCACACATCTTCTTCATATTGACCTGTGTAAATGTTGTTTACATTTACAGTCTGTAAATCACATCAAGATTTCTAAGTATTTCACGGTGGTAAAAGCCCTAGTTTAACTATGCAGTAACTTCTACATGTGTTTCGGTTCTTATGTTTGAGCATGAAATACATTTATTCAAAGTTTGTTTAAGATTGGGTTATGCACAGCTAAATAGGAATGCGAAGCTAACTTGTGCATAGTTAATCTTGATAAAGTTAAAGAAGTTTGCAAAAAGTAATTTGTATGAAGTGTGAAACTTATGCAAATTAAAGTATTCCACGAAGTTAGAGAACTGTGCAATAAGTTCGCCTGCGCAGTAGAAAGTTGAAATGCGCAGGTAATCACCGCGCAGTAAAAAGTGGAATCGCTCAGGTAATCACCGCGTAGTAAAAAGTGGAATTACGCAGGGAATTTGGGAAGAAAAGTGTTCGCAAAAATATTTAGAGCAAAATATTTACGAAGAGAAGCGCAGCTCCAAAGCAAAGGAAAAAAAGAAGGATATTATTTATTTACTGCGCAGCTCAAATATTTTGAGTGCGCAAGGTGTTTCTCTTTTCCCTTGATTGATGTTCCTTGTTTCTACGATGGTTGTTGGATATCGTATTTTTTTAGGAATTGTAATTTCTTTGTTTTCTTCGGGCCATCCAGCCAAGCTACTGGATTTTTTAAACAAAATGAACTTTTTATCGTCTAGAATTTTTTCCTTTGAACCCTTTAAGTTATTATGTAATTTTTTGACATAGTTACTTAAAGGTATTAAACAACATTCAGTTCAACGTGAATGGGAAATTACTCTCCTTTGGGTTTGAAGAAAATTTTACATACTTAAAAATATATGAATGTATGAAGATTTCTTTGAATCATCATACATATTTGTGTTATAAATTTAGTTTACAAATTGTCTTCCAAATAATATAGTCTACATTTTGTTATGTTTTAGTTATAATGCATTATTTCATTTCTTGTTTACATATTTAGGTTACAAGGTATGGTAACCCTAGCAAAATGGTTGTTCCATTCTTCTCTGTTTAATAGGATGTGTAACTTAATTCCATTTCATCCCTTAACCAAACTATGAATATAAAAGAAGATTAAACTGATAAGAGAAGTTTGTTGATTTCATTGTAGTTTACATGGTAGAACATAGTAACCTGTGAACATGTTGGTTTCATTTACAACTCGCTTTGATTATCTCAAAATATTATCAAAACATAAATATGCATTTTTTATAAATTTGGTTAAAGAGGTTGATTCGATCACATCCAAATACTTAAACTCTTTATGGATAAATACAACTTGTCCTTTAAACAAACTTAATTAGGTATGATGTGTAAATTATTCATGCAAACTTGAAAGAAATGCTTCTTTCACTTCTATCTAAAATGATTTCCCAGTTGTTTGACTATTTTTCACCAAAATCTATGAACTCCTGTGGTGCATTAATTAGAATTGCACTTGAGAAGATGTATCGCATGCCTTCCTGCTGGTGCTCTAATGGCAATGCTATCTTATCTAGATTTTTTCTCCAGCAGTGGCTGGACAAGTGAGCATATCAATTGAATTCCAGTTTCCAACAAAAATCATAATAGTGAGTGAGTTCGCCCAAGTCGGCACAAATAAAAGAAATGAATGTTTCTCCTGGACGGAAGGAGTTGTATCAATTCCTCACAAAAAGGCCTTAGTAGGCAAAACATCCCGAAGAAGTCCATCTATGCATAACTAAGTATAGGTCTTATACAAGGTACTTTTTATGAAAAGGGGTTTCGAATTCACTAGCTCACATGTGTCTTACATGCTTGTCTACGATGACATGTGTCTTACATACATATATTATATATTTACTATGCATATTTAGTTCTATGCAAAGTGTGGCATGCCATATGTCACAAAGTAGAGTTTACATGTGAATTCTTTTATTCCAAAGTTGGAACAAAACATAGCCATGGTAATTTGATTTCTTGGTCTTAAAAGATATTATATATCTCATATTGAAATAGCAAAATATGCTTTCTACTAATGGTGACAAATTTTTTCATCTACTTTTATGTCTCTGCATTGACATTTTTAAACAAGGGATTGATGGTTCTTGAATGATTTGAATAAATTTTAGGTAATAAAAAACTAAGTGAACTTCATTTCTCTAAACACTAATAGACATGGTATTTTCTTATAACATATTAATCAATAATATTATAAAATATTATAGTTATTACAATTACTTCTTAAACTTAACTTCATAAATCTAAGAGTTTATCTTCATCTTGATTAATTGAATAAGTTAGTTTTTCTTATAACATATTAATCAATAATTCTATAAAATATTATATTTATTACAATTACTTCTTAAACTTAACTTCATAAATTTAAGAGTTTGTATTCATCTTAATTAATTGAATAAGTTAGTTAAATATACTTTTTAGGCATTTGGTTAAATTATCATTCGATATTTCCAATCTATGATAATAATAAAAAAAAATAAAGTCTGTTATTACAACTTTGATCCAAATATGACTTAACATATATACAATGTTGAGAATGAAGCCCAATAGCAAGAGAAGATTGAACCCTCATAGTTCCATGAATTCATCCTGGAACACATTTGCTTTTCTTTTATTACAACCCAATAATATAATTACAATTGCGTTATTTTGATTTTCAATCCACGTGGAACAATAAGAATGCATATTGTGTTCGGATATCCATCATCTATTTCGGGATACATCATCTATTTCAGGATCTTGCATGATCTATTTCAGGATATGATCTATTTCAGGATCATCTATTTCAGGATCTTGCATGCACAGGCATGCATCCCAGTCACCAGTTTGATGCCTCCAGCACCTTATCCACCTTCTTCTAGCACCCGGGAGCCACTTACCACAGAGTTTTAGCCCTCCTAAGCTGAAAGGCGCCCTCTTCTCACCTACTGCCAGAGAAGGGCGCACTTGTTCACCTACCACTGCAGATTCACTCCAGTTACATTCAGTTAGCTCCGATTCTGATTGATTTCACTCCTGACTGACTGTTTCACCTCCGATTGACCTCCAGTTCGATTAGGTGACTTGTTCTGACTCCAGTTAGCCTCCCATGGGCCCCCACTGAGCCTCCAGATCCTCTATCAGTGCTACACACTTCAGTTACATTTATTATGATCAGTTAGACTCAGCTTGACACCTGGATGACTGGTTGGTGTGATTGATGAGCACCACCGATGATTGATGAGGACTCCTAGATAGAGTCAAGCTACTCCATTCAGTGATTCGAATGACCTCCTTAGGCAATTCGAATTGCTCTGTTCATTGTAACAGTTTGTATTGTAATTCATTCACCCTTTCTGGGAAAGAGAGCACTGCTGCATGTTTTGCACAGTTTTGCACCATATCTTCTATGTTCATCTGTTGTGACTGATTTATTTGTTCATTAGATCTGCTGTGACTAACTTTACATGGTATCAGAGCCATTGCAGGGACAAGATCTCTTTTCTACAGGTGTTTATACAAGAAGATTTGACTGAATTGCTAAAAATTGCAATAAGTTTGGCATGAGATATCTCAAGGGCATTCGCTCCTGTGCATGCAAAGCTTGAAAATTATTCCAATACCACTCCAGAAGCTTGAGTTACCACATAATTCCTGGATTTGATACATTGGACCCATTCAACATTGCTTGAAATCCAATCCCAGGTGTGATGCAACTCTCAAAGGGTGGATTGTTCGACCTTATTGTGGTTGTTTTGATGTGATTTGCAGGTTTCTTACTTCCTCCATGTGCATTCGCTAATGCAAAGATGGAGACTTCTTCTTCACAAAATATTCTTACTCCATTCAACTATGATGAATGGAAACCAAAGATGATTGCATTCTTGAAGAGACAATGTCTTTTTGATATGTGCATTGGTAATACAAGAGATTTTGATTCCGATGAAGAGGAGAATGATTGGCTCAATGATTGTGATAGAGCTTTTGGAGAAATATGTCTTGCTATGTCTCCTTGTATGCGCTACCTCATTAAGCTTGCTGAAAATCCAAGTGATCTATGGGTCCAACTTGACAGAGAATTTGGAAAGCAGGAAGAAGAGGATCATGCTAGCCTTTTGGAGAACAAGCCCAGTGAGATCTCCTTATGTGTTCTTTCCGATCATGTGTTGGCCTCAACAATTGTTCAAGATGAAGAAGCAACTGTAGATTCAACACTCATTCTCTCAAAGTCTTCTATTTCGAATTCTGAGCAAGATAAACAAGCTCATACTCTAGATTCCGAAGAGGTTCTTGAATCCTCTTCTTCACATGAGTTTGTCGGCATGCAGAATAATGATCTACTTGATGTTTTGGAGGTAAAATCTGATTTTGGAGGTGAAGCATTCGCCCTCCTTGATTGCATGCCTTCTATAAACTTATGTTCTATCATTTGCAAAGTTTCTCAGAGTTTTAATGAAGATGAAGAGCACTACCATTCGCTTGAGTTCAATTCTCATGCACTTTTTGCTGATTTTGGTTTTGATCTCACCCTTGTTGGTTCAAAGGAGATCTCAAGAAACCATTCATCTATGTTTGGAGCTGATTTAACTTCTATTGATAAGAAGTTCAAGTTTCAAGATCTATTTGATCCGATTGGAGCTATTCCTACCTCACTTGGTTCGAATCACAGGTTCCAGGATCATCCTCATATTTTCAGATTTGTTCTCACCTTTTTCGGTATGAAGAGCAAGTTCTTAAAGTCTCCACATTCGCTTGCATCCACTGATGGAGAATTCAAGCACATGTTTTTGGAGCATGATCCATTTACTCCCAAGAGTAAGATACCTCCAGACATATCTACTTGATTTTGGAGCAGTTAAATCTTTTGGTGTGCTACAGTCTATTTTGAGGGGGGGTATTTTTCCCATGAGGTTTTCCCCATTTCCTCGGTTTATTGACTGTTATTAGTTTTTGGATTATTGTATTGGGGTGACCTTTGGTCTTAGTTACCAGGGCCCCACATTTTTTTTTTAGTTGGCACATCATAGTCTAGCTTGAGGGGGGGTGTTCGGATATCCATCATCTATTTCGGGATACATCATCTATTTCAGGATCTTGCATGATCTATTTCAGGATATGATCTATTTCAGGATCATCTATTTCAGGATCTTGCATGCACAGGCATGCATCCCAGTCACCAGTTTGATGCCTCCAGCACCTTATCCACCTTCTTCTAGCACCCGGGAGCCACTTACCACAGAGTTTTAGCCCTCCTAAGCTGAAAGGCGCCCTCTTCTCACCTACTGCCAGAGAAGGGCGCACTTGT
The DNA here is from genome assembly GCA_027924585.1 of Larix kaempferi. Classification (NCBI taxonomy): domain Eukaryota; kingdom Viridiplantae; phylum Streptophyta; class Pinopsida; order Pinales; family Pinaceae; genus Larix; species Larix kaempferi. The sequence continues at coordinate 1,541,264 of BSBM01001057.1, forward strand.
TCACCTACCACTGCAGATTCACTCCAGTTACATTCAGTTAGCTCCGATTCTGATTGATTTCACTCTGATTTCACTCCTGACTGACTGTTTCACCTCCGATTGACCTCCAGTTCGATTAGGTGACTTGTTCTGACTCCAGTTAGCCTCCCATGCGCCCCCACTGAGCCTCCAGATCCTATATCAGTGCTACACACTTCAGTTACATTTATTATGATCAGTTAGACTCAGCTTGACACCTGGATGACTGGTTGGTGTGATTGATGAGCACCACCGATGATTGATGAGGACTCCTAGATAGAGTCAAGCTACTCCATTCAGTGATTCGAATGACCTCCTTAGGCAATTCGAATTGCTCTGTTCATTGTAACAGTTTGTATTGTAATTCATTCACCCTTTCTGGGAAAGAGAGCACTGCTGCATGTTTTGCACAGTTTTGCACCATATCTTCTATGTTCTTTTGTTGTGACTGATTTATTTGTTCATTAGATCTGCTGTGACTAACTTTACATATTGGACTTCCTAGTTAGCCATTTATTTTATCTTATTATTCTAGTGTTTCACAGAAGATAGGCACTCATTTATTTTTTGGGGCAAGCCTTGAATAAACAACCTGGATTTGAATGATCTTCTCTCATATCCAAGGGGTGACAGGTCAAATTTGTTTTATGATACAAAAATAAAAAATCTTTAGTTGTCCACCGCACACCTGAAAATCAGTAGGATCAGTGACGTGGTTAGTTATATATCTCTGAGACTAAGTGGGTTGAGTCTTTGTTGCAACTAATGTGTTTCCCATCACTAGTGAGGTGCGCGATGGTCTTCACCAACAGTGAGAGGCACCTAACCATGAGGAAGTGGAAACCACCGAAGGGACATGAATTTCCACCCCCTGTAGATAGGCAGGTTGAAGCACAATGATTCGGCCCATGGAAGAATTGTCAAGACACCACCAATGTAGCCTTCAATGATAGCACATTCAACCAATGATATCATGATCTAGTATTCATTGCCGTTTTTTGCATTTCACGATAGATGTTGAACAACTATACCGCCAATATATTGTTTGGCATGGATAGAGACCGCATTTTCCTGCAACTGATAGGACTAGAACTAGTGGAATTCAAACCAAAAGCACTACCTTTTTGCTTTCTCCACGCACCAGTTCACAAAGAAGTAACCAGATGGCCAAACATGACCGCCACCACGACACCCAAATGTACTACATATATATCTATGACATCCTTGTTCAAAATTGGGTAGGAGCAAAAGCCAAATACCACCCTCATAGAATCCTCAGTAGGCACACCATTCTCAACAATGTTCCCCCTAATCGCCCCCACCTCCATTCTCCTCCCGCAAATGTTAGAATCCCTCTCTAACAATGACTTGGTCCTATTCAAATCCATGAAATACACTATCACCTTCCTAGCTAGCCCAAAGCGCCCTCATGTCACCAAATCCCCACCAAAAAACCCCTCCCCACCACCAAACCCCTATTGTTTACACTCCTCGCTATGAGCTCCTACCCCATGCTGCACAAATGCAGTCAAGCCCTCCATCCATCTCCCTTACCCTTCCCATAACACAACCCTTTAGCTCTGTCCAAGAAACTCTTGACTCATTCTAGGGATTATAGAAGAAAATTCCTATCATTGATATTCCAAATGACCCACCCACTTCCATTCATGATACCCTGGAGTACTAGTACCAAAAAAAATTGGAACGCAATAGGAGAGCACCGAAGAAGAAGTTCCAAAACAAAAAGCTCCTACATCACCAACAAATTCAGAAGCAACCATTGATGATCTGCTATTTCAGACAAGGCAGTAGTTGGTCGACAGTACAGGTGGCAACAAACAACAACAGACTGATCAACCACAATTTTCAGAGGGAAAGCAGGAGATACCTCCAATTGAATATTCCCCAATGGAATAAGAGGAAAGTGAATAGTTTGGGAAGGTACAAACAACCACTCCACCTCCTTCTACGATCAATGAGACTTTTGTACAAGCCCAAGTTGCGTAGCTTGTAATATAGAACCTTGAGCATTGCCGAGCAATTATATAGATGGGATAGGAACAAACATATATCATTCCCTTTTTGAACGAAGATACTCAATAGAGTATAATGCAACGTCAAGCACCAAAACAAGAAGATGAGAATAAAACAATCGACCAAAGAGAACACTCCCTTACCAACAGACTAACTTTGTGTTCCTTAACCCCATGTGCTACAATACTAGATTTACCAAGGTATTCAATGCAACAATTATTTGAGCAAATCCACAGCACAATCATAGAAGTCGAACGTAGATTATTTTGGGTTGAGAATGAGCATAACACCCTTCAATAGGAATATGGCGACACCCAGATCCAGTTAACAGATGTGCTTGAATCCTAGAAGCAAGAACACCAATCTCGTACCTCTGCAAAAAATACGGTCACAACCATTTGTGACCAAATAAGACAAATGTGGCCTAAATTTCGTCAGTACATATCTGCTGCACCTTAGGAGATTTCAATATCCATGCCACAAGAAATTATTCAACTCCTCTCCACATCTTGGAAATAGTTGGAGATAGAAAGAGCAAAATTGTAGAAAGAGGTTACCACAATCAGAAGCCACGACGATGAGTAGCAACTGCATTTGATGGCACAAATGATTTCAGTAACCCATGAATTCTCTAACACTCACAACCACTTGCAACAAACACCCCAATAGAGCCAATAAATTTTTACTACACTAAATGATTGGGTGGGAGAACTGACGAAGAAGCAACACCCAATAGGAGTCTTGTGCAAGAGGCTAAGGTAGCTTAACAAGGAGGCCGAAAAAATCGCAAACCCACTGGAGCAACAACAAAAGTACGAAGAATCCCAACATGATGATGATGAACAAGATCACATTCATGACCAATTTCATGCTACAAAGAAGACTTTTCCTAAGTTAAGGCCCACAACATAATCCACATATATCCACTTACAACAATTGGATCAGTTTGCAGATGCAAAATGGAAATATTATAGGAACAAAATCTCACTATACCCGACACTAAGAAGGCCCAAGATTTCATAGCTAGTGCTAACATTATGATGGGAAAAATGGAAGACCAAACTAGAGTAATTTGAAGCATTCAGAAGTCCCACATCATATAAGTACCTGATTTGGCTCCTTCATTTGAATATTCGGGACTAGATGATGCACATGCTTTAGGAATGCAACAAAGTTGACTCGAGGGAAAGACAACACTTGTGGTTGGGACCGGTTGGTTCCTTCATTTTTTGAAGAGACCATAGTTGCAGAATACCTCAAAAAAAATAAGGCGGAGATTGCGGAATTAGTTAGCGGCCACAACCATATCGGGTGCACTCCCACAACTATATAAAGAGCACAAATCAAGTGAGAAAGTGGGTGGATTCCAGAGAGAAGGAAGCAATCCAAGAACCGAGTAGAAGAATCATCATCGGATTCTCAGGGTTGACGGATTTTGATTTATGTATCTAGGTCATGGGATTGTGAGTTTTTCTCATGTACTTAGATATGCGATGGGTCATTCTGGAGACTAAAGACTAAGGTTGCAGAGTTGCTTGCATATATTGTAATGAAAATTCATGAATGTGCAAGAATGAATATTATTGGGCCCCTTCAATTTGCTATGGATGCTATGAATGTTTCCTCTGTTCTCTACTCTATACCAGTTGTGTAGTTCTACTATGACCATCTATATGCATGTATGATGAATGTATGTTGTGGTATGGTGAACACATATATTGTCTCCTAGTTTATCCCTGCAGTTTACCCTCCTCATCATAAATAGGTCTAGGTTGTGCTTCGAGTGAGACCTTCTCCCTCGGGTGATTGGAAATGCCAACATCCTAGACTACAACAACCCCCTTTGTTGGTCCTTATGCAAGAACCCCTATCTCATTTTGTAGCAACAAAAAAATCATACGTTACACATGGGACTTATAGATTGAAGTTGTCTAATTTTGTAATAAACTTCCCCTCGAGCGTCAAAATTGAGGATAAAAGAAGTCAAAATTCCCATTGATATGGAACCTTGATCGAATTTTTGACGATTTGTATCGATTTTTAAGTATGAGGGGTTTTCCCAGTCCAACATATGACATATCATTTTTGGGATTATCCACACAATGTAAATCATTAATCCTAGGTGCATAGTTACACCATGAATGAAACTTGGATGAAGGTGGACATTTGTTGAAGTCTTCAATTTTTGTTGGATTTTTATTAGACTGGTTAGAAAATATAACAATTACCACACAATGTAGTGACATGTGGGATTGGAATGGACCCCATAGTGCGAAAAAAATGGTAATTAGAAAGAAGAGATGACTAGGATCATGGACATGTCACGCCTCTCTAATTGTGAATAATTTGATGAGATGACACTCTTTTCCAAAAATAATAGAAATTGATTATGTTTCTAATAATGTTCAATGTTACTGTCACATCCCCTCCCATTGACCCAACGCAAGGAAGGGAACATGACTAAAATTCTGGGATTTTACAAAAAATCAGCACCATTCATCATGGACAAATTCCTAGCAAATAAAATGCATATGTGCAGAAGCATGGTAAGATAAGCATACACAATGGAAATTAAACTATGCTACTACACATCTAGCATGCATTTATTAGCATAAGCATAACATTCAAAACTAGAGACATTGAAAAATTAACACAAGAGAAAATACTTATCTTGATTGTGAAGTTTTCACGAGCAACTAGCTATGCTAATGCAACGTTCCACCTAGCCATAGGCTAGTTCTGTTCATCAATCTCTCAACACAACTGCCGCCCCTAAGATGTGCATGGTTTACACAAGGAACGGGAACACTCAAGTTCAAGCCAAAGCAATGGATACCCATAACTTGATCCACAATATTCTTTCCCACACACAACAAGCACATATGTTGGGCATAACAAAACATTTTAAAGTATGGGATTCACAACACATGGTATCCATGGATTTCCCAAATTGTGGCACCCAAAAACGAATTGTGGGAAGGGAAAATCAGACATAGGGAATAAAATCAATTTTCTAGCAGGTATATGGGCATTTAGAGGGAAAAAATGACCTCTGTGGACCCCCAAATCGTGACTCCCTTCCTCCTATTCCTTCTACAACACAAAAGTTACCTCACAGCTAGAGAAAATGGAGGAAAAATCTGGAAAAACATGAGGGGAAACGCCCAGCTAGCTCCCAAATCGTGAGAGAGAAAAACTCATGCATGAAGAATGGATTGGGGAGGAATTTCGTGGCTCTTATCTTGTCCAAGAATCCAAACATGTTTTTCCAAGAATGGTGGCTTGCCCATACTCGAAATTGGACAGCCATACCTCTCCATTTCCCCAAATAATAACTATTTCAACCAACTCTTGGCAGAAAAAAATGATTGGGTACAAAAGTCAACATGGGTAGTTTAAGGTTCATGGGTTCTCTCATTGACACTTGGATTGACTTTATTGGCTCCAAGGGTTTGAATATTTCCCTCCCAATTCCTTGTAAAAATCATGCCCCCATACTCTTGTTGCATTGTATAGCTAGTTGTGGGTATTTTTATTAAAATACATATTCACATCGTATTTACGATTTCCATCATGTCGGGATAGCATGCTATCCACATGCATCGATTTTTAATTTCCATTACAAGGATGATAAATCGATGGCGGGACCTTAGCCTTGAGCTCCTCACCATGATTTTTATATTCATATTACATCGTTTATATGTTAAATGCAATGCGGTCAAAATCGGGATATTACAATTACTCCATGTTTTCTTGATTTGTTTGAGCACTGCTATGTGTAAACATACAATCACAGATCTAGGTTTAAGGTTGTAAGGTGGAGCTCAAGCTAGGGAATCTTCAAAGGCTAATTTTAGAACATTGGAGGGTGTCTCATTACACCATGAGTCAAATTACATGCTCAGTTTTAGTGTGTTTCAACCTATTCCCACATGTCTAACAACTATGCCATAACATTGGTTTCTTGGTTTGTGAATGCAAAGAGCACCATAGTTGTGAGTGCCACTATTAACCACCATCCCCTTAATTACAAGTTCCTTAAGCTCAACTTAACAATTTTTCGTAGAAAAGTGACCAAAACAAGACAATCATGGATGAGAACCTATCTCGCTTTCTAATGAGCCTACCATTAATGAGTGGCTACCAAATCCAAACGTTAAGGATTCTTTACCCAACATAAGAACTCTATGGTTGTTTAATGTTTATCTTAGTCTTATCCAATGAGTCCTTACAATTGGTGTTTTCCTTGGGCACCGACAATAACCATATTCTTGTTGCTTTGCTTCATTGAGTTTCCATTGTCTTGTTTCCACTCCATTGAGCTCATACAATTCTACATGGACATGCAGATGGAGATTTTTTGGTATATGTGGAAGCTTCCTATACATCGCCAAGAAATTTTCCTCTGCACTACATAGGGACATGGATTTCAATGGGATTTGATCCAAGGCGGGTCATAATCGGGCCACAGAATAGTAAATGGATTTCTCCCACATGTTTTTGTAGTAAAGGGTATGAACAAATTCGAGGAAGGATTCTTGTAGATTCTCGCTGATTGGATTGCCTTGCAATTGGCAGTGTGTAGAACGAATAAGGATAAAGAGATTCTCGCCAGAAAGCGCAGAAGTCGATGTCGCATTGCAAAGAGCTATGGAAATGATGAACATACCTAAGATGGGGTTTCGAGATTGACATCCCTTAGTAGCTAGCCTAACAATATTTTTTTCCTACACGATGGCTGAGGACTTTGGTTCTCTCTCTTCTTTCATCTCTCACATGTCCACAGAGCGAAACCTTCTAGCTCATTCAGAGAGGAATCTCCATATGCATATAATAGTGCCATCGTACCATATATAAACTCAAGGAATATGAATCATGGGAAGGGTAGTTCCTATGCATTGGAGCATAGGAAGATTGAGCTTGAAGCCACTGTAGAGGGCTAGAAGGCACTATTGCTACCAATGATCCCCCACCATTTAACTCAAAGGTTTCCAAGGATCTTATTAGATCCAAGACTCCATTGGATGGATACTGATAAGGGCCATCATTGGATAGAGAAGATCGTTAAAGTTACAACATCATGATTCATTCTCCAAGTCAATCTTGTGTGTCAATATTGAGCCTTGTGCGTCAAGTTAGTGCCTTATAGGAGCCCGATTTGGACTCAAGAAACTTGGAGATGAATATTGAGTTGGAATCAAGAAGGGATAAGCTTCACGTGTTGAGGCAAGTGCTTTGTATGTCAAAGTGATGATGTTTTACAGTATTTCCAGTCAATGATAAGGTCTTGTGTGTCAAGACAGATCCTCATGTGTTGAGGTAGTGCCTCATGTGTTGAGGTGATGCTTTGCATGTCGAAGCATGAATGGTGTGTGATGTACTAATACCATGGTTTAGCTATTAAGTCTCCTCTAGGGACTGGACACCTCTAGAGTGAATTACTTTAGCATATAACCACTTGGAACGAAGATGAAAAATATGATCACATCATTGGGAAAATATCCTTAGTATATTTGATATGATAATTAATTAAGTTGTCACATGTGGAACATGTATATAATATGAGATACGATATGAGAGAATTCAAATTTCACATAAAGACTTAAATTAATTAACAGAGAATTCAAATTGTTAAACTTCAGTGATATTAACAAAGAAGACTTCAGTCAATCAAAGGAGAACTTGAATTGTTCACTACAGTGATGTTAACAAGAAATATTTCAGTTAAGAGAGTTAACTAAGCAATAACAAAGAAGATCTAGTTAACTAAGTGTTTTGCATGACGACACTTAAGTTAAACTAAAAGATAACACTTATGTTAAACTAAAAGAGGACATGTTTTTTAAACTAAAAGCTGACACTTGCATGCCGAAACTTAAGTCAACCACCTAACTAAGTGGGAAAGATTTTAGTTAAGGGGTGAGTTCATCCTGAAGTCAGTACTGTCAGTTAAATCCATTGCATGAGAAGTGGGGCACACTTGTGTTAAACTAAAAGGAGACACTTGAGTTGCGACACTTGCATGAAGACACTTAAGTCAACCACCTAACTAAGTGGGAAAGCTTCCATTTAAGGGGCAAGTTCATCCTGAAGTCAGTACTGTGAGTTAAATCCATTGCATGAGAAGTGGGGTGCACTTCTCCATGTAATATTGATGTCTCCAAGTTTGGAGTGAATTCTTATGAAGTAAATTTGTGCATGTGACCAATAATAGCGAGTTGGTTGATTGGAGAATTATTATTCCGAACCTCTCTTCTTTATCTATCCCTCTTTCTCTGTAAATTGCATCGGGGGTGCTTGATGTAAAAAAATTATCTGCTATCTATTAGTATACTAAGGAAGGTTTTGCTAGGGTTTTCTCCCTCAAGTCATAGAGGGTTTCCCCAGGGTAAATTCATGTATCAAATGTGTTTGCTTATGTGTATGATTGTTATTTGATTTCAAGTGCTACTATATATCCGAATTAAAGATAAAAAAATAACAAAGATATCGGCCTTGATAGGCCTTTAGAATCATGTGACAGTGGAATTGTTATGGAATGATAGCGATGGGGAATCTATAGGCTATATGAGGGATGAATTACATGAGTTTCCAAAAGGGACAATGTTTCCATGTTGACGAAATTGAAATATTTGTGATACAAGGGTTTGTTAGCAACAACAACAACGATGCGTTAGAAACCCTATAAGTATGAGTGGGGGGATAGTCACACAATGAACCAATAAGGAATAAATTGGTGGTGAGAGTGAAGTTGGAGAATGCACATGGTTGATGAGCATCAAGGTAGGAGACAATATTTGAAACTACGAAGTGTAGGAAATATTGGATTTTCCACACAAGTAAGTAGATAGAGAAGAACCCTCAATTTGGGGATCGTCGAATAACCTCCTTCATTTTTCAAATGGTTCATGAGACTTGAACACATGCCATCATAATAAGAAACAATAAGTGCCTCATCGAAATAGATAGTGTGACAGAGATTCAAACCCTCAATGATCTTGGACTATAAGGCATTCCTTGAACCAACTGAGGGTCTCAACAAAAGACACATATGAAGAGGCGTGAGAAAGAAGAAACAAACCCTGGAACAATAATTGAGGCTATGTTTGTAAGGTTGCGTTTGATACTGGGTTAGATGAAGCTAGCATTCAAAGACCCCATGAGAAAATACACAAGCATCCCCATGCTCACAACTTCCTTTTTTGAAATCCAGATAGGTGCCACTAGAATAATGAAACTACCTATGATCTATTCACCTCAATTTCTCCCAGGGATGTGAAAATGGGCACTCAGTCCAATCATGGATTCTTCCTCTCATACATCTTCGAGCCTTCAAAGCATACATTCAAAAGTCGTCATATAATATCAAACATTCCACCTATAAAAGTAATGGATCAACAAACCAACATGCTCCAATTATCATCTAACAGATTTGGGGAACCTTAGTGATTTAAAAAACAATGGAAAATTATATGATTTAGAGAGGGAATTCCAAACATGAGTAAGAGTGTTACCTTTGGTCCTACAGTAAGACCTAAAATTACTTTTGATTGGCAAAGAGCTTCTCATCCTTGAATGTAAGGAAATAGGTTAATGACCCAAGACCCAAAGGCATTTGGAAGGAGTGTAAGTCTGCCCCCTTATGAACCACTAGAAGGTTATTTTAGGGGCATGGTTTTCCTTGAATAATAATTAATGTGCATTTGTGGATAGTAGCTAGTGATGTTTATCCTGATTGTTACTTTAAAAATTGAATTATGATAGGTTTTTCCATTTTGTGAGGAGTATGAGTGTTACCTTAACCCAAGATGTGAGGTGTATTGACTAATTGGACTCTTCATTGGCCACGTTGATGGTTACCTTTTCTTAATTTCTTTTAATGCAATTTGTTTTCCATCCTTTTCTTTCATATTCCCATTATATTATTTACCCCTTTTATTCATTATTTTACATTCCATTATATATATTCCATTTTTATTATTTTACCCCTTTTTATTTCATTATTTTACATGAGGGTTGTTACATACTTCCCCCCTTTAGGAAACTTCATCCCAAAGTTATAATCTTCAAGCAATAAAAACAATACTTATTCAATCAATCAATCAAGTAAATACTAGAGTATATAGGTATCTAGTACTATTGTGAAGTTTAGATATTTATATGTGTGGCCACCACATAGAAGTATCCAAACCACACTAATACAATCAAATGTCGTAAGTTACAACATGCTCTTAAGTAATTCCCTATGAGTCTAGTATGCAACCATAGCAACAATTATGCGTCATACACACATAACAATTAATTAATGCTTTATAATTGTTTATGTGTTTACTTCCTCTTTCCTTACTCACCCTCTCCCTGAGAATCATACCATCCACCACCTCCATAAACGTCCCCTTCAAATCCGGATGCTCCTGCTCGCCATGGCACGAGCCCTCTACGATAACATGTCCGTGGATCATACAGTAGGCATCGGAAGTTCCCCAGGAAGTTATCGAGGCATTGCCACCTTCCCAAATTTTGGTAATAATATGGTCTCATCATATTCTAAGCGGAATCATCATATAGTAGTCATCAGAAGTTCTCGGGAAGTTACCGCAACATTTTCCACCTTCCCAACTTTTGGTAATAGTACAACCTCATCGGTATTAACCGGCATTTGGTTCCCAGTACCCCGATCCTGATATCAAGATCATTATACCCCAGGAATCTCGAAAGGCTAGCCTAAACATACTCCATAACACCCTCAAGGCACTAGCCCTAGGCATTTGAAGTCCTTCTGCATAAACCTCCCTCCCGGTGAGTATGTCTCCAACCGTGGACTCTGGTCACATCAAAATTTCTCCAGGAAGTATCCTTGGCATTGCCACCTTCCCAATTTTTGGTACCAAATTCAAGAGCTGCTAGAATAGAGCTAATTGTTGGGCTTGTCCCCCAACCCATAATATATTTATAGTATCCATTCTCATTCGTGGTTATGGGATCCCATGAAAACATAAAATAATTAGCCTCACCAGGCTATTTGAGTGGATCACCTGGAACAACTTTCCCTTACCGTAATGAATAATCATTAGTAACCATTTCTCAATATAATAATATATCATGGATCAACCTTGCATCATGTGCTAACAAGAATTTCTAGCCACCAGCTCATATTGCATTGCATTACATCATAAGCCATTGTCACGATAAGTCATGCCAAGTTTAACATCTAATGCATTTAGGTGCTTTTTTGTAGGACCCCTCCTTTAGGGTCCCCTTGAACTAAACCTGAAACTTTAACAACTTCATACAAACAAATTAGCCATTATAGTTATTAAAAAAAATAAAATAAAAGAATGAATAACTTAACAAAAATAAGCAAAACCTTAACCTGTCAACCCGATCCAGCTGGTCCATTGTTGTCTGCGTCTTCCGTAGGATCCCTCTAGCAAAGCTCGTTTAACCATAGGCGAAGCAACCGTTAGCTTCGCCACCCAACCATAGGCTCATGCTTTCAGTCGCATGGCCTCCCCCGAGCTTTGGGTCGTAGAGCTCACACAAGTATTTCAGAAATTCAGCTTGGGCTTCCCTTCCCACCAGGATTTCTAAGCCAAACCCTTAGATAGCAGCAAGTCTTTGAGGCATTCGAAAATTACGACAATCGTCCAAATTATGGGTCCTTTACCCATTCCCCAAGCCTTCCTTATAAAGGAAGATCTCATGCGACACATGTCGCTTCATGCATAATTAAATATTTTTAATTAATTATTTAATTAAAACACTCACCCATCCAAGTGTCAGTTTCTCTGGGAAGTGCACCAACACTCCTAAGTTTGCTCCAGTTTGTCCCCCAGATATTTTAATTAACTCCTAGCTTTTAGTTGACTAGGTGTCTAATCTTAGGATTCTATTTTGCTCCTAAATAATGATTTCTATTATTTTAAATGCTCAACAAAAATAACTATTCATGTGCAAATGCCTAAATTATTTTTATGCATTTGCTAAGTAATAATCTAGAGTTATTCTCATAAGTTTTTATGCAGTTAAATTTAACAATCAAACTCACTAGGATCACGGTGCCGCGCCGTTGGGCTCCTAGTTCCTTAATTTTAATTCCCTGACATGGCACCACTCCGTCGGGTCCAGTCATCAATGGTTTCCATTCCTTGGCATGGTACCGCATCGTTGGGTCCTTGCGTCCATTCTTTCCGTTCTCGACAGGGTACCGCATCGTCAGGCCCTTCTGCCACCATCTTTCCGTTTTGACTTGCGGGAACTTCTTGTAGGGATTTTAGGAATCGTTACCATCCATCCTCCGTCTACATGCTATCTAGGGACTAATGGCACTGAGGAGTGAGTCCGTTCTCACTGCGCGCCCCTCAACTCGTACGTGACCAGCTTCGTCATGGCCCACCTCGTACGCCCTCACGCATTCCTCTTGAGCAAGCGGATCAATGCTTATCTGCTCATGCGTGGTATTCTTGTCGGAAGTCGACATCGTCGTCGCTTCCCCTGTGTGTGATTTACTCCTACTCTACGACCCTCCAAGTTCCTTTGTGTGTCCGTTGGTGAACTGTCTCACTTGTTTCTACACACACTTCTCACAACAAATTATTAGTAGCACTGTTCTCAACAATCATCATCTAGTAGCATTGTTAAACATTTATGATTTATTCAAACTGCTCATTCATCTTATCAAATATACATTTCATCGCCAAATACATAATCACCATACAGCTAGTCGTTAAGCATTATCCATCAACATAATTTTCCATAGTCATAGCTAATCGTTTAACATATGCAATTATTCATTTACCTCAACAGTTCAGATACACATACTCAAAAATAAGGTCAAACGGTTATTTAATTAATGTTTCAATCAGTCGGGTCACTCAGCAGGTGCCCTCAATGTCTACACAAGTCTAGGGGCACTACATACACCCCTACTTATTTAGAACTTCGTCCCGAAGTTCAGAATAAAAATGGAAAGTTACGACGCATCTCAATTGCGTCCTCCCAAGTCGCAGAGCTAGGACTGTAACTGTCCTAGTGCACTTTGACTTGATCAATCAAGGCTAATCATTAAGCAAGAAGTAATCAATCAAATATCCCACTCCACACATATACTTTAATTCCTTAATTCATTTATCAATTATTGTCGTATTCACATCTTCAGGTTTTCCTCAATCGTTTAAGACATAACAAGGCTCATAAGACCACTATATCGAAGTTGTTCAGCCGGGTCAATTGATAGGTGCCCTTGAGGTCCACAGTCATTCTAGGGGCATTACATGTACCCCCTCTTATATAGAACTTCGTCCCGAAGTTAAATTTGTTCTCGTACTTCCAACACTAGGCTTAACTTTCTAATTTCCTATTCTCATCTTCTTGTCATTCTCTTCTATTTTTCTCCAATGATGAAGTCCTAAGCACTAGTGGTTCCAATCGTAAGTTTTCTTTTTCATCCAACGTGGTGCCAATACATCCTCATGAAATCAATCGTAACATGCGTACTGTAAATCCAATAATGCCTTCATAATTGTCAATACCAACCTAGATCTGCGAAGGTCTACGATATCCAAAATTAATTACAAGCTATACAACATCAATAGCCACCCATTAGTTAGCAAATCACCATCAAGAAAGACTCCAAATATATATTTGGTCATCCTTCCCTCCAAGACGAGAAGGTAATCATCATAACATATTTCGTTAATCAAAGATGGGTAATACATGGTCACATTTTTAACAAATCAAGAGAGAGAGAGACCCTCAAATATTTCAAAACCAATTTCCATAAGGTTACTTCCCAGAAACCCCTAAATGTTGGTTCTTAAATTGATAGCATTTGAGGCATCAAGACATTAGTGACTTAGTCAAACGTATTTAAATTTAACTCCTAGTACTTTCATTAGAAATATCATGTCCTAGTCGATGAGCTTATCACATCCTTACCTCATTTCATCATTTTTGTTGTTATAGGACTACTTCAACACACTCATCAAGTCGTACTACGTGTGTTTTTCTCAACCTCTTAGAGTTCCATCTCGGGCTAGTCGTATTTTCATCAAGGGTTGACTATGTCCTTGGGTTAGATTTATTGCGTTCAGTTTATTATGCTAATTGTCTCCATACTCGTTTTATGAAAATTGTCTTCATTTGACCATTTCGATACCATGGTTAAATTTCAAGTTCGTAGTCCTTAGTTTTCATAAATGGTTTTGTCATAATGCAAAATGCATGTCGTTGAGTTCAAGGTGTCATACCGATCACATCAATTTCTTGTTTTCAAATTTGAAGACCATTTCACTCCCTCGACAATCTTTTAAAGTCTCTTCAATCCGAGTATCCCGGGGTCTTGTCAGTTAAAATTTATCAATTTCCCATCATTTAGTAAATCCACCAATATATTCGTCCACTTGTCTTCTTATCATGGTTATGTAGAAATTTTTTAAAATACCTAGACCTTGGTTCCCTTCTGCTGGTGCATTTACCTTGAAATAGAATTTATGTTATCGAAATAGTCTCTATTACTGCCTTAACCTAGATCTTATTCTTCCCCTTACTTTTCACCAGGTTCTTCAATCCTATGTAATAAATATTAACTCAATCTTCCTTAGGGAATTGCCCTAGGTGTAAACACTAATAGACAACTCAAATGATCAATAAACCTTTAGTTAGTCCAAGGGCATAAGCTCATTATACTTTTCTAGAACACCCCATATAACAATCAATATTATAATAAGAGGACCCATTTTTAACACCATCCTCTTGGCACAGTATCAATAATCCTATATAACTAAGATATTTATGTAATGCTCGTCATCGCCACGAATATATATATATATATATATATTTTAACCACTTAATAATCCGTAGATACTTATAACTTTCCATGTCAAATCTTGACTATAAAATATATAATTTAATCTAAACAATAAAAACTTAATTCTAAAATACATTCCAATCCGATTACAATCTGGACATAACTCATGACATCATGTAGACTTCAATATAGATGTAAACATAACATGTTTATGGGAATGTGTTTTATATAAACTAAAAAAAACATAACATATCCCATACTTTTGTATTGCATTCCAACTATATATATTATAAAAGTAAAACACTTTAATTAATGACACTTAGTAAAATTCTCATCTTTACTCACACCCCTTTTATTATAAGAATATAAATCTTACATAAGGTCATAATGCAACTTATATATTTACTTTTGTGTATGTCATTTGAAATTTGTATAAAGTATTATATTTCAATTAACATCAAAATAATAAGACCGACTTTCGGCTTACACCCCAATTTGCCTAAAAAATATAGATCTTATTAATTTTGTACATACTCTATATATATATTTCAATTAAATTTCATATAAACATAATGCATTCACTTATATCTCATCCACAAAATTCCTATCTTTGTTTGCATTTATTTAGCAGAATTTGTAATATTGATGAACTAAAATATAATTGTTTATTTTCAGTTATACATATAGACTAAACAAGTTACCTTAATTTGAATAAACTCTCAACTAAATCAGAGATTCAGTAATCCACTCAATATGTTAATATGTGGTAAATTTATCATAAACCCTTCCTAAGGGGTAAGCTTTGTTAAAGGTATTCGACTTTTTATAATAGAAGTTCCTTTTTCAATGCTAACTAAAAGTATTTAACATTTTAATCCTAGAATTCATTCTCATAATCTCTTTCAGCATATGCATATCTTTATATAACTAAAGACATTCGATTTTTATCATAATAAAAATTCACTTTACCATTCTAAATAGAAAGCATTTAACATTTTAATCCTACGAATTTATTCTCGTAAATCATTCATTCAGCATACACATATATTTATATAACTAAAACCATTCAATTAAAAGATCATTCAAGTGAGCATCGTTTAAGGGATGGGATCTAAGGTCACAGCAATTTCTTATAACAATTAGATAATTACGAACTAAGCCCAAATAGTAATTACGTACTCATTGATTTAGACATCAAATGGTCACTATCTTGGCTGTAAGGTTCAACTTCCACAACGAGCCAACACTTCCACTTATTTAGCACTGATCGATATGCCCGGCTAGTGGTCGATCTGGAGATCAACGTAAAACTATTTTTCTTAAATATTAAGTGAACACACGGCGGTTGGTAGGGTCACTCGACAGGTGGCAGAACAGACTCCAACCGTTGTCCACTACCCGGCATAAGATAATTAACAGTAGATAATGTGCAGCCAAAATTCCGAAGGCAGCCATCAGTTGTTACATGTGATGAACAGGTGGGAAACGAGTTCTGGAATATGCCAATCAGTTCTCGAAATAGAGACACAGCGATTTTTAAAGGTCAGATTATCTTTAGGATCTCAATTTCCGGAAGACGCTGTTCGATCTCTGAGTTAGATATACAGAGATTTTTAAGGTTCAAATTAAAATCATAAAACAAATTCTGGAAACGCCATGAATTTGGGGAAAAAGACGCACAGAGAATTTAAAGATCAGAGTTACACTCATTTTATGAAATCTGGAAAACGCCCTTTAATGTTTGAAAATTCTTCATTTTATTTTATTATTTTTTTGCAGGAATGAACCTAACTATTGGTAACTGAGAGATACACCAGCAAGGAACATCAATCATAAATGTAGCAAGTGTAAGTTTGGGCCATATCATGTATGGGTATCACACTTCATAATTTGAGATCGATAATAAGGGGAATTGTGCCGATATACATTTCATTCCATGAATTCAGATCGTGAGAAGTAATACCATATCAAATCACTTAAAAATTTTATTATGATGCAGATCCAATACTATGAGTCTCGAAATCAAATGCCAAGATTTTAGACTTGAGAGGTTTTCAGTTTAGAAATCAACGCCATGGTTTGAAAGCAGGATTTTAGGAACAAATTTAAAACCACTGTAGAATCTGGGGACTCACGCCTAAATGGATAAAGCAGAGTCTAACTAATTAACCCAAAGAAGAAGTGATATCGATCCAGTCCAAGTGATCTGAGAATTTAAACAATCCTTCAAGAAATGTCTACAGAGTTGAAGATTTCGTCGGATTGGATCCTTAAACAATGAAACAGATCCACATTCGAAGAAAAGTATGCGGGGTTTAATGAATATCTTCTACCAGCCAATCTTTTAACTTTTACACTGATCCAATAAGTGTACGACAGAGATGACCACGAATCCTAACCCGATCTGTGCATTGAGCTATTATCCAGGAAAAGATTGATGGCAATTGTTGTAGCTTTACTTCAAATAGTAGGGTTTGAGAGGATGGCCGACTGTATGGAGCGTGTTACATGATTCCTCACCCATGAGTTCATTTGTGTGACCTACGCGTGGTAACCCATGTGAGGGAGTCTTCTGCATGCTGCAGTGTCATTCCATTGTGTAGTACCTTCTATCGCGGGGCTGAGAGCTATGTGGAGTATTGACAGTGTAAAAGTAAATGTAGGGATACGAACTTTAACCATTACTTTTGAAATACTCAAATATTAAATGGTACAGATTACAATACGATTAGATTCCGGGATACCCAGTACAGGCGTTCGGAATGGTTCAGGGAAGAGATAACTAGCCTTTGACGCCAGGATTGGGTTCCGATCTTTAGATCTTGAGACAGAGGTTAAAGCTTCGGCTTAAATCTTAGTACATTAGTCAATTCATTCTACAGTTGCATGGTATAAAGGTTCGGAGTTCTAGCTAAACATAAGTGAAGTTTATAAAACAATTAGTATTGGCCACATGTCGATAATGTAGTCTTCAGGATTTTCGATAGTGTTGCGACTAAAACAGTCGGCAAGTTACAGTTATCTAGGAGTCCGAATCGGATCTCTTATAAAGGAGATGGACTAACGGCTACACGTTACACATACCTAACTCACTACGGGTGCCATCTGTATGGTATGCAAGGTGACTAGAACGGGCATACAACCCATACACTTACGGCGAAACACGATGGTATGATGCCACGCCAGGGGTTTACCCGGATTCCAGGTCAAGTCACCGTCTACCATTGCAGAGTTGGATTGAGCTGGTATTGTTGATCGGCGCTGGAGAGTATCACGATCTCAGCAGATGAGAGAGAGAGATTGTAGACAGGCATGAAATAGATAGAACAAATGATTCAATTAGTTTCTTATCAAAGCGAATACGGAGGTCAAATTGAGATCGGGAAAGAATGGCGGTTTGAAATGAGTATAACTTATCCGAAGACCAGAGTCGATAATCATAAAATATCAGTTGGTTTACCTAGGACATTCAGAACTCAACGAGCTGACCCTGCAGACAACAGGATTCGCCATGATTATGAGCTTCTTAATCGCTCAATGATAGGAAGAAAATATATATATATATATATATTAACTCAGTAATAAAGGATTTCATCGTATGGATTAAAAAAATATGACGCTGTTAAATTGTTCAGAAACTGAAGGAGATCAAGTCAATAAACAGGTTAATTCGCCGAACAGAGGTTTTATTAGATAAATCGAGAGATCGAGTAAAGCCGATTCTGAGATAACGGAAAGGAATTGTTACTGCGTGAAATGGGTTGAAATACGCCCAAGTAGTCAGATCTGAGCTTCATCATCAAGAAGATGATATAAAAGGAATATCTCACTATAAAACTGACAGAGATCTCAAAAAATGAATTTGCCAGGGGTTCAGTAATTTAAATGAGATGGCTGTGTCCCCCAAAAAAAAAAAATATATATATATATATAAGCGGAGAGTTGCGATCAAATTTTCTGGTTTTAACTGTGCTTCGGATAACTTACTGTTATGGCTAAGCCATGTAATATAAACAGAGATCAAATTCATAGGTAATAAAAACAATTGTTTATCATCACAAAAAGATAAAATGTTTTCGATTATCGATTTCGTAGCAGAATAAAAATTACTCAGATCTCAGAATTATGGTTATCTTCAGAAAATAAAGGTTTCTTCTATGTATTCCTATTCACATATCCACCCGCAAGGAAATTAACAAAGTAAATATACCAAATAGATAAACCTGTTTTGACAGACGATCGGATGGTGGCAGGCACGTTGAAGTGTCGTCCAATCATGATCAATCCTTGCTTGACGATTTATCGAAAGCGCCTGAATAATGTGAGTCCGGTGCCCTCAAGGCTCGACCGGCTCTGATACCAAATGTAGGACCCCTCCTTTAGGGTCCCCTTGAACTAAACCTGAAACTTTAACAACTTCATACAAACAAATTAGCAATTATAGTTATTAAAAAAAATAAAATAAAAGAATGAATAACTTAACAAAAATAAGCAAAACCTTAACCTGTCAACCCGATCCAGCTGGTCCATTGTTGTCTACGTCTTCCGTAGGATCCCTCTAGCAAAGCTCGTTTAACCATAGGCGAAGCAACCGTTAGCTTCGCCACCCAACCATAGGCTCATGCTTTCAGTCGCATGGCCTCCCCCGAGCTTTGGGTCGTAGAGCTCACACAAGTATTTCAGAAATTCAGCTTGGGCTTCCCTTCCCACCAGGATTTCTAAGCCAAACCCTTAGATAGCAGCAAGTCTTTGAGGCATTCGAAAATTACGACAATCGTCCAAATTATGGGTCCTTTACCCATTCCCCAAGCCTTCCTTATAAAGGAAGATCTCATGCGACACATGTCGCTTCATGCATAATTAAATATTTTTAATTAATTATTTAATTAAAACACTCACCCATCCAAGTGTCAGTTTCTCTGGGAAGTGCACCAACACTCCTAAGTTTGCTCCAGTTTGTCCCCCAGATATTTTAATTAACTCCTAGCTTTTAGTTGACTAGGTGTCTAATCTTAGGATTCTATTTTGCTCCTAAATAATGATTTCTATTATTTTAAATGCTCAACAAAAATAACTATTCATGTGCAAATGCCTAAATTATTTTTATGCATTTGCTAAGTAATAATCTAGAGTTATTCTCATAAGTTTTTATGCAGTTAAATTTAACAATCAAACTCACTAGGATCACGGTGCCGCGCCGTTGGGCTCCCAGTTCCTTAATTTTAATTCCCTGACATGGCACCACTCCGTCGGGTCCAGTCATCAATGGTTTCCATTCCTTGGCATGGTACCGCATCGTTGGGTCCTTGCGTCCATTCTTTTGCGTTCTCGACAGGGTACCGCATCGTCGGGCCCTTCTGCCACCATCTTTCCGTTTTGACTTGCGGGAACTTCTTGTAGGGATTTTAGGAATCGTTACCATCCATCCTCCGTCTACATGCTATCTAGGGACTAATGGCGCTGAGGAGTGAGTCCGTTCTCACTGCGCGCCCCTCAACTCGTACGTGACCAGCTTCGTCATGGCCCACCTCGTACGCCCTCACGCATTCCTCTTGAGCAAGCGGATCAATGCTTATCTGCTCATGCGTGGTATTCTTGTCGGAAGTCGACATCGTCGTCGCTTCCCCTGTGTGTGATTTACTCCTACTCTACGACCCTCCAAGTTCCTTTGTGTGTCCGTTGGTGAACTGTCTCACTTGTTTCTACACACACTTCTCACAACAAATTATTAGTAGCACTGTTCTCAACAATCATCATCTGGTTTCTAACTCTAGCATTGTTAAACATTTATGATTTATTCAAACTGCTCATTCATCTTATCAAATATACATTTCATCGCCAAATACATAATCACCATACAGCTAGTCGTTAAGCATTATCCATCAACATAATTTTCCATAGTCATAGCTAATCGTTTAACATATGCAATTATTCATTTACCTCAACAGTTCAGATACACATACTCAAAAATAAGGTCAAACGGTTATTTAATTAATGTTTCAATCAGTCGGGTCACTCAGCAGGTGCCCTCAATGTCTACACAAGTCTAGGGGCACTACATTTTTGCTACCATTATAACATAACTGGTTATAATACTTCCATAATTTTGTAGTGTCCCTCCCATCCTACCATGGCGATCGAGAGAACACTGATGCTAAAATTGGGCATATAGTCCCATACTTAGTAAACCAACATTCATATAAAGTGAAGATGGACATATTAAAATGCATAAATATTTGAAACACAGCAGAATTAAATTCTATTACCCATCCATCATTCATTCAAGATATTCATGTCATTCATCAATTAAAAAAATAAAGAATTAGCACATGAGAGTACTTATCTTAAACAAAGTAGTCCCTGAGCAACCAACTATGCATCTACAACGTTCCACCCAACCATAGGCCAGTTGTGCTTATCAATCTCTTGATGCAACTTCCACCCCCGAGCTGGGCATGATTTCTACAAGGAACCATGGAACAGTAGACTCACACATAGCCAAACATACACCAAAATGAGCCAAGCCAATCTATAATTGGGTTTATCAGGCTGCTAGAAAATGGAAAGGAAGAATTGCTAAGCTAGTGAGCTCAAGCACAGAGACATGGATTCCTCTACAAGATCCATCCAGCTTGGCACCCACAATGCCTACACACCCCACTCAAGGAAGTATTCCCTTCACCAATTCACAGTACCTTCCAATTCTAGAGTGTCCCAGGTGTGCATAGAAGAGTAGCTAGCCCTCTTGATCTTCTTGAGAGGTTATTTTCCCGCACTAGGTTTGTCAAGCCAATTCTGTCGACTACAACCCCAAATCTCTTGCTCACAGGTGCAAACCAAAACAGGCAATGCACATAACAACAAAACCACAATTGTTGAGCATGAAGAAAAAAATTTCCTCAGTGGGATGTCCAAAATCGGGCTTCTACCAGTTTAGAAAAACGTGGGAAAGCCCAAAAACAAAAATGCCAATTCGGGATTTAACCATGGAGAGCAAAACCGTTTTCAGAAAAATGCCTATGGGAATTTTGGGGCAAAAACAGCCTCCATCACAGTCCCAAATCGTGGCCCTCCTCTCCCAGATGTTGTACAATGCAAAAACGAGCTCCCCGACATGGAAAATGCAGGAAAAATGGTGAAAAACGTGAGGGGGAAAGCCCAGCTAGCTCAGATTGCGTGAGAGGGAAAAGGCTATGGGTTCAGAATGGCTTTGGGAACCATTTCGTGGGTGTTTTCTTGCCCAAGAAGAAAAAATACGATTTTCCAGATTGATGGCTTGCCCATACACGAAAATTGACTGCCATGCCTCTCCATTCCCAAGGCATTAACTGCCTCAACCAACTCTTGGAAGAATTAAATGATTGGGTGCATAACCCAAAATGGGTAGTTGGGATTTATGGATTTTCTCAATGAAATGGATTAACACCATGGGCTCAAGGGTTTGAATAATTTCCCTCCCTATTCCTTGTAGAATCATGCCCCATCTCTTTATTGCATTGCATAGCTAGTTGTGGGTATTTAATTAAAATTTGTATTTACATGATGTCTTCATTTACATTGTGCCTATCTAGCACAAGAGCCATATGCACCGATTTTAATTTCCAATACATAAAATGATAAATCAATGGCGGGGCCTTGGCCTTGAGTTCCTCACCATGATTAGATAACAATATTTACATAATTTACAATCTTAATGCAATAGAGTCAAGATGGGGACATTACAAATCTCACGAAGCATCTCATAAATATGTCATGATAAGCTGCCATATTTCAACATTAGTACTATCAACATGGAGTAACGACTCATATAATCCATCATCATATCAAATATGCATTCTATGGGGAGCAATAAGGGTTAGCATGAAACAATATCATGTCATACCAAATATCTGATATAATCTCTTATTCCTCACTAACACATGACAGAGCTCTATAAAATACCAAAATTAACCACAACATGATTTCATACCATTTATGTTCCAAATGTCATTTATCTCTAGATGCAATGACAAGATATTAAATGTTAAACCATCATGAAATAATATCATTTTATGTTCCACGCGTCATCTATCTTATAAAGCACCATAACGTATTGAAATAAAATCAAGTATCACATGCACAACCCATGGCTAGAAACAACAACATCAAATTTCACATGAATAATACATGAACATGAATTACATGTCTATAAGGCATCATTCTAAGGAACAACATGTAATAACACCATATCATGTTCCCCATAACTTATATTTCGAGATGCCATACATAAAACTAAAAATTACCAATAGAGTATCAACAATCAGCGTATCATGTACCTCATGTCCTATACATCTAGAAACATAATAAACTGGGTATCAACATGGAATATATATCATGGAAACTGAGTAGCAGCATGAAAAAAACTGAGTGTCATCATGAAATATGCATCATATGTCCTCTAATGTCAAAAACCATAAGAAACTATAAAACCTTACTCCTCATATAATAAATACTTGTATTCAGTAATCATAATCCTACCAACAATCAACCACAAACTACTAAAATGATTGATCTATAATTCCTTGTTGCTCTCCCTCGAGATATACATGCAAAAGTCCTTTCTTGAGTCTCGTTAGTTTGATGGACAACCTGTTGATATGGATATTGCTTCAATAATTCAGGCTTGATATGATGTCCCAAGGTTTATCTGAGGAAGTTGCTTTCGGAATTGTGCTACTTAGTATTTTGAATAGAGCATCTCATATTTTAATGGTGGTTGCAAAGGATTTGTTTGATGGTTGCTACATTTAACAATTTTACCCTCTCAAGCACTCTACTACAGGAACTTTGGATTATGGCTACTTCATCATTTCATAGGTCTCAAGATCAAAACTTGGCTCTGATACCAAATGTAGAAACCTTAGATTCGTAAAACCACTAAATAAAAAAAGATAACCAACATGCAAAGAGGATCTGATAAAAACAATGAATCTAATCAATAATAACAGATTTACAACATGATCTAAGCAACATGAAAAGAAGATCTGACATACAAAGTGGATCTAATCAACTGATATAACATAAAATATTCTATGGATATTTAAGGATCCATACTTGGTTAGATGACCTAGAAGCTACCATTACCTTGATAGCTCCAATGACCTCAATTGAAGATGGGGGGACAACTCTCCACCCAACCAACCCCCAACTAATGGTTGAGGCCCCTAAGCCCCCAACAATTAACCCTATGCCAGAGCTTTCTTGCTTTCCTCTTTCTTGGCTCCTCTAGAGCTCTCCTCCAAAATGCCAAAAGACCAAAAGTTCCATCTATCTTCTTCTTCTCCTCCTTTTATCTCCCCCTTCTCCCCTTTTTCTTAATTTCTTTTAATGCAAATTATTTTCCATATTTTTCTTTCATATTCCCATTATACTAGTTACCCATTTTATTCATTATTTTACATTCCATTATATATATTGCATTATATAAATTTCATTATATATATTCCCTTTTTATTATTTTACCCCTTTTTATTTCATTATTTTAAATGAGGGTTGTTACACTACTGCGATGCCTTTCCTTGTATGATGACAAACAATATAAAAAATCAACATATCCCTTTAAAATCCAAACCCTAAAACCCTACCTCAACCCAGCCTTGCAGTTTCCCATCCATTCCAATCGAGTTTATAGAGAAAGCATGCAACCATGGAAAAAACCCTAGTTATACAAGGCGTGATGAAGGGGCATGACAATTGGGTGACCTTAATATCCACCCTAATTGATAATTTTGACATGGACTTGCCACATTAAGTACATCATCACCCGATCAAAATTCGATAGGGAGAAGAAGAAATTGGCGATTTCAGACATCACAATGAAGCAGAAATGGGACGAGTTCAATCGATGGACTAGCATGCTTTGATGGCCATCTAACAGATCCGATGACTATGAAGAAAAAAGGGGATAAAAACGTAGAATCTAGAGAGGGATATGCCATAAGACGTAAGTAATAATAATTATAAAATCTCACAATGTATTTTTTTCAAAATCGTTCATCTAATAATGTATAATTTAAAATGATTTTTATTCTACTCTTTAACAATGTACATTTTTACTACATCAAATCTGGAAAACTGGTATGAGACGTGTGAATTTTATTAATGGTTATTAAGCTGAATTCAATAACATCAAGAATTTTCACTTATAAGATTTGAAAATATACAATTCAAGTGAATATATATTTTTTTTAAATATCTGGAAAGAACAAATAAGTGTGTATACATTCCAAATGAAAATGTGTATAAGAAATATTTTCAAAATGCCCTCCCAAGTGAAACATTTAATACTTGAGTCAAATATAACATGGTAAGTGCTCTGATTCTGTATACAGAGAGGGTTTAAAGGCTTATAGTTTCTTTCAATTTTCCTCTCACTGCAATGAAAGTGCTCTGATTCTGTATACAGAGAGGGTTTAAAGGCTTATAGTTTCTTTCAATTTTCCTCACTGCAATGAAAGTGCTTTGATTCTGTATACAGAGAGGGTTTAAAGGCTTATAGTTTCTTTCAATTTTCCTCTCACTGCAACAAAATAACTAAGAGCATTTTTGTTGCTAACCAATATGGTTCTCAATAAATATATGTATATGATATTTTGTCTTTTTTCAATAATAAGTTGCCATTTTTTCCAGTGTTGTACTCTTATCTCTATCCTATCCAACGTCCAACCTTCCCCAAATGAATGTGCATATATCACTCATATCATAGTGATTTGAACCATTTTATTTCAGCCAATGTTAAACTTTTCCCAAATGAATGTGTATATATAGTGATTTGAACTATTTTATTTCAGTTTTATGAACTATATATAATATAGTTTGAGTGAGCCTAATGGTTCAGAACATGTGTTTCCTCTTAGGAGGTCATAGGTTCAAACAAGGTGGTCTCATACACCAAATTAGTGTCTAGCTTGGATTTGACCTTAAAAGTATATTACTACTACTACTACTACTTTCTTTTAATAAACAAGAAACTATTCATTTCTTTTTTACTCGATCAATACAATAAACCATCTCTGAATACACTTGTAGTTTTTGATTCAGTGGGATGGTAGGGATGAGTATGTGGGAACATGGAATTTTCCCATGGAATTGATTGACATCTCAAACCTCTATGTTTGTGAAAACAAACTAACCTATCTATCTTCGGTTCAATAGTTCTCTCAGAGATTATTACACACGATTGAATTTTCCTTCAGGCACATGACATTAACATATATGTAAACTGGAGAGATGAGTACCGAGTATTGGATCCGCTAACATTGGCTCTACTAATATGTCCATTCTTTGTTTGACAATATACCATTATTTCCACACACTTGTCTGCCATGCAGGATTTTGGGCCTCGCATAGTCGACAGCCGGACTATAGAGAACAATTGGAAAAAATTAAGATGATCTGGTTTTTCCAATGCAGAATATGCAATATGGATCCACAGAGATATGAGCCCTTCCTAGGAAACCTCCATATCACTAATATTGAGCCAAAATTGAGGTTGCAAGTGTCCAAACTTGAAATCCATAGTTTCTAGAAAAAGATGCAAATGGTTGTCTTTCACAACTACTATGATACCTTGTTGAATTTTTAACTATTTCCAAATCTTGACAATTATTTCACAATGGTTTCAAGCATTCATTTCATCCTCATTGAATAATTGCACACTGAAAGTATCAACTTAAATTGTAGTGTCCCTCCCATCCTACCAAGGCTATGGAGAGAACACTAATGATAATACTGGACATCTAGTCCTAAATCGTAGTAAACAAAGATTCATATAAACTGAAGATGCACATATGCAGATACATAAATATTTGAAACACAACAGAATTAAATTCTATTACACATCCATCATTCATTCAAGATGTTCATGTCATTCATCAATTAAAACAATACAGAATTAGCACACGAGAGTACTTATCTTGAAACAAAGTAGTCCCTGAGCAACCAGCTATGCAACTTCAACGTTCCTCCCAACCATAGGCTAGTTGTGCTTATCAACCTCTTGATACAACTGCCACCCCCGAGCTGGGCATGATTTCTACAAGGAACCAGGGAACAACAAACTCACACATACCCAAACATACACCAAAATGATCCAAGCCAATCTACAATTGGGTTTATCAGGCTGCTAGGAAATGGAAATGAACAATTGCTAAGCTAGTGAGCTCAACCATAGAGCTATGGATACCTCTACAAGATCAATCTAGCTTGGCACCCACAATGCCTACACACCCCACTCAAGGAAGTATTCCCTTCACCAATTCACAGTCCCTTAGGCAATACCTTTTAATTCTAGAGTTTCCCAGGCGTGCATAGAAGAGTAGCTAGCCCTCTTGATCTTCTTGAGAGTTTATTCTCCCCACTAGGTTTATGAAGCCAATTATGTCCACTACCACTCCAAATCTCTTGCTCACAGGTTCAAACCAAAACAGGGATGCACATAATAGAAAAACCACAATTGTTGGGCATGAGGAAAAATGTTTCTTCAGTGGGATGCCCAAAGAGGGGGTTTCTACCAGTTCAGAAAAACATGGGAAAGCCCAAAAATGAAATGGCAATTGGGGAACAACCCTGGAGAGCATAAATCATTTTCAGAAAAATGTCCATGGGTATTTTGGGGAAAAATGACCTCCATCATAGTCCCAAATCATGGCCCTTCTCTCCCAGCTACTATACAATGCAAAAACGAGCTCCCAGGCATGGAAAATGCAGGAAAAATGGTGAAAAACATGATGGGGAAAGCCCAGCTAGCTCAGACTATGTGAGAGGTCAAAGGCCATGGGTGAAGATTGGCTTTGGGCACCATTTCGTGGGTGTTTTCTTGCCCAAGAAGCAAAAAATATGATTTTCCAGATTGATGGCTTGCCCATACACGAAAATTAACTTCCATGCCTCTCCATTCCCAAGGCATTAACTGCCTCAACCAACTCTTGGAAGAATTAAATGATTGGGTGCATAACCCAAAGTTGGTAGTTGAGATTTATGGGTTTTCTCAATGAAATGGATTAACACCATGGGCTCAAGGGTTTGAATAATTTCCCTCCCTATTCCTTGTAGAATCATGCCCCATCTCTTTGTTGCATTGCATAGCTAGTTGTGGGTGTTTTCATTAAAATTCGTATTTACATGATGTATTAATTTACATTGTGCATGTCCAGCACAAGAACCATAGGCATCTATTTTTAATTTCCGATACATACAAAGCTAAATCGATGGCGGGGCCTTGGCCTTGAGCTCCTCACCATGATTAAGTAATGATATTTACATCATCTAAAATTTTAATGCAATAGGGTCAAAATCGGGATATTACATTCCCCTCCCCCTTACATTAGCACTGTCCTCAGTGCTCATCAAAATTGAATAAAAATGGATATGCCACCCTCATGGCATCCTCCAGCTCCAATGTAGCCTCATCGGGACCGTAGTGCCTCCATTGCACCTTTACCTGTCCGATGGCTCGGTTCTGGAGCAATGTTACCTTCTTATCTAGGATGTGCAATGGATTGGTTTGGAACTCTCCCTCGGGTTCCACCTGGATCACATCCCAATTAATCACATGGTTAGTATCATGTTCATATTTCTTAAGCAAAGAGACATGAAAAACATTATGAGCTCTAGTGCTAGCAGGCAATGCAAGTCTATATGCAACTGGCCCTATTCTTTCAAGCACTTCAAATGGCCGACAATATCTAGGTGATAGCTTGGCACAACCCCCAAGCTTCAAGTAACTCTTCCTTGGTCTCACTCTAAGATACACATGATCCCCAACACTGAATTCCCTATGCACTCTAAGCTTATCTGCATAGCTTTTCTGTTTATCTTGGGCTGCTTTTAAATTCTGCCCAATCTTTGCAACCTCTTGTTCCATTTCCCCAAGCAATTCCAGCCCAAGTACAATTATGTTCACTGGATTATCCCAAGTCACTGGTGTCCTACACCTCCTGCCATACAAAGCCTCATATGGACTTATTCCCAATGATGCTTGTTTCCCATTGTTATACGCAAACTCTACCAAGTGTAGATAATCCTCCTACTTGGATGGTTTGTCCATAAAATACATGCGAAGCATGTCTTCAAGCACCTAATTCACTCTTTCTATTTTCCCATCTGTTTGAGGATGGTATGCGGTACTGAAGTTCAACTGTGTACCCAAATCTGCAAAGAGACTCTTCCAAAAATTGGAAGTGAACTTGGTATCCCTGTCAGAAATTATTGCCTTAGGCAACCCATGTAATCTGAAAATTTCCTTCATGAAAATATTTGCAATGGCATCGACTTTATGTGTGGACTTAATCGGTATAAAATGTGATGCCTTTGTTAACTTGTCCACCACCACCATGATGGAATCATGTTGTCTCACCGTCATTGGAAACCCTATAATAAAATCCATGGAAATTACTTCCCATTTCCATTCAGGAATTGGCACTGAGTGCAATAATCCTGTTGGGTGTTGGTGTTCAACCTTCACCTGCTGACATTTCATGCACCTAGAAATGTATTCAGCAATGTCCTTCTTCATCCCTGGCCAGAAATTATATTTTCTTGCTGTAACAATTGTTTTCTGATATCCTGGGTGACCAGAGTATAGAGCTTTATGGATTTCATCCATAACAATCCTCCTCAAATCTGCCACATGTGGAATATAGGCTCTATTCTTATAAGTAAGAAGTCCGTCTTCTTCCAAATGGTATCCTTCATACTTCTTTTCAAGGTCTTGCTACTGCAACTTGCCCTTTACCTGCACATACACTTCATCTTCAACAATATGGTTAACAATCTGCTGCCTCAAATCTAGTTGGCAAGTACTAAGCGCTGCCACATGCATTTAATGTACTTTCCTGTTGAGTGCATCAGCCACTTTGTTTTCTTTTCCTTTTATGTGTTTGATTTCAAAATCAAATTCACACAAAAATTCCAACCATATAGCTTTCCTAGCATTCAAGTTTGGTTGATCAAATAAGTATTTTAGACCACAATGGTTTGTCCTTAGCTCAAATTTCCTTCCCATTAAGTAATGCCTCCACATCTTTAAAGCATGTACTATGGCTGCAAGTTCTAAATCACGAGTAGCATAGTTCTTCTCGTACTCTTTCAACTTTCTTGACTCGTAGCATACCACGTGGTTGTCTTGCATAAGAACTCCTCCAAGTCCTTGATTGCATGCATCAGTACATACCACAAACTCTTTTTTTGGGTCTGCAATTTTCAAAATTGGTGCACTCGTAAGAAGATTCTTCAACCGTTGGAAACTTTCCTCACATCTTGGTGCCCATTTAAATTTTAATCCCTTCTTTTGCAAAGAAGTGATCTGGTTTGCGACCTTCGAGAATCCTTCAATAAACCTCATGTAGTAACTAGCAAGGCCCATAAAAGATCTCACATCTGTCACATTCCTTGGAGTTGGCCAATTCATAATGGCTTCAATCTTCTCAGGGTTCACAGATATTCCTTCGTCTGAGATAATGTGACCCAAATAATGAATTCTATCTTTATAAAAGTCACATTTGCTCAACTTTTCATACAACTTATGCTCTCTTAGAAATTGCAATGTCATCCGCAAATGCTCTTCATGCTATTCTTCATTCTTAGAATAGATGAGAATGTCGTCTAGAAAAACAAGAACAAACTTGTCCAAATACTTGCTAAAAACACTATTCATGAGACACATGAATGTAGCTGGTGCATTTGTGAGACCAAATGGTACTACTACAAACTCATAGTGTCCATACCTTATTCTAAAGGTTGTCTTATGAATATCTTCCTCTTTGATTCTGACCTGATGGTAACCTGACCTTAAGTAAATCTTTGAAAATACCTTTGCTTCTTTCATTTGATCAAAAAGGTCATCAATTCGGGGAAATGGGTATTTGTTCTTCACGGTGACCTTGTTCAACTGCCTGTAGTCAATACATAATCTGAGTGTTCCATCTTTCTTTTTCACAAATAGAACAAGTGCTCCCCACGGGGACACACTTGGCCTAATATATTTCTTTTCCAACAATTCTTGTAATTGCATTTTCAATTCTAGCAATTCCGGTGTACTCATCCTATATGGTGTCTTAGATACTGGTGCTTCTCCTGGCACAAGTTCAATTGTAAAATCAATGTCTCTCTTTGGAGGAAGTCCCGGAATCCCATCAAGAAAAACATCCCTGAATTCCTGCAATACATGATAGTCCTCTAACATAGGAGTTTCATTTTCTGTTGCCTCCAAAACATGGGCTGCATACAATTGACAATCCTTTCTACAGAACTTCCTCAGCTGCATGGCTGAAACCTGCCTAACAAAAGTCACCTTTGGAATTCCTTTTACAACCCTTGGGTTTCCTTCTTCGTCCATGCATTCAAATGTCTTATTGTAGTAGCCAAGTTTAACCCTGTGTGCTTCTAACCAATCCATCCCAATGAGAATATCATAGGATTCAAGTGGCAAAATATTCAGATTGGCATAAGTGAATAACCCATCCATCTCTAATGGACATTTCTCTACTATTTCACTAACTTTTCTCTTGGTTCCAGTGGCTATTTGAACTAACCATGATTTACTATGCTTTAATTTCTTAAAAGCACAAATATCAACAATTCTAGGAGTGACATAACTGTGAGTAGATCCAGGATCAATCAAAATAGAAACAGATTGCTTAGCAATCTTACCTTCAACTTCAACTACAGTTGACTGATGATCTGCCTGGCGATCGTTTAATGCTACATAGATTCTAGGGATTTTCCTCACCACTTGAACCACAGTTCCAGCTCCTTGGATGTTGTGAACTTGATTTGCATTCCCATTCCGATGTGGACAGTTCCTAAGCATGTGGTCTCCTCCACAACCCCAACATTGAAGTGGTTCTCTGGGCTCCTTTGGATCTCTTGGCTTGTCTCCCATCATCCTAGTTGGCTTAGTCACATCCTGTGATGGCTGCCTTTGCTGATTTCTGATATGAGGAGGTTTGAAACCTTTCTTCCTTTGGTCAAACTTCTCATTTTTCTTGTCCTTCCATGCCTTATGGAAATCAGGTTTGCTTTTGTTTTTATCATAGCGATACTTGGCCTTCCTTATTGCCTCTTCTAGAGTTTGAGGCTCATCAAATTCAATCTTGTCTTTATATGACTGAGGTAGCCCACTTAGAAAACGTTGAATTTTCACCTTATCATCTCGAATATACCTAAAATACCTCAGCAGCTCCAAGAACTTGTTCGCATATTCTTCCATGGTCAATTGTCCCAATCTCAGCTCATGGAACTCCTTGATCTTGTCATCATAGTACCTGTTAGAAAGGTACTTCTGCTTCAAATATTTCTTGAACTGCTTCCACGAAATCTTTCTTTCATTGATCTTCTTCACTTTCCTGATGTGTTCCCACCATATAGATGCTCTTCCATTCATGTTGAAGATGGCGACCCTAGCCTTCATATTTCTAGAGTAGTCTTGGACTTGGAAATACTTTCTTGTCCCAAGAAGCCAAGCTTCAACTTCTTGACCAGACTTTACCTCCCCATCAAATGTAGGAGGTTTTGCCTTCTTAAATTCCCCATGTGAATTGTTCTTGTAATGCCTCTTCCTCTTATTCCTGTGAGATGAAGAGCTTGAACCTTCAATGGATCCTTCAGAGTCAGATGATCCACTAGAAGAAATTTCTGGAGTATAGGTTCTGTCTCTAGAAACTCTTCTTGAGATATGGGACCTCTTGCGGGAATTTCTCCTTGAACTACTCTGACTCCCTTCTGGATTTTCCAATTGATGTCCATGATTAATTTTCCTCTAGATATATGTCAAACTCTGTAGCATGGCTGCATTTAACTAATTTTGTTCTTCTTGAGCTTTAATCATCCTTTCATTATCTTCTCTATAGCTCTGCAACTCCACCCTTAGGCTCCTCATGGTGGCTGCAATATCTGGGGGAGTCTCTCGATCTCTTCTTCCATTGGATTCTGTTTCAGCATTCTCAACATGTATGTTTTCCCCCATGGCATCTGTTTCAGGCTCATAGGGATCCTGTGCATCATCCATGATGTTGATATTCTTGTCCCAACCAAGACCAACACTTTTCGCCTGCACTAACTGGAATGTTGTCTAGATGTGACTATAATTCTACAAAATGTGTTTATAAACACAACTGTTAGCTGCATTATAATATCATGAATTGGTTGCATGTATTTGGGAAAATTCTATATTGACAACTTTGTCCAATCATAGACTTCCTCACAATCAACGACTTGCGCCCTCGTTTTTTTTTTGTAATTCTTTTGATTTTGTGCAATCTGGCGCATAACTTTCATGGTGATTTTCCATTTTTGGCACCTGAAAATCTCAATGGAAAGTTGTTGTATTTTCCCCGTTTGGTGCAAATTTTATGGTTAAAATGGCCACCTCTGGCGCATTTACTAACAACATGACAGGTGCTTTGGCGCAGGATTTATCTTTGAATTTGTCGCCACACACCGCGCATGGCGTATATTTTATCTTTAACTTTGTCCGCCGCGCATGGCGCAAATTTTACCCTTAAATTTGTCGCCGCGCATGGTGCAGATTTTATCTTTAACTTTGTCCACCGTGCACCGCGCATGGTGCAAATTGTACCCTTAAATTTGCCACCGCACATGGCGCATGGCGCAGATTTTATCTTTAACTTTGTCCACCAGCGCCGCGCAAAACTTAACACTAACTCTGCTGCCAGCGCTGCACAAAAATTAACGCTAACTCTGTCACCAGCGCCGCGCAAAAATTAATGTTAACTCTGCCGCCAGTGCCATGCAAAAATTAACGCTAACTCTGCCACCAGCGCCGCGCAAAAATTAACGCTAACTCTACCACTAGCACCGCGCAAAAATTAACGCTAACTCTGCCGCTGCGCTCGTGGCGCAGAAGTTAACGTAGTTGAGATTTATGGGTTTTCTCAATGAAATGGATTAACACCATGGGTTCAAGGGTTTGAATAATTTCCCTCTCTATTCCTTGTAGAATCATGCCCCATCTCTTTGTTGCATTGCATAGCTAGTTGTGGGTGTTTTCATTAAAATTCGTATTTACATGATGTATTAATTTACATTGTGCATGTCCAGCACAAGAACCGTAGGCATCTATTTTTAATTGCCGATACATACAAAGCTAAATTGATGGCGGGGCCTTGGCCTTGAGATCCTCACCATGATTAAATAACGATATTTACATCATCTACAATTTTAATGCAATAGGGTCAAAATCGGGATATTACATAAATTGCAACAGAAACACAGGATTATAGGAAGATAACGATGCATAAGAGACACAAAGATTTTATCCTGGGAAACCCAAAAGGGGGAAAACCTAGCCAACCTTTCTTAGAAGAAATCAATACAATTCAAGTACAATACCATTCATGAAGATGAACCCTAGAACATGAGAGGTTCACCCTCCTTCACAATAAACCCTAACAAGGGAAACGAACTTCTAGAGAGAATAAGAGAACCCAAAATTATTGCTTCTTGCCTTTGCTAGGCCTTCTTTGGAGGTGCACACTAGCGGAGAAGAGAAGAGAAAATGATGTGATGATGAAAATGAGGTGAGTGAACTCTTTATTTATATTCTTTAGTTCACTTGATTTTTTCCTCAATGGGGCCGGCTTGTACACTTGATAGGGCCAACTTGTCTTCTTTGTTGGGGTAGAATTGTTCTTTATTCTAGGAAAACTTGTCTTCTTTCCTTCAATTTGACTTGACTTCTTGGTTATTTCTTCATCATAGAAAATTTGTCCTTTTTTATGTTCATATCCATACATACACGTCTATTCACTCATAGAGATATAATGTTGATTTGACCCCACTCTAAGAAGTCCATGACACTTAGAGCCTATGTCAAATTCAACATTAGATTAGAATTTGTATATTTCACAAGGGGATAAAATACCCTATCTAATAAACAAGTCAACTCACTCTAATATAGAATAAATCACTCCTTCTTAGAGTAAGCATCTCAAGCCTTATTTACTCTTAGTCACTTCTCATGACTAATCAAGGCTATTCCAGGGCCATCCTCCACTATCCATTGGTCAGTTTTCATGACCCCTCTAGGAGAATGACTGCAGAATGTTTCCCAATGTTGCAACCTGGAGAAACATCAACATTTTATTGGTATTTATTTATTTATAT
This sequence comes from Larix kaempferi, assembly GCA_027924585.1. Classification (NCBI taxonomy): domain Eukaryota; kingdom Viridiplantae; phylum Streptophyta; class Pinopsida; order Pinales; family Pinaceae; genus Larix; species Larix kaempferi. Next base: position 1,576,287 of record BSBM01001057.1, read on the forward strand.
GATCACGTTTGTAGGGAAGTTAAACTATGAAGATGTCTTTTTTCTTATAGGATTCAACCTATGTTCAATGGTTTTGAGCGGTCGATTTTATGACTATTGGAAAATGATGGGTGAAGGAGACTCCTTCTGAAGGGTGCAACTGTAGCCATTGCGATTTAGTGTTTGAAATATATGTATATAATTCCCTTAAGTTCAAAGAATGAGAGTAGAGATTCTCATACTTGGATTATGGAAATGGTGTAATATTTTTATAGATTCATATAATGCATAAATTTTAAATGACCTACAAATGCCTGTAAGCGTTAAATCCCAGGCCTTAGTAACTAGAGGATTCTTGTGTATCCAATTCCCAAGCCTCGAGCAGTTCAATGTTGGCTGGAAGCATTAACACTAGATTTTAATTCTATAGTTTAACTTTATGGACATGACTAGAGAATTATTTTCTGTTGAACACCTAAACCAAATCGTAATTCTTGTAGCTTTGCTTAGTTTTGAGAAGTAAAAGTTTATTATCTATAGCTATTGGTTTCAAGCTAGGATTAATGAAGAGTGGACACCACTCAATTTTATTCACTTCTTGTAATTTGAATGTTAATCATGATCAATATGTATTTTTTTATAAGAACCTATGTTGTAGAAATTTATACTTAGTACAGGTCATGTTGCAAAATAGTAGTGTTGTAGAAAATCTATAATCATGCTTAAAAGAAATGTAATAGAAGATAACTGCTTGAAATTTCCAGCTAAGGGTTTCAAGACCAATGCGTTGAAGGGCTATGTACTTTTATGGAATTGTTGCTTCTCTTGAACTTGTATCTTGACCACCTAAGAACCATTTAAATATATTTTGAAAAGACATTTTCCCCCTTGCATGCATTGTGACTACCGAAATGCTGAAATTACTTAGCTCAATAATAAAAAAAATAAAATAGTATTTCATGACATAGTTTGAAATTGAAAATACCTGAACTCGAGAGTTGATTAATATTTAGGTTTAAGATCAAGACCATTGGTTACAATAATCCTTATAGTTAATTTAATCTCTTTTCTAATATGAACGTTAATTCAAGTTTGTAGTGTGCATAAAATCTTAGCATCAATGGTATCAAGTGCAAATTCATGTGTTAATCGGGTTCAAGAGTAAGATGGATCCTTGTGAAATGGAAAATATTTATGAACAGGTTAGCATTAATGGTATCAGGTGCAAATTCATGTGTTAACCGGGTTCAAGTGTAAGATGGATCCTTGTGAAATGGACAATATTTATGACCAGGTTGTTTGAATGTTTGGATGGTTCACTGCAGAATACTCTGAGATTCAGTAGTACCAATGTCTTCCTTTTTGGACATATAGCTAGAAAATTCTCTAAAATTCGGTAACGTCCCTATTTTTCTTTTTGAAGTGAATCGCTGTCGAATTCCACAACTTTCGGTAGCGCTTCTGATTTCTACTTTGAAGGGGTTGCTACCAATTAGATATTGTGAAAATTAAATGAAATATGTAGACTTATATGAGTATATGCAGTTCTATTTACATTTTTTTGCTTATAAAAAAATCAGGGGTATTTTTGGGTATTTAGTGATGAGAGTCATCACAAAAATATATCGATCAAGTTTTTTAAAAGTTTGATCGAATGATTAGCTCGATCTATCTACTTTCTACTTTTTGCAGCTCGTGACTTGTTAAATATTTTATTTTAATAATGACAATAACTCAATCGAGCGCTTGTTTAATCCCTCGATCGAGCTTTCAAAAGATCAATCTAGGGATTAACGAAGGCTTGATCAAGCTTTCAAAAGATCAATCTAGGCATTAACCAAGGCTTGATCAATCTTTTGTGTTTACAATTCATGCTCGCCTCTTGCCAAAAAGTGTTACCCATATTCATGGGAACACCATAAAGAAGGGTTGCATCTCAATTTCAAAGAAGTGTCACCAAATGCATAAATTAATTGTAATCTCGATCGAGGGCTTAACCAAGGCTCGATTGAGCTTTTATGTTTACAATTTGTGCTCGCCTCTTGCCAAAAAGTGTTACCCATCTTCATGGGAACACCCTAAGAAGGGATGTATACATAATACCAAAATTAACAGTTCCTTTCAGATATCGAAGGACTTTCTTTGCAGCTATCTAGTGGCTTTCAAGTGCTTTAGCCATGAACTGACTAATGATGCTGATAGAATATGCTATGTTTGGTCTGGTAGTGGTGAGATAGTTTAAACTTCCCACCAACTGGCAATACAGAATACCATTTGCCTCTTTAGTTTCATCAACACTAGATAACTTAACATTCTATTCTAAATGTGTTGATACTGCCTTGCTTTCACTCATATTGAATCTTTCCATAATATCCCTTGTGTATTTGCTTTTAGTGACCATTGTTTTGCTACCTTCTCTCCATATTTCCAGACCTAAACAATAATGTATTTCACCAATATCCTTCATTTCAAATGTCTGAGCTAACTGAATTTTAATATCTTCAATCAAGTGAGAAGCACCGCCTGTGATAATAAAATCATCAACATATAAGGATACCAAAGGAACATTCCCATTTTCATCCTTTTTGACATACAGATTAGGATCATTTTTTATTTTCACAAAACCTTTCTGAGCAAAGAATGAATCAATCTTAATATACCAAGATCTAGGTGCTTGTTTCAAACCATATAAAGATTTCTTAAGCTTACAGACAAGATCTTTTTGTCCTTTCTTTATAAATCCTTCAGGCTAAACCAAATAAACTTCTTCTTTTAAATCACCATTCAGAAATGCAGATTTAACATTTAACTGATGTATTTTCCAATTGTATTGCGTAGCTAATGCAATCATGACTCTATTTGTATTTAACTTATCTACAGGTGCAAAAGTGTCTTCATAATGAATTCCTTCCTTTCATGAATAACCTTTTGCAACTAATCTGGCCTTATATTTGTCAATACTTCCATCTGGATTAAATTTGGTTTTACACGGCCATTTACATCCTATGGGAACTTTGTTTTCAGGTAGTTCTGTTAATTCCCAAGTTTCATTCTTCATTATTGATTCATATTCTTCATTCATTGCAACGTTCCATTCCTTATGATTTTTGGCTTGTTCATAAGAAATAGGTTCTACTACATTCATTACTTGTGTCATCAATGCATAATATTTATACCTGGAGGATATCTGAATTGTTCATGATGACTTCCTCTGTGGTCCACCACTTTCTTCAATTTCACATCTTCTTTTTTGAGGCGTATGAGTATTTGTAGTATGTATGCTTCTCTCACTTTGTTCTTGTACTTGTTCTTTCTATTGTTCTTGTTCTTGTACATCATCTATATCAATTTTTACATGAACATCATTGTCATAAGGAGTATGCCGGACATCATATTTACTTATTTCATCATCTGTATTCTCATGAAAAATCACATCTCTGCTTACTATGAGCTTATGTGTACTAAGATTGTAATACCCCAATTTTGATCCTTATGAAATATTGGTTCTTAATGTGAATATTGTGTACATGCGATGTATGTTTCCCTAGCGTGGAGCTCAAGGCCAAGGTCCCGCTATTATATGTTCGTATTTTATTTTAAATGGACAAGCATTTGACATTTTATCACCCATGTGCCATTAAGCCATGGGATATTGTAAATGGATGTAAATATTTAATATTGCAATAAAATACCAAAAACTGGTTGTGGGAGCAACGAATGAGAAGGGGCCATGTGTATCCACTAGGGAGTGGTGAGGGGGTTGTGGGGATGAGCAATATGCTACCAAATGTCATTGTGAGAACCCATTTCACTCCCCTTGATGACATTTATTTCTGTTGTAAGGAAGTAGTTGAAGATTTCAGTCCATGGCTTCAATGGAGCATGGGTAGCCCAGAAATTCGTATTTGTAGGTATGGGCTCTGTTTTCTTGTACCACAAGTCACTCTACCTCATGGGAGTTGCTTCTTTCTCATTCCCATTCCAGTGTGGGAAAGCCCAACATCACTTTCCATCCAAAAAACGAATTCCCAGTAGTGAGCACAACTAGAAATCGCAACTTTGCAAGAACCCATGTTTTGAAGAGCCAAAAACGCCCAGATTTGGTATTTGACGATGAAATCCAATGGAAGATCCATAGATATGAACCTTGGGGCGAATTTGAGAGTATTAGATACCCCGAAATCCATTGGAAAACCCAGTTTTATAGCCCAGAAAACCAGTGATGGGATTGAGTTATTTGATGCACAGACTTGTGAGAAATCCAATTGTGAATGACTGAGCAGAAGTTGGGTTTGCTTGATAAACCCAGTGAAGGATAGAATCTCAAGGATTAGCAGCTGGACCTTTCTATGCCCACCCTGAAGAGCACTGGAGGGAAGGGACTCCTAAGGGACTGTGCAGTAGAGAAGGGGACCTTCCTTGTGTTGGGTGTGGTAGGTAATGTGGGTGCCTTGTCTGTTGAATTCCTTTGAGATGCATGTAACTCTGTGGATGAGCTCACTGGATTAGCATTGCCCTCCTTTGTCTGTCGTATGCTTGATAAGCCCAACTGTGAGTTGGCTTAGCATAGTTGTTGAGTGAAACCATGGCTGTGAGTGAGCTTGTTTAGTTCCTCCTTAGTGGATACACAACCCAGCTCGGGGGTGATCTCTCAGCTGAAAGAATACAAGCTGGACAAAGATCTATGGTTGGGTGGAACATTGCTCTCACATAGCCAGTTGTTGGACAGCTTCATCTTCCAGATAAGTATTCTCTGTGATTTACATTATATGCATTATGTGTTTTGCAGTGTGTTAATTATGAATGTTAATTGCCCATGTTAATGAAACAAAATGATTGTCTTAATGAAATCGACATGAAGTCTGTGCACAGCATGAGCACGAGATTGAATTCTCTGCATAATGCACCATCATATGCCTGTGTTAGATATGATTATGCATTACTGTTTGTGTGTTTGCAAATATGTTTATTTCCCCTGTGTTTGTATTGAGTATGAGTCTGCACACAAAAGATTTTAATTGTTATGAATTTATGAGTAATGTATGGGGCTGAGATTGTCAAATAATCCCAGTATGTCAGTCATGTTTCCCTCCCTTGCACCGGATTGATGCAAGGGGACATGACAAAGATCAAATAGTTTGTATGCCTTATGATCATCACAATATCCAAGGAATGTACACTTAACAGATTTTGCATCAAGTTTTCTTCTCTAATCTTTGGGAATATGTGCAAATGCCTTGGAACCAAATACTCTTAAATGACCAACTTTAGGTTTATAGCCATAAAGGACTTCAAAAGGCGTTTTCAAATCTAGAATCTTATTTGGACTTCTATTTTTTAAATAAACAATAGTATTAATGGCTTCTTCACAAAAACCATTAGAGATATTTTTACCTTTCAACATGCTGCGAGCACATTCCACTAATGTCCTGTTCTTCCTTTTAGATACACCGTTTTGTTGTGGTGTAGAAGGCACTGTGAATTGTACAATGATCCCATTGTTCTTGCAGTAGCTATCAAAATATCCTAAGGTATATTCTCCACCTTGATCAGATCTGAGTATATTAATGTATTTTCCTGTCAGCTTTTCCACCATAGTTTTAAATTCTTTAAAATATTCAAATACATCACTCTTTTTCCTTATAAAATAAACCCAAGTAAATCTCAATTTGTCATCAACAAATAGAAGAAAATACCTTGTACCACCAAGTGATATGGTTTGCATGGGACCATAGACATCAGTATGTATTAATTCTATTATCTCTCTATGTTTCTTCTCTTTATGCACTGGAAATTCTTCCCTATGCTTCTTTCCTAGTGCACAAGCTTCACATTCGATATGCTCATTTTCTAAAATAGGAGGCCCTTCAACCATCAATTTCTTCTGAAGTAACATTAAGTCATTTTGATTAAGCTGTCCATACCTGCGATGCCATAACTCTTCACTTGTCATTTTTGTAGATGTCAATGCTTGATGGTTGGAATTTGTTACATCAAGCTTATACAGTCCTCCAATTCTTGTCCCTGTGGCTATGACATTATAATGATTCTGAATATCCTTCACAAGACAATGAGACTGCACAAATTTTACATTCAATTTTTCATCAGTTATTGTGGAAACAGAAATCAAATTCTTTTTTATGCTTGGAACATACAACACATTATGAATCTGTTTCTTTTGGCCATTAGGTAAATTTACACATATTACTCCATAACCCTGAATCTTATGAGATCTATTATCTCCTAAATATATGTGTGTTGAATCTGTGCTCTCATGATATTCATCAAACCACTCTTTGACACAAGACATACGAGTTGAGGCACCTGAATCTATGAACCACGAATTTTCATCATCAGTTTATGTTAGGATATTCCTATACTCCATCCTAGTCCTACTAGCTTTCCAGTCATTTTCATTTTCAGTCATGCATGCAAAATTAGGGTTTTCATGCAATTAGGGTTTGCATGCATTTTGCATGCATTCTAGGTCATCAGCCCCAGCACCTAGTCCTCAGCAAACTAGCCCCCGGAGCTTCTTTCAGATCATTTATAGCCCTCCCAGTGACTAATGCGCCCTCCTTTTCTCCACTGCATGACAAAGGCGCCTTCTTCACCTACCAGTCCAGTTATATTCAGTTATATTGAGTTATCTTCAGTTATTTCCTTGATTTAAGGATTAACTAACTCTTTACTGAGTTTATCACTTTGTTGGACCTCCAGTGAGACTAGATTGACCATTCTGACTCCAGTTAATTCCTATGGCGCCCTCCACTGATCCTCCTTCACTATATTAGTGCTTCCATGTGCCAGTTACACCAACCACATTCAGTTAGACTCAGTTTGACTCCCGCTTGACCATTAATTGTGCAATGATGACTTCACTGATGAGAAGGTGGACTCCTAGTTAGGCATTGATGACTCTCCACTGATTATGGATCTGTGCATGAAGGCCAATTCGAATTCCTCCTAGTGAATTCGAATCCTCATACTCAGCATTGTATATTTACCTGTTCACTATTCAGTTTAATGTAACATGTGTAATTATTCTGCCTCAATCAGATTTTTTTGGATCTAAGTTCTATTGCTTGTCTCTTCTTCTATTATTCCTAAATTATTTCATTGTGAGGTTTACATCATCTCTTTGGATCTTATGTGGGAAATTTCACATGGTATCAGAGCCTTGAGAGTATATTCTACCTCCATTCTTGAGATTTTTTTTGCAGGTATTTCAAAGTTCCAACAGTTGCAGCAGCAGATTCAACAGATTTCTATTTGCACTTGTTCAAGCAGTCAAGATGAGAAATTTGAATGCTCCTTCTTCTCCTATACTTCTCACTCCTTTAAATTATTTCGAATGGAAGATGAAGATGATAGTACTCTTACAGTCAAGAGGGTTTACTAGAATAGTTGAGGAAAAAGATGCCATACCACATCAAGCTGAAAGAGAGTCAAGCACCTAAACAAAATGGATGAAGCCTTTGGATACATATGCCTTCATATATCTGATGATCTATTTTTTCATACTGATGGATTGAAGTCTCCAAATCAGTTATGGATAAAATTGAAGAGTATTTTTGGAAAACAAGACAAACTAAGAGGCTACATTCTTGAGAATGAATTGGTTTCCCTTCAACCTAGCAATTTCGAGAGCATCCAAGAATTCTTCTCCAAATTTCAGAATTTGGTTTTGCATTGCAAGCAATGTGGCATCACTAAAAGTGATGAGCAATTGATACTCTCTATATTAAGCAAACTTGGATCTCAATTTTTTGTATTTGTATCTACCTTTCATTCTGTTCGAATGTCCATCCCTGGATGGAAGTTTCCCACTTTAAATAACTTTATTTAAGCTCTCATTCAAGAAGAGAACAAACTCTTTCAAATGGGTGCCATGAAAACCTCTAGAGATCTAGCTCTTTTAGCTGGTGAATCAAGTGGAGCGAATGCAAAAGGGGGACAAAAAGGCAAAGGAAAGAAACCTTCAAGATCCAAGAATGACAAACAAAAGAGACCTAATTGTACCTACTGCAAGAGAGGAAACCATCTTGAGCATGCCTGCATGCACAAGAAGATTGATCTTCTAACCAAGATTCTTGAACAAAACCAAATTGTTGTTCCAAAAGAAGCAAATATGACTGATTCTAGAAGTGGATCTGATGATTGCCATGCATTGATGGCTGGTTTTTCAAAGACAAAAGCCCTCCTCATAGATTCTGGAGCCTCCAACCACATGATTGCACAAGAAGAATCCTTCTCCTCTTTGGATCTCCAAGATGGGCCTACCATGGGAGACAACTCTCAGATTTATTCCAAAGGTTTGGTTACAGTTCATATGGAGCATGGTAAGTTCAAAAATGTCTTATTTGTTCCTTCTCTTATAGCTAATTTGTTGTCAGTATATCAAATGACTCATACAGGATCTCCAAAACAAGTAATTTTTGGTCCAAACATAGTAGAAATTACAAAAATCTCCACTAGAAAGGTTATAGAAAATGGGATTGCTAATCATGCCTCAAAGGCATATGAGTTCTCACACTTCATGCCTTTCTCTCCAACTACTCCTTCAGATTCTGATGAAGATCACAGTGACTCCTCTTCCTCTGACTCCTTTTCTAGTGAAGAAGAAGATCAAGATTTTGATGTTGAGATCATGGTTCAAGAAGATTCAGAACCAACACCTATTCTCAGTTCAGATTCAAGAGAAATATGTTCTCACATAGTCCTCCCTACTACTGAGAACACAGTTGATGATTTATTTGCTTACAGAACTACTAGACTTCAGCATCATGCCAACCTTGCATTATGCCATCCATCTCTCCATGAGAGATGCAACATGATGATGGGTTCTCTCTTCCATCTTTTGGGAAGACTACTCATGTTCCATTCGCTCCAGATACAGAAAAAGTTCCTGAAAGACTTGCTTCATCCTCCACACAGTGGGCGACCTTCCTACATGGGATCAGCTTGCCAAGTCTTTTGCAAAAGTTTTCACTGATGAAAGCTTCTTTGTTTTCTGCATGATGGTTCTTTGAGTTATTTACTGTTCTTTTGAGGCGGGGTATATTTCCCATGAGGTTTTCCCCATTTCCTCAGTTTATGGACAGTTATGTATTTTATTATCATTTCATTTATTGTATGGGTGACCTTTGGTCCTAGTTACCAGGGCCCAGGATGGATTAAGGGGGGGTGTTAGGATATTCCTATACTCCATCCTAGTCCTACTAGCTTTCCAGTCATTTTCATTTTCAGTCATGCATGCAAAATTAGGGTTTGCATGCAATTAGGGTTTCCATGCATTTTGCATGCATTCTAGGTCATCAGTCCCAACACCTAGTCCTCAGCAAACTAGCCCCTGGAGCTTCTTTCAGATCATTTCTATCCCTCCCAGTGACTAATGCGCCCTCCTTTTCTCCATTGCATGACAAGGGCACCTTTTTCACCTACCAGTCTAGTTATATTCAGTTATATTGAGTTATCTTCAGTTATTTCCTTGATTTAAGGATTAACTAACTCTTTACTGAGTTTATCACTCTATTGGACCTCCAGTGAGACTAGATTGACCATTCTGACTCCAGTTAACTCCTATGGCAACCTCCAATGAGCCTCCTTCACTATATTAGTGCTTCCATGTGCCAGTTACACCAACCACATTCAGTTAGACTCAGTTTGACTCTCGGTTGACCATTACTTGTGCATTGATGACTTCACTGATGAGAAGGTGGACTCCTAGTTAGGCATTGATGACTCTCCACTGATTATGGATCTATGCATGAATACCAATTCAAATTCCTCCTAGTGAATTCAAATCCTCATACTCAACATTGTATATTTACCTGTTCACTATTCAGTTTAATGTAACATGTGTAATTATTCTGCCTCAATCAGAGTTTCTTTGGATCTAAGTTCTATTGCTTGTCTCTTCTTCTATTATTCCTAAATTCTTTCATTGTGAGGTTTAAATCATCTCTTTGGAACTTATGTGGGCAATTTCACAGTTTTTGCAGACAATGTGGCTTCAGAAGTAAACAACTTTAGATTCTTAAAACCAACATTGATAGAGGTGTCAGTTTTCACATAATTTCCATTATTTTTTTTCTGAACTTCTGTTTGGATTCATTAAATTTCCTTTTATAACAATATTTAGCATAATGACCAGGTTTCCCACAGTAAAAACAACCATCATTTTTCTTATCATGTGCATCAAATTTTGATTGAGTCATACCTCTGTTTCTTGGCTGAAACTTGCCTGCTCTGTTTTTGTCCCATGGCTTGCCCTTGTATGGTTGTTTTCCTTTGGCTACTAACGCTAATTCTGAAGTATGAGAGTCCATATCAAACACCTTCATTCTTTCTTCTTCTTGTAGAAGAATCCTTGTTAACTCATTAAATGTAGGTGGGTTTGCTCTACCTCCTAGACTTGAAATAAAGACATGATAATATCTGATTAAACCTTTTAATGTAATAGTTACCATGTCAGAATTTGAAACCTTATCACCAATTGCACTTAACTGATCACATAGATCTTTAATTCGGGAAACATAGGTGGTGATATTCTCATGTGCTTCCATTTTCATGGACAATAACTTAGTCTTCAAAAACAGAATCCTATTTGAGTTTGTAGTTTCATACAAACTGTTATAGGTCAAATCTGCACTTCTCCATCCGTGATCACATTGCTCTGTCGATAACACAAAAGGACACTATGGATGGAAGATCTAGGTTGACCTTGGATGAGTTATTGCTGAGATCACATTCTTCAACTCAAAAACATATTTTTTCGATAGTTTTCACTATGTGTGCGCTACTATTTCCATAGTCATCTAGCATTCAGAACGTTGGTCTTATTGAAGACAACCCGCACACATCCTCCAAAATGTTGTGAATGCTAGTTGTCAAATGCAGAAGTTGCATATTGTGCGCTAGTCTAATTATATGAAACCCGTGCACATCTTAAGATGAAATGAAAAAATATTATAACATTACAAATTGGGATTAGTTGAAGTTGGTTCTGCAACTTCCCCAACCTCCCAATTCAACCACCTCTTGAATTCAGCTGCCAACCTTGTGCCATAAATACAAGGGGAAGCCATGAGAGAGGGGCCAAGGAAGGAATGAGAAACTGTTGTTACGCTAGAGGAATTCTTAATTCATTGTGAGGAGCATGAGCCCAGGACTTGGTTGCAGAAGTGTCTCGACAGATCAGGTATATCTGTACTTATCTACATTTCTTTGACAGTAAAAGGTGGAAATACCCTTCCCGTCCCAATTGAATGTCTATTTGATTGAATGTCTGATTGTGATTAATGTTAAATTTTTTTCAATTTCATTATCTATTTGCAGTCAAGATACGTTGAGGAAGGTTAACTTGTTTTGCAGGTTCATCTCTGTGGAAGATTGGGCGAGAGCTAGGACCAGCCATCGTTAAAAAGGTACAACTCTCAGAATCCTAATCCCTTTCCATTCGTAGTAATTAATGAAAAACATGAATGTATTTACCTATCACCCCATGTAAGTTGGTAGTGGCATCTCCATCACTATAAGGTATTTTCCTGCACAATAGAACTGGCGACTCTATTGGGGAGTAACCGGTCGTTTCTGCTCTAGGGGACCTTGCTAGGTTTTCTTCCAGTTTATTCAGTCTATTGATTTTTTGAGAGGTTTCTATAGGTTTATTTTCTATTTCCTTTTATCTTGATTCATTTCAGTTTGACTGAGCAAAGCTCTGTTTATTGCCTTAAGTCCATGTGCGTTGGTCTGTTGTGCATACAATAGTGCATCTTCTACACTGTGCGCTAGTTTCTCTTATGCATAGTAGTGCATTTCTTGCTGCAGACACTAGTTTTTATACTAGAAAGAAGCGCATTTTTCCTATAGGTCTAATCCTTTCACTAATGTTTGGTTTCCAGGTTGTTGGGTCTACTTCTGGAATTTTCCTTGCTTCTCTGACTGATTACTGAGACATGTTTGTCTTTTTTGAGTCTTGTTTACCTCTTTGAAGTCCTTTAGATTGCTTTACCTGCTTCAACACTTGTTTAGGTGTCTTTTCTATTTTTTAAAACCTTTTTGAAGTTGTGCACAACTATTTGATAGATACAGTAGCATACTTTTTTCCCTAGATGCCTATTACACTCTTGCATACCTGCTCAATCAACACTTGTTGTCTGTTGCAATAGCTGCGCACTTTTACTGAGTCTTGTCTTTTTTTAAGGGTTTGATTCCAGTTTGAGTTCTTAGGGTGCTTCTTGAAAGGTTTGTTGGTTTGGATACCTTCTGAACTCCTGTTCAGATCAGTCTGAGTTGTGTAAAGCCTTATGTTAGCTTTTCCTTTGAGTCTGTGTGGCGGTAGAGTTACCTTTGGTTTACTTGCCTACCCTGTTTGTTTGGCGAGTGTTTTCTTGGTTTTTGGTGCTTAGGAGCAGCCTCTTAGGTCTATTTTTCCGTTGCATGCATCTTTTTTCCTTTCTTCTTTTATACCTTGTTCCAAACCTAGAGTTTTTTCCTTTGAAACAACTCTATAGGTCAAGGCTTTTCTGGTCTTTCGATTCGATTGGTTTAATTCATTAGGTTTTAGATCTGTACCCACATCTTTGTTAGATATTGCTTGTTCATTCTTTCAAGTTCATTTTATTTTTGCAAATAAAAGAAAAGATAAAAATTAAATTTGGTAGCTTAGTAGTAAGATTTATCATCATTTTTTGAAGTAGCATAGATTGTCTTGCTTTGAAAATTAAAAAGAAAAAGAAAAATTTTATGCTTAAGATTGCATATTTCTTGTTTTGAAAAACATAAACGAAAAATAAAAAAGAGTCTCTGTGAAGTTTTAAAAGCATTATTTATATGCACTTTGCTTTCTGTCGAAACCATTCCACACACTTCACTACCCTTATTGAGTAAAAAGTAGCCTCTAAAAAGAAATTTTAAGAAAAATTAACTTGCAACTTTTTCTTTTTAGGTATATATATCATCAACTAGCTTAGGCTAGGGTTTCGGGGTAAATCACCTTAAACTACCTGAAATTGGTTTCATTACTCAACATTCGTAGTAAGACAATCTCTTAGGTAAACCCACCTATATCAAATTATCCTGGGAACGTTGTACTCAAACCAGAGTTAAGCATGAGGCCGTGTGCGAATGGAACTGTAGAGGGTACCCCCTCACTTTCCTTTCAAGCATAAACTAGAGCTGATTCGTGTACGGGGGTCCACTAGTACTTTGAAGTGCTTTTAGATTTCAGACTTCGCTACCCTGCCCATGCGTCTTGGCTAGGATGATGACTGTTCCCCTAGTTTTTTTCGTATTGGTGGTATCCTTAGTTCATAACCCCAGGGCTCTACACAACTATAGTGGAAGGATATTTCCACTTCGCCTCAGACAGACGTGGAAGGTAACCCTTTGGCAGTAATCCTGGGAGGGCAGTTTGGTGATTCAAATGCTTGCACCCAGAGGACCCCCTTGGACTCCGTGTAACTAACCATCGATACTCTATTAGTTTTTTGTGGGCCCTCATCATCCTAGACTTGCTTCTGAGAGTATTAGCCTCGTTTTCCTAGTTTGATCACTTAGGAATTTTTTTAGTGGTCTGATGTTTGCTCCCTAGTTGTTTAGTGGCCACTAGGTTTTATACTTAGTTTGCTTTTTATATAGCTGTGGAGGACCAACCTCTTCGTAGGTCTCAGAGGTTGTAAAACCTTCCCCCACTCATTGTGGAGCCACCATCTCCACCGCGACGCCGGAGGATAGATTCCTGTGGTTCATACGAACTTACGGGCAAAATAGAAGTACCTGGAGAACCACAGCCAAGAGTTCACGATCAACAGGTCTTTGATACTATTGAGGTTGAGGACTTAACCTCTCGTGAGTTTAGAACTTCTTTCAACCCTCCCCTGACTGGACCAAACGATCTGTTACTTATAACTATAGATTCTTTAGGCCAACCTGAGTACAATGCATACTGGTTTACCCCTGGTTATCATATGGCTACTTCCGGAGATGAAACTGGAGTGGCCCAAACTCCTTCTGCATCCATGGTCATGAGAGTTCTCTGTCATTCCTTCACAAGCACGTCGGTATCTACCTCATTGCAGGATGCATCTACTTCAAATCCTTCTTTTAGTTTCAGTACTAGTACCATAGGGATTTCTATTTCTCAGCCTTCGACAATAGCTTCCCCTATTGGTTCCATTGCTAGACCTTTTCAGATCCCTGTCACTTGGATATCCTCAATACCATCTACTTCATCTCCTTTTATGCAACAATCCCAGGGCATTCCACAAGCTGCTCCGTTTGGACAAGGTTTCCCTTGGTTTGGAGGGAACATAGCTCCCTCCATGCCCTTTGTAGGCTCGATGCCCACTCTATCCACAGCTATAGGAGGCTCAATGCTTGTGCCGTCCATTACATCTACACCTAGGTTTAACCCCTACACAGGTCAGAATGTACATCATTCCAATGTGCAGACATCTCATATACCTATAGGGAGTATCCCTTTTTCATTGTTTAGTGGAGGAGGTGGTAATGCATTTAACCCACATTACGGAGGGGCTAACACCCAGCCGCAATGGACACACACTCAAGAGAATAACCCTCTCTCATTTGGTTGGAGAAATTTTAGCAATGCGTTTGCTTCACAACCAGTGGATGGGGGCAACCCCAACCAGCAGTACATGAGTCAAGATTTAGGTGGTTCTTCCTACCAAAACCCTTCTAACCAAGTGCCATCAGAAAGACCTCGTTTACCTTTTCTATCAACTCTGAATTTTCCAGATATTTCAAAACTCACTAACGATCCAGTGCGGCATCACCCCGCATAGCCACCTGTCCCAACCAAGCTACCTTCTGACATCCCAAAGTTCGAAGGAAAGACTGGGGAGGATCCCAGGGATCAAGTGACTACTTTTCATCTCTGGTGCTCTTCTAATTCGTTGAATGATGATTCCATCAGATTGAGGCTCTTCCAGAGAACCTTGACTAGTGTTGCAGCCAAATGGTACATTAAACTACCCGCAGCTGCTTATGGCACATTTTGGGATCTAGCTACTGTTTTTCTGAATCACTTCCAACTTAATGTCCAGTATGATGCCAACACAGACCTTCTATCAACCTTTTGATAGAACAAAGCCACTCACTTATCTGACCATATTCAAGAGTGGCAAAGAAGGAAGAGGCTCATTAAAGCTGACATCCCTCCAGAATTCGTATTAGAGTGGTATCTCAAATCACTCCTTCCTTACATTTCTAAGGAAGTGGCAACTTCTGGGGTGTCCTCCGAAGAGGAAGCTATCCTTAGAACCCAGCATCTTGATCTAGTATATGCTCAATCTGGGCTCTTATATGAGATTATTCCTGATGCACAGAGGTCTAACACAAATCTAGGTAAACCTAATCCTGGACCACATGCTGATGGCATCATGGGTTCAGTAGATTCTGTAGCGTTTGATGCTTTAACCAAGCAGGTTCATGCCTTATTTATCAAACAGTCTACTGCAGAAGCAACTTCAGCTGCATCCTCCCCTTCGAAAACAGAATCTGTACAACAAGTGCAGACAAATCAAAAGGGCCCTCGGCAGCCCAACAACAAAAAAAAGGGCAAGAAAGGGGAGGGGAACCACCAAAATCCCAAAAACACGGAAAATTCTGAGGAGGGAAAAAAGGAGAAAAAGAAAGTGAAGTTTCCTTGCAAGCTATGCAAATAAGATCACCTTACCCATCAATGCCCTCTGATGGAAGAAGCCCAAAAGCTACTCCGTGAAAAGAAGCCTGCTGTCTTAAAAGACCCATTCCCTCATGGGAAAGGTTCAGCTTCTGGAAACTCTAATGCCGGGGGCACTCATCATGCCTCATCTGCTGATCAATCATTTACTAATATGGTTAATTCATATGTTCTTTTACAAACTCGAGCTAGAAACTATACTCTGGATCCGCAGCAAAAGGATGTTCCTGAGTCATCTAGCCCTCTCCACATCGAGAGACCGGTGGATTCGTTGCCGAAGATCCCGAAAGGTATCTTCAAACGGGTTGTGCACAACCCCAATGCGCGGGATGCCCCCAACTAAAATGTTGTGGAGCATTTAGCTCAAACCCCCTGTGTCATGTCCACTTTAGAAGTACTGCAGAGTTTACCATTGCAACACAGTGCACTTCTTGCAGCGATTGGAAGTGTAGACTCATCCAATATGCTCGCCCATTTTGATATGAATAATATCAAGTTTCAGTTTCCGTACCATGTTGCTCTCCAAATAGAGGTAGTCCATGGTCCCAAGACTATTGGACGAGCTGTTGTATATAAGGGCGCGTCTACATGTGTAATGTCCATTTCTTTTTGGAAGGCTTTAGGCGAACCGGATTTAGCCCCCTCGAACACGATGCTTACCGCCTTTGATGGAAGATATTTTCGACCACATGGAGTCTTACCATCATTTGACTTTGAAATTGCGGGAAAACTAGTATCTATAGAGGTTGAAGTTCTGGATGCTCCACTTGACTATAACTTGTTGTTAGGTAGGAGATGGACGTACGCAATGCAAACAGTACCATTGTCCATTTTCCGAGTTATAATGTTCCCTCAGGAAGGAAGGATCATCACAGTCGATCAACTTTTGTTTTCTCAAAAAAACAACCAGGCTTCGTTAGATTCAACAATTCCAATGGTTGATCAGTCTCACCCAACGAGTGAGAGTTTAGGAGTAGGGCTCTATGGGTCATTAATGGGAACCTTTGACATACCTGCTCGTGTTCATTTTATTGGTTCTGAAGAGTGTTCTTCATCTGATATTTTCATGGTCGGTCCAACGACCGATCCATGGATTCTCTCCACTGATTCAAAACCAGTTTTGCCCTTATCTATTGCATAGGTGGCATACTTAGATTCACAACATGCTGCAACAGAACATATCGTGACTTCGTTGGTCTCTGTTGAGTCAGATATGGACTATGCCCCCGCATGGTCAGTGGACTCCATCCACTCTTTTCGACATTGTTTTTCCCTCCGATGAGTCCATTTTGGAAGCAATGATTGTCCTAGACATTCCTTGGGAACACATGCACCACAGGTCTTATTTTCTTCCCGATCTGGACAAGATTGAGAGAGGTGAGTTTTCTATGAGACCCGGTGGGAATGTTGATTTGTCCGCTATCCCTTCTACTTCAAAAGTCGTTTATGCTGAAGGGAATATGGAAAATATATCGAAAAATATTTCGATCAACATTTCCATCAAACCTGGAGTTGTGGAAAACCTTTTCATTGGAGCAAACTGTTCTCCTGAGGAGATCATTTTGTACACCAATCTGTTTAAAAAGTTCTGTGATGTTTTTTCCTAGTCATACGAGGAGATGCCAGACATCGACCCTTCCATTGTTGAGCATGTCATCACAACTTACCCCAACACTAAACCTGTGAGATAGAAGCTCCGTCCAGTTAACCCTCGAAAAGCAGCTCCCATCAAGGTGGAAGTATAGAAATTGCTCAAAGCCGGATTCATCTATCTAATAGCTATGACAGAATAGGTTTCAAATCCTATTCCGGTAGATAAAAAGAAAGAAACCATTAGAGTTTGCACTGACTTCCAGGACCTAAATAAGTCTTGTCTGAAAGACAATTACCCCACACCATTCATAGCTCAAATCATCGATGTGTGTGCTGGCCATGAAATGTTTTCTTTCATGGATGGTTTTTCAGGGTATAATCAGATACAAATCAAATCTAAAGACCAGCACATGAAAACTTTTATTTGTCTTTGGGGGACCTTTGCCTATTGGAAGATGCCATTTGGCCTGAAGAATGTTGGAGCTACCTTTCAGCGGGAAATGAACTTCGCTTTTCATGACATCAAGCACAGAGTAGAACCTTATCTAGATGATCTCCCAGCGCGATCTCGCAAGAGACAGGACCATCCTAATCATTTGAGGATGGTGTTTGAGCGATGCAGATACCACAAGATTCGATTGAATCCGAATAAATGTGTTTTATGCTTTGAGTCTAGACAATTACTGGGTTTCATAGTATCTAGTCATGGCATAATGGTTGATCCTCTCAAAGTTGAGGCGATTGTAAATCTACCTCCTCCTTGAATCTTGAGACAACTTCAAAGTCTGTAGGGCATGTCCAACTTCTTGAGATGCTTTATCATTAACTATGCCAAAATTACAAAAGGTTTCATGAGATTGCTTAAACAAGACACCTACTTTCTGTGGGATGAGGTTGCTCAAGCATCATTTGAGGCCTTGAAAAAGGCATTATTATTAGCCCCCTTGTTAAGCTCACCAGACTATACGAAGGATTTCCTCTTATATCTGGCTACATCAGTATACACAATCGACATAGTACTTGTTCAGGAGGATGACAAGCTCCAAGAGCATGTCATTTATTATCTGTCGCGCGCCTTGATAGCTCCTGAGATTAAGTATTCCTATGTGGAGAAGTTGGCATTAGCTGTTGTCCATGCCGTTCAGAGGCTACGTCACTACATCTTATTGTGAACCACCACTATGATTGCAGAAGTCAATCCTTTTCAATATGTTCTCACTCGACGTATCATCGGTGGGAAATTCAATAAATGGATTGTAATCTTGCAAGAATTTGACTTGGTTTTTCAGTCCGCTAAGTCAAAGAAATCAATGGTTTTCACCGAACTAATTTCTGAATTTCCTAGTGACATAGTTTACGTTGAGGAAGAGTCATCATTCCCAGATGAACATATCTTTCTCATTGCATACTCTGAGCCATGGTATGGGGATATCCTGGTAAATCTCTAGACTTTGAGGTGTCCCATTACTTTCTCTATGGATGAATGACGCAAACTTAAGAGTCATGAGAAGAACTATCTCATCATTTCCGACACTTTGTACAGACGTGCGATAGATTCCATCTTACACCATTGTTTAACCTTAGAGGAAGCTGAAACAGTATTGAATGATGCTCACATTGGAGCCTGTGGGGGTCATCTTTCTGGGTTGGAAACAACCCAGAAAATACTGTGTGCCAGTTATTTTTGGCCCACGATCTTCAAAGATTGTGTGGAAGCTGTGAAATGATGTCAGCGATCAGGAAGATGAAAGCACACCCAGCTCCTCTCCATCCTATAATCACAGTAGGCCCCTTCACCAAGTGGGGGATTGATTTTATGAATTGTAATCCAGTTTCCACTGGAGGTCATCATCATATCATTGTTTCCGTCGACCACTTCAACAAGTGGGTCGAGGCAATGCCTACTATTAAGGAAAATGGAGAAACGACTACTTATTTCATTTTCAACCAGATCATTGCAAGATTTGGTGTACCCAAAGAGATCATGACTGATCATGGTCGTCATTTTAGGCATAATGGTCGATTGAACATTTTATAGGGTTTGTTGATGGCGATAGCCACCACACTTGCCAGTTGGTTGCATCTGCTTGGGTTATTTACTCACCAACTAGCCAACTGGTTTCTTCAGGAGGGGCTTGTTTAGGTCCCACAATGAATAATGTGGCTGAATACAGTGTGGTCATAGAGCTACTCTAAGATGCTCTGTTCCATGGCATTTCATATTTGGAGGTAAGGCTCGACTCACAGCTAGTTGTGTTTCAGTTAATGGGTGTTTATCAGGTTAGAGATCATGTTTTGCTACGTCAGTTTTTACGCATTAAGTTACTTGAGAGATAGTTTGATTACATCACATATCAACATATTCCAAGAAATTTGAATGCATTAGCTGATTCATTTGCAAATTACGTTTTAGATTGGCATCTACATCTTACACATACATAATAAACAATTCATGCATAACGACAATCACACACATGTAAATAACACTGATACTGTATATATAAATCCATATCAAAAAATATATGAGTCTGAATCATAAGTCTATCACAATGTCGTAATATACAAAAATGGGCTTGATGGCCTAAAAAATATACATATATATGTCCTTATCCTATGGAGAAGGAGGGGCCTCATCTTCCTTTTCTACCTTTGCCACAGCATCTCCGTAGCAGATGACTAGCCTAGCTACTTTCCTCAATAGCTGAATCCATGCTAGGGGCTCACCCACAACATTCTCTTGCATGTTGAGTGGCATCTGCTCGATCCTATATGTCGGAATTTCATGAGTCAATCGACTCATCTTCCCCTCTATGTTCGCCAACATGGCGCCAGCTGCTCCTACTATGACTAGTCTCACGAAGGTACAAGGGTGTCCCTTAGGATGCACTGGCCCAACATCTGCATAAGACATTTTGTTCAGTATTTCAAGCTCATTTAAAAATCATATATATAAAATGAAAAAAATAAATGATTTTCCAAAAACAACCTTACCAATCTCTCCCCAAGTTTCTCCTGGAGGAAGAGCCAGCTCAGGATCATTGCGGAATTCTATGCCCGCATAAGGGAATTGCTCAAGAGATGGTACCTGTCGGTCCCACCATGCCCAGAAATCATCCTCATGATAGCAGAAGTTGCTTTTGCCGCCACCCTGGTGTTGATGAATATGTAACTTCGGAATGTATTTCACCCATGTATTTCATATATGTATTTTGTACTCCTATAGAGATGGCATTATTCCTCTATACGGAAGTGTTTGTATTCCTATAGAGATGTTATTATTCCTCTATACAGAAGTGTCGTAACTTATACTTGATGGGTTATTAGACCACCTTGTTGGGGTCAACCCTGTATAAGTCATGTGGGTCAAAGGGTTATTAGACCACCAAGTGTGGGGTCGGCCCGGATTAAGTTAACCATGGGTTAATCTAGACATGTAGGCCCCATTAGTTTATCGGGCAGGACATAACAAGTATAAATAGAGATCGGGAGATCTCTATTTGATCATTCATTCACACACTTCTCTCATTCGAAAAGTGGTGCACTTGTGAGGAGGAGGCTCTGCTGCTAGGATAAGACTATCTCTTGTATTCTGGTTGTATCATTTCTCTATCTATCTCTAAGGAAGTTATTGGGGTTTTTCACCTTTATGGTTTTCCCCAAGTAAACTCTATGTCTCTTGTGTGCTTGCATTATTGTGTCCATGATTGATATGTTGTAGATTTGATGTACATGTTGTTCTCTCAGTTAAGATTCTAGATCATATTGAAGTAAATTCTGAAAATTTAACATGGTATCAGAGCTAGCCTGAAAGAAGGCATGATATGGTATGTATGACACTTGTTGCACTTACGATGCTAGGGCTTGATATAGCAAAAACCAGTCATCGTAGCACTTTCGCTATAAATCCATTTTGGTGAATTTTTCGGATCTAAAACATTTACAGGTTGACGATCATATCCCCATGTACCTTTTTTCCAAAAGAAAACCTCTAATTCGTTGTACTTTGTGATTTATGATTTGTACAATAAAGGGTTTCTGCCTCTTCCAGATCTGAGTCAAAAACAAGTGACCTTGGAAAAAAGGTCATAACTTGGGCTAGGAAGCTCCAAATGAAATTTCATAAAACGTGATAGGTTGTACACAGGCTGTACTATCTCAGAAAACATTTTTAGAGGCAGAAGTTGAACCAATGACACGTGGCATGCCTTACAATTGCGCTCTCCTGTTTTATCCCATAAAAAGGTCACGTTGTGACACTTGGCATAACTCTCGCTCAGAGAATCCAATTGAGGTCAGACCTATCGGGATGGAAATATGATAGGTTAGGCTACCAAAGAAACATTTTTCAGACCCTGTGGATCGAAAAGTGAGGAGTTACACCATAAACAATCAGGTACATATTTCTGTCAAAACATAACTATTTTTTAGCACCTTCATTCATGGCTTCCGGAATTTAGGGTTTCGGAGAAAGTTGGAATTTTTGTAATCGAAGACTACGGATGAATGTTACTCATCAAAATAGCAATTTAGAGACCAAGATCAGAATTTTTGGTTGGGTAGAAGACTGGGCTTGATCAGACCCTAGTTCGGGACTTTGATTGGAAAAGTGGAAAATTAGGGCTTCTGCAAAAATGGGATTTTTTGAAATCTGTGACCACGGCTGGAAGCTCCTCAGAAAAACAGAAGCTTAGAGCTTTGGATCAAACCTTTTGATTGGGCAGAAGATTGGGCTTCATCAAACCCCAGTTCGGGGTCATGTCCAGTGAATCCGTAAGTTTCAAAGGCAAAATTGAGGAGTGAAACTTTGCAGTTTTCAAATTCTGAATATACTAGCTTGATCATCTCATCAAGGCGCATATTTATATCCTTTTGGAAGTTTGAAATTCAAAGTTTGAATTTTTGGGGTTTCTCTGACAAACCCTATTACAGCTCCTCATCAAGTTCCTGCAAATCAAGTGGATTGGTTTAATCCTAGAAGAGGATGGATTGGTCACCTACATAAGTGAAGAAGTTCCTGTTTTAGAGGGAGATGAGGCTAAGGCCTTACATAAGAAGATTACAAGCAATCTCGACATGTATGACTCATCTAGGTATGTCTCGATATTTTTTCATGATTAAGTTTATGATATGTTTGTCTTCATGTTATTATGGTTAGAACAATCTTGATTTTAGACTTGTCGTATCACCTTAACAAAATTATGAATGCATTCATTAGGGTGTTGACACTAATGATTGTACTAATGTATTGCGATGTTGTATGAGGTTTATGTTGTTCACTAACATAAAATTTACACCAAGAAAGACAAATCATGTTCTACTTCAAGAACATATGATCATGGTGACATGAATACAAAGATTCATCCATTGTCATGGATCACATAGAAGATCTACTTACAAGGTATGTATAACTTGGTTCTACAATGGTTAACTTATGAGACATGCAGGTTACTAGCACAAGTCACTGAAGAGAACCAAAAGACATTATGCGGGTATGTTAGAAATAACTAGCTAGCATGCTAAGCCAGGTATGTTTTTCCTATATCAATCTAGAATCCTACCTTGTGTTAGGATCTTATACTGTTGTGTTATTGATAATGATTATTCATGAAGTCATAGGTTTGAATAGTCATGGTTGTATGCATATTATGTTTTTTACCATAATTGATGATATGACTAACCAGAAGAATCATGAAGGTATAGGTTTGAGTAATCACGGGTTTATACATTGATGATTTAACTAATCAGAAGAGTCCTATGATCAAATAAGAATATGCATGAGTAAAAGAAGACTTCCCTGAAACCTTGAATACTAATGTTTGTTATCTGTAAATGAAATGATCGTGACTATACATGCTTAAGATTATTGTGTTTTTATAGTATTAAGAATATACTAGTGAATGTATAATTATGTATGAGACCTCAATGATAACACAATGATGATACTAATAAGCATGCATAGTGATTAAGGATGGATATAAGTCAAGGACAGGTAATCCAGTAAGCAAAGATCAAGAGGGAGAACACTCCAGTTGTTCCTGCAAGGAAGCAAAGATCAAGAGGGAGCACACTCCATTTGTTCCTGCAAGGAAGCAAAGGAGCACAATTCAGTAGTTTCTACAAGGATGCAGATATTCAGAGGGAGTTGACCACTTCTCACAATCCACATCAGAATGGAGTTGCAAAGATTCAGAGGGAGTCCACCCAGCAACCAAACAAAGATAAGTATTTGAATTGTCATTTCTTACATAATGTTATTCAATGATGTATATGCTTATGTTCCTAGAATTAGGTTGTGTATTATCCATATTAGAATAGTTGCATTGATGAATAGTATACTACTAATGTACATGGGTAAGTGGCCTATGGCACTGTACAACATTCCATTGTTACTTATCTAGAATGAAACCTCTTTGCTGACATGTTAGGAGTTGTGCACACTCTTAACAATGTTCTGGTAGAGATTGGAAGGCATCTAGAAAGTTACGGGATACGGATAAATGTTGTATTGAAGCATTGGCAAAGATAATTGCATGACTATATGACATATTTCTTTATGTGTAAGAATTTGTTCTGAAAACTATGAGATGTTTTCTAATCATGCAATTTAACTTGCTATGTAGGAAAGATTGTATACCATCACCTAAAAAAGAAGGACTACAACATTTGTTCAGCAACAAAGTTATCTATTGAAAATATTGAAGATATTGAAGTTCCCAGGATCTGGGAAGAATTCCATGATTGAGGAGTTCCAGTCGATCATGAAGATGTTTGGGATGCAGTCCCAAGACCTGAAGGGGAGTCTGTAGTGACTTCCAAGAGGATCTACAAGATCAAGCATGCTGCAGGTGGTAGCATAGAGACTTTTGCTCTTGTATCCAGATACACTTCCATTAGATCAGTACTTGCTCTGGTTGTAGTGATGAAGTGGAAGATACACCATATGGATTTCAAGACAGCCTTCTTGAATGGTGTAGTTGAAGAAGAAGTGTATGTGGAGCAGCCACTTGGTTCTGAGACACATGACAGGGAGTCATATATGTGCAGAACTTGGTATGGTAGGATAGACAGCTTTCTATCAAGTTTGGGGTTTACCAAGAGTAAAGAGGATTCCAACCTTTACTACAAGGTTGAGGAAGGAAATCCAGTGATACTACTATTGTATGTGGATGACATGTTTGTAACAGGTGAGGATAGATTGATTGCCGACACATAGCGAAAGCTTGCTTCCGAGTTTGAGATGAAGAACTTGGGTATGATGCACTACTTTCTTGGTATGGAGGTGTGGCAGAGTGCAGATGGAATCTTCTTTGGACAAGGGAAGTATGCAGTAGAGATCCTAAGAGGTTCGAGATGATGGACTGCAAGGACATGGCCACATCTATGGCATCGAACCTGAAGCTTCTGTGTGATGCTTCATCTAAGCCGGTTGATGTCACTATGTTTTGTCAGATGATTGGGTCCTTGATGTACATGACGAACACGAGACCAGATATTTGCTTTGCGGTGAACACATTGAGCCAGTTCCTGACGAATCCAGGGACTGTTCACCTGGTTGCTGTAAAGCATATTCTGAGGTACCTAAAGGGTACAGTTGATTATGGGCTCAAGTATGATGCGAATCAAAAGTTTAACCTGCAGGGTTATGTTGATTCAGATTGGGCAGACAGTGCCACAGATAGGAAGAGCACTTCTGGGTGCTGCTTCAGTATGAGATCAGGTGTGATCTCTTGGTTTAGCAGGAAGCAGTCTTGCGTAGCATTGAGTACAGCCGAAGCAAAGTATGTTGCGACGGATGAGCAGGTTGTAGATGTATTGACCAAGTCATTGGCCAGAGTGCAGTTTGAGTACTTCAGAGAGAGGCTTGGTACACTTTAGATCAAGGTTCCTTCCAAAGGGAAGTGATGAGTCCGGAAAATGCAGATGCACATGAGCTTTTCTGACATGGTTGATGTGTTCTCCCATGGTGTAGATGTAAGGGCTGAAGCCATTTTTCACATGGTGGTAGATGTGTTCTCCCATGGTAAAAAAGGTAAGGGCTGGAGCCTTCCCCGAATGGTGGTAGATGTGTTCTCCCATGTCAGTGGTGTAAGTGTTGGATGATGTGCATCTGGGCTGTGCTTCGTGGATGATGAAATGATCTGAAGAAGACGATGCTGTGATGATCAGGAGAATCATGGATGATGAGCATTAGGACAATGCTTCAGTTACTGCTCTATATATGCATCAGGATGATGTTGGATATGATCAGTTGGATCATTTATATGTATATGTATGTACACATCATGTTGGATGCTGGATATGATCAGTTGGATCATTTGTATGTATTTTGTATATGCATCATGTTGGATGCTTGGACCATGTATCTGTATATGTATCAAGTGGATACTGTGTATGATCAAGTAGATCATGTATGTTGATATATATCAGTTAGATGCATTGTGTGGATCATGTATCTATGTATGTATCAAGTGGATACATTGTATGATCAGGTGGATCATGTATGATGATATGTATCAGGTAGATACTTGGTATGCATCAGGTGGATGCAGTGTATGATCAGGATGATCATAGATGACGAGCTTCAGGATGTTGCTCTAGATGACATGCAGCATGATGTTGTAGTGATGATGATTAGGATGATTATGTGTACATCAGGATGATGTATGATGAGTATCAGGTTGATACTTTGTGGCCGTGGATCAGGTTGTGCAGATGGGCATGTATGGGAGATCCTATAGGTCGGAGTTGTGTACCCGTAACAGCCTAGGATTCTCTTTTGAGACATTGCTCTGGGAGGACATGTAATTTGTGCCCTGGGAGATTTCAGGTAGGAGTTGTGTACCCATAACATCCTGAGATGCTCTTGCGAGGTTTTGTCCTATGGCATGTAATTTGTGCCCTGGGAGATTTTAGGTCGGAGTTGTGTACCCGTAACATCCTACGATGCTCTTTCGAGGTTATGCCATGACCACATGTAATTTGTGCCCTAGGAGACTTCAGGTCAGAGTTGTGTACCCGTAACATCCTGAGATGCTCTTGCTAGGTTTTGTGGTGACCACATGTAATTTGTGCCCTGGGAGATCCTTCAGGTTGGAGTTGTGTACCTGTAACATCCTGGGATTCTCTTTCGAGGTTTTGTGGTGGGGTCACATGTAATAAGTCCTAGAGATCTGGACAGGATGAAAAAGGCCTCAGATGCTCTTTAGGGTTCTTACTAGTCAAGAGACTATTTTAAGGTTTTGTGACGCATGTAATAAGTCCTGAGATATCCACAATATGGCCAGTGATGATGAAGACCTGCAGATGGTGGGCCTACATCTAGTATGAAAAAGGACTGGCTCTATAGAACTTCCTATGACGAGTACATTTAGAGATTGGTTGAGATAGCACCAACAGTGACGATGATGATGATTCGAGATTGATGCATCAATGACAATGATCTAGAGAAGAAGACTTGTGCTAGCAGATCTATGTCAAGAAATACCTTCCTAGTTTAGAGGGAGTGTTGATGTATATGTAACTTCGGAATGTATTTCACCCATGTATTTCATATATGTATTTTGTACTACTATAGAGATGGCATTATTCCTCTATACGAAAGTGTTTGTATGCCTATAGAGATGTTATTATTCCTCTATACGGAAGTGTCATCATTTATATTGTAAGTGTCGTAACTTATACTTTATGGGTTATTAGACCACCTTATTGGGGTCGACCCTGTATAAGTCATGTAGGTCAAAGGGTTATTAGACCACCAAGTGTGGGGTCAGCCCAGATTAAGTTAACCATGGGTTAAGCTAGACATGTAGGCCCCATTAGTTTATTGGGCAGGACATAACAAGTATAAATAGAGATCAGGAGATCTCTATTTGATCATTTATTCACACACTTCTCTCATTTGAAAAGTGGCACACATGTGAGGAGGAGGCTCTACTACTAGGAGAAGACTATCTCTTGTATTCTAGTTGTATCATTGCTTTATCTATCTCTGAGGAAGTTATTGGGGTTTTTCACCTTTATGGTTATCCCAAAGTAAACTCTGTGTCTCTTGTGTGCTTGCATTATTGTGTCCATGATTGATATGTTGTAGATTTGTTGTACATGTTGTTCTCTCAGTTAAGATCCTAGATCAGATTGAAGTAAATTCTGAAAATTTAACACCTGGCATAGGAAGATGTCTCCCTAACGAGACATAATAGGCTCATGAGGATTAAGTGGGGGCAAGGCCATCCCCAGACTCAATGCAGGTACCCTTTCAAAGAAAAATGTACAAAGTATACTTCCGTACCCAAATTTATTCATCCTCTCGGTTTTGCACCTGGAAAGCTGAAGCTTCATGTTTTCCAGTAAGCTGGAACACCAGTCATACACGATCCCTCGCAAGAATTCAGTACCTATATACATATAGTTCCTTGAAGCCAAGTGTTGTGTTGTGCTTCATCCCATCCGATTAAGAATACTCAAGATGACCTTTAGTGGGAAGCTTGCAACGGTGGAGATAAGAACTTGGCTACCGGTCTTTGCGGTACCTGCCACACAGTAGGTATTAATGTAATCTTGCATGGACAAGGCACCCACATTGTGAGAGGAACCTTTAAGATTCACTACATCTCCTCTTTAGGAGAGACCTGTAATGAAGTAGATGTCATCAATGGTTAATTCCAAAATCTCCCCTTGGAGATTGAACACCAATGCATTAGCATCCCAAAACTGAACCAACCTCTCAAGCAATCGGTTTTGTGCCCACATGTTGACCTGTTCGGTATAATTTTAACAAGCCGCATCTTCTTAATGCATGTAAGGTCAATGGATCATTCAAAGCATGTCGATCCATCTCCTCCTGTTCCCTTTCACGCCATACAAGCACCATCCTGCCAAGCAACCATTTAAATGTTGGTCATTTTTTATTTTTGTCATATGCTTTGAGGTGAGTGCTACTGTTTGAAATAGACAATAGCATCCCAAATGTCTTTGTGTTGAAAGTGGACTAGCGCACTTTTGTCAAGTGCGCTAGTTTTATTCAGACATAGTATCGCTTGCGCAAAAACGCATTTAAAACTTTGCTAAAAAATAAATTTTACCGCCAAAATTAACAAAATTTGCATGCAAATTAAAGTATAGGATGAGACAACTTACTTGGTGAAAGAAGAAGTTGATTTGGTATCCCAATGTGGTCTCAACGAATGGAAGAAGTTTGAGGTTTGCACTCCACTATTTGCCCTAAAACTTGAAATGGTGAAATTGTTTTTTAAATTGAAACTATTTATAAAAATTAGTTTTAAATTTTTACCCACTTTGCTAAATGTGGTATAGTTTTAATTTGTTTTTAATATTTCATTTAATCCACTAATATCTTTTTGAAGTTTTGGTGAATGAGGTGAAGTACATATTACAATTTTCACCATATCTTTTTCTTCAAAGGTATGTTGACCTCAGTGACATGTTAGATTAGGTATGTGTTGCCCAATATTTCATGTCATTAAGTAACTTTCTTTTGAGTTTGCGATATATTACTAATTTGGCTGTCTAGAATTTTGTCATCTGGTAGGTCATGAACTTATGATTCTTGAAATTGTTTTTAAGTCATTTTTAAGCTCTTGTTTGACTTTTCAAAAACAAACAAGATTGCCGAGAATACTTGTTCCCTTTAGACTCGTTAAAGGACTTGAAGGAACATCTGCTTAAGTATAAGTTTAACCCTTTTCCGGACTTTTGCGGATTACTTACGAAAAAGGAATACTCTAGTCATCCATGGCTAGAAGAGTTCTTCTCTCACCGTTTAACACTTTTTTGGGGGGAGGAGACTAACTATACGAAAAAGGACTTTTGAAGCCTTCTTTAGGGTTTTCAGGCTCTCGAAACATGAAAACACCAAGCGAGAATTCACCTACTTGGGCTCGATGAGAAATCCACGACATGGTGTATAGAGGATTGTTTAATTTTTTCAGACTCTATAAACAGGAAAAAACCGACGAGCATATACCAACCCGGGATCAATATTAAAATCCATGGGTAGGTGTATGGATTTATTGTTTAAGTTTTTCAGACTCCTTAAAATTGAAAACACAAGCGAGCAAGAACAGATCTCGGCTCGATATTAAAATCCAGAGATCAGTATTATAGAGTATTCATCTATCTCTTCTTCGAACTCTATAAAAAATGAAGAAGATCCTGAGTCTTCCTCCCATGGGTTCATTAAAAGTTTACATGGTTGGACTTATTGAGTTTGATTTCTTGGACTCATTGAAACAACAAGAAGGACATTCTTTTACCAAAAAGAATAAGGGATGAGAAGGGTATATTCACATCTTTTTAGTTTCAAAGGCAACTAAGTCAGTCAAGTCCTTGAACACAACACCTATTTGAGTCCATAATTCAGTTGGGTTTTTATTTTTTGACCTTAGGGTGAACCTGATCTCATATTTTATGCTCCTCCGGTTGGTTATTCTTCCAATCACATGGAGAGTCTGCTAATGTCTCCTACATTGCAAGCTTATATCACTTCCCCCTCATGTTAAAAGTTGCCTAAGTCACTTTGTGTCGTGCTCACTATTCAAGGATACAGCCTGTGTTGGCCATTCTGCAGTTTACCTTGACTTCATGTGTAGGCCATCCCGGTGTCAGTTTGTTTCATCCTGTTACTTGTCCTACTCCAAATCAGCTCAAAGTTTTGAGTGTTCCTCGTGTTGGATGATGGAGGATGCATTAATGCCTCCCTTCTAACGGACTTGTTCCCATCGAATTCAACTCATTTTTCTTTGGGAATGAAGTTTAGAGTTTTGGTTCATACCTTGGGGATTGCAATCATCAGTGGCACTTTTCCTCGCTGTTGAATAATGGTAATACATCAATGTCTCTTATTCGACAGGTTCCTCAGGTGTTCGACTTCAAGTCCACTTATTCACACTTGTTGGAATGCACTAGGTACCTTGGGCCCCATTATCATTATCGATGGAAGCCCTCGCATTTGTTAACGGTTTACATCAATGACAGATAATCAAACGATACCCCACATGTTCGACTCTAGCTCATTTATTCACATGGTTAGGGTTTGTACCTTGTGTTGTTTGGATGAAGATCTTGGGATTCTAATAGCATCACCATATTTATGTTATCACCCAACATGCGCAAGACTGCGCCACACTCATTTTGGATTTTCATGAGACATAGATCCAACTTGTTGTTATGGCTTTCATCTTTGACATGGATCCATGCTTGTATTTTAGTTGCCATGCTATATATACATCTCACAGTTATGTATTTGGATATCATGTTGTATCACACCGAACATTTATATGATGTCAAGATTGTAATTTCTCACTGACATTGATCGTTGTTTTTAGGTACTTTTGTGACTTTCTTCTATGGTTTCTTGCTCCTACTATGACTTGGAATTATAATGTATTTCGGCCATTGTTTCCCTCTGACCTCACACATTAGGGGGCATATATTATAGGTCAAATCTGCACTTCTTCGTTTGTGATCATATTGCTCTGTCAATCACACAAAAGGACACTATGGATGGAAGAGCTAGGTTGACCTTGAATGAGTTATTGCTGAGATCACATTATTCAGCTAAAAAACATATTTTTTCTATAGTTTTCACTATGTGTGCACTAGTACTATTTCCACAGTCATCTAACGTTCTTAACGCTGGTCTTATTGAAGACAACCCGTACACATCCTCCAAAATGTTGTGAAGGTGGGTTGTCAAATGCATAAGTTGCATACTATGTGCTAGTCTATTTATATGAAACCCGTGCACATATTAAGATGAAATGAAAAAATATATTAAGATTACGAATTGGAATTAGTTGAAGTTGGTTCTGCAACTTCCCCAACCTCCCAATTCAACCACCTATCGAATTCAACTGCCAACCTTGTGCCATAAATACAAGGGGAATCCATGAGAGAGGGGCCAAGGAAGGAATGAGAAACTGTTGTTACGCTGGAGGAATTCTTAAGTCATTGTGAGGAGCAGGAGCCCAAGACTCAGTTGCAGAAGTGTCTGGACATATCAGGTATATATGTACCTATCTACATTTCTTTGACAATAAAAGGTGGAAATACCCTTCCCGTCCCAATTGAATGTTTATTTGATTGAATGTCTGATTGTGATTAATGTTAAATTTTTTCCAATTTCATTATCTATTTGTAGTCAAGATATGTTGAGGAAGGTTAACTTGTTTTGTAGGCTCGTCTCTGTGGAAGATTGGGAGAGAGCTAGGACCAACCATCGTTAAAAAGTTACAACTTTCAGAATCCTAATCCATTTCCATTCGTAGTAATTAATGAAAAACATGAATGTATTTACCTGTCACCCCATGTAACTTGGTAGTGTCATCTCCCTCACTATAAGGTATTTTCCTACACAACACAAACCTTTCAATATCTCCCAGGTCTCCTTCAAAGTTTTACAATCTCTGATGTGTGGAATTATGCTGTCCTTTACAGACATCCGCAACAACACTTTTTCCTTTGTTTCTCATTTCTCCCAGTTTGCAACAGCAACACCTATGGGTTTGGCTTCATCTCCATTTACAATAGTCCAGACATTCCACGCTTCAAAAATAGTCAAGACCTTGAATTTCTAATCAATGTAGTTATCTCCATCAAGCTTGGATGCTTTGTTCACATAATTATCTGCAAATGAATTTGACATTTCTGCAAAATTTAAACAACTCAAAAAATACCTCTTCTCCTGGGAGACTCCCTCCTCTGCTTGTAATGGAAAATCGAATCCTCAATTCCAACTTATATCGCAAATTTATCTTCTGCATATAATGGAAGTGACGTACTGATTCTCCTTTCCATGATTACCAGCTGACAACGCTGCTTTTCTACAGCAAATATGCCCTAAATATTGAACTTCACTAAATAAAATTAGGAATTGCTTAAATTCTGCACATTTCAACTCAACGAAAATTGGGGTAGGGTTTGAAAGTTTCGACGGCTCAAATGTCGAAGGAGAAAGAGATATATGGTGTAGATTAATTTCGCTGCTACAACTAGCAAGGACAAAGAAACTTTTTAAAACAGCGAAATTAGGGTAGGCTCCACCTATTCCAAGGGCTCGGGTATGGTAGAGAAATGAATCAGCAACGGATATTCAATTCGCTGATCCAACATGCATCAACCAACCAGCTTCCCAAATCTGTGAAAACTGGGTAAAGACCATGTTGGATATGTTCTCCACGCGGCTCTCGTCGCTCAACGACTCCTTTCAATGGCTGCACCTTAACGCAAATCACATATAGTTGATCTCACTTCACTGCTCCCACTCAAGATTCTCACAGCAAGCCACAAATGGCTCTTACAGCCTCAAAGATCTGATACCAAAATAGAGTACACACAGAGTAGAAGCAAAACAGAATAGAAGGTCTCATCTGAATCTCTTATTAAAACCCAGGAATGATATTACAAATATATATACCTTGACAGACAAGTAACAAAATCCTATAACTATGGATCTGATAAAAACAAGTAGAGTAAAATATGGAATTAGCTACAACCAATTCTATTTTAGGCATTTCTACATTAATATCTACCACGTCCACCAAAACTTGCATGAAGACATAGATTGAGTTGTTAACCCGGGTAATAGTTTTATTAGTTAGCTTAAATATAAATTGTATATGGTAACAATGTTGGACTTATATACTTCTTTATTTGATGAAATATTGTTGAGGTTTGAATCTAGGTTTTATGAATCGAACCCTGAATGCACGGGTTATGGTTTTTTTTAAGGACAAAGCCTTTCATAAACCTTTTTTGAATTTTTTTAATCAAATTCATTTTGAGTTATAACCTTTTTTGATGGTTATCTTCTACTAATTTTCTAGGTCAACTATATTACAAGTTATGGGTGCTGTCAAGAAATCATTGTTCCCTCAAGTCAATGCTCACTCACATTATCTTTTAATGATTTATTTACATGCCTCGGCTCTTAAACATTGCATTACACATTTTCATGCTAGTGGACTTGTATTTTTATGCCATGTTCTGGTTAATTTAGATTATATAAAAAATTTAGACTTTTATTTCAACCCAAGTCAAGTATTGATTAGGTAATCAATTAGTTAAATTTCTTAAATAAATTGATAATGGTTAGCTCTTTCGGCCTGGTGATTGTAATAATGTTTTGCTTGCTTAAGTGACTCTCCAAATTCCTCTTGTGACAATTATAGCAAGTAATTTAAAATATGTATAAGCTTATCTTTTCTCAATTCTATTGAGCCATATCATTATCTGAACCATTATTAACAATGGCTGAGTTTGTTTATATCAATTCTTTATTTTGTTCAAAAAACTCAAGAGTTATAATTTTAAATTCTCTGGTTCTACTTAATATACCTTTTATTTGGTCAGCATGTAATGGCTCTATCATTTTCTTTTAAGACTGTATGTCCAATTTAGAGACCGTATGTCCATTCTATATGTGTTCAGAGCCTGTAAATTTGAATAATAGTATTTTTTTTATTTTTCTTAAACAAGACTATGGAGTCGACATAGAGTTAGTAGGTTTTCTCAATCTGGTCATACATAATGATTACAAAGAGGAAATCACCCATGGCCATAAGCACTTGATCTTTGATAAAAATAAAGCTGAAATTTTTCTTTATGATTTAAAAAATGACATGTTTCTTTTATCTAATATGGAGAATATAGAAACTCTCTACCATAATTTTACTGCAACCCTCTCATCGTCCATTAACAAGTTTTCTACTGAAGTATCGGCTAAAAACAAAGATAATACAATCAACCCTTGGTATGATCAAGAGTGTAAAGAGGTGAGTAAAGAAATTAATAAATCCACTACAAAATCGTTAAAAGTTGACAAGATAAATCATTACAAAGCCCTAATTAAAATAAAAAAAGGCACTATTTACCTAAAATACATGAAAATATTTTACACCTCTCCAAGATAGCTCCTAAGAAATCCTAGAGGCAAATTCTAACTCGCAAATCAAAAGAAGATAATAAGATTGTTTTGAAAGATTTAAATTCTTATCCTAATTTTTTTATGAATCCCCGAATATCAAAGATAACACTCAAACCCTTCTTACAATGAAATAAGGTTTCTCTTTAGAAGACATCATATTTCGGGGTTAAGCGCCAAATGGGAAAACCGAAGAAATTGAAAGATACCAAGCATAAATCTTAAAAATTGGAGGGCGTGACCTCATCTCGCACATCCACAGACTCTTTAATCTAGCAGTTAATCAAGGGTTCCCTACTCCTTGGACTCAGAGCCTAATTATTCCTATTTTCAAAAGTGGTGATAAAAATAATCCCTCTAATTATCGAACCATTAAGATTAGTCCACTCTTAGCTAAGTTATACGATATTATCTTAGAAAATAAGATCAAACAATGGCTATAAATGGAAGGTAAGCGGGATAAAGGCAAGGTAGGTTTTAGAAGGCATTACTCAACTACAGACCACCTTATTACGCTTAGCATCATTGTGGAGGAATGTCGTAATAATATGTCTGATTTGTTCTATTGCTTTATGGACTTTAGAAAATATTTTGATACAGTGCCTAGAAATAACCTGTGGAAGATATTGGAGGAGCTTAACGTTCCTTTTGAGTTAAGAGCTACCGCAATAAGTCTCTACGAAAAGGTCATTGCAAAGTTCAAAAACACTGAGGGGTGGTCAACATATATAAACTATAATATATGAGCTAAACAAGGTTTCCCCCTCTCCCCTACCCTTTTTAGCATTTACATCGATAAGCTAGAATGTTGTTTAGAGGAAGCAGGTTGCACATGAACGACCTTAGCTCAGATAGATATCATACTCCTGCTCTATGCTGATGATATTGTTATTATGGAAAGGTGTCCCTTTGATCTTGATAAACAATTAAAAAATCGCAAATATTTCTGCTATAATATGGGTATGACTGTTAACACCGATAAAGAAAAGTTGTGATTATTAAATACAAGAAAGGAACCCACGCTAACTTTATTTACGACAATAGAAATTTGGAGGAAGTGAATTCTTACAAGTATATTGGAATTCATATTCACCACAAGTTCAACTGGAACTATAGTATCGAGAAACGGATCAACAGAGGGTGGAAAGCTTATTTTGGTCTTGAAAACAATTGTAGATCAACCAACCTGGTCATGTGGGATAAAAAGAAGTTCCTCTTTGAAACTCTTGTCATCCCTGTTATACTATATGGTTGTGAATTATGGCGTTGCATCATTTCTAGAGAGTCTTGGAGAAATATTGAGCAAATCCAGAAGCGTTTTATCACTTATAACCTTAAAATTAAAACCAATACACCTTATCCTATTCTCCTCTTAGAAGTGGGTCTATCCCCCATCGAGAGTATGGCTATGACTAGATACCTATTATACAAGCACAAGATAAATAACATGGGAAATGAGAGACTTCCTAAAATTGCTTTAAGTTCAAGTCAAGACCAACTACACCTCAAGCGAGGATGGTGTAAAGATAACATGGCTTGGTTAAACCATTGAGGCATTAACGAAAAATGACACTTTGCAAAATATCAATAGTGCCAAAAATATTATTACATCTAAGTTTAAATAAAATATGTGGTGCGAGAAAAAATTAGAGGTTAGAAGAAAATTAAGATACTATAAGGAGGTCATCAACCCTAATCTAGAACACTAGAATTATCTCTCAGTTTTATCTAGTTCAAAGAAGAAAATTAATATAGTCAATATAAGAATGAACTCTCATGAGCTCCATAGCGAAACATGACGTTGGTCTATTCCTAAAACTCCATGGGCGGAAAGGGTCTGTCATTCTTGTGAGTCTACAAGTGTTGAAGATGAAAACAAAACTCCTAGAATGCCCTGCTTACACTGACATTAGATCTGAGTTTCATAATATTTTCTATAATTCAAACCTCTTTAACCTCCTACCTTGCCAAAACTATAGTGAGCTAGGAGAGCTTCTCGCCAATATTTTTGAACATAGGAATAACATTTTAAAGCAAAACAGATAATACCCTTTTTAAGGTCTGATATACCAAAAATGGTCTAAGTGGATGCTCATCATCATCATCATCATCATCATCGATATTATAAATAGCATCCTAAACCTTCTTTTCATAGTGTATGCATTTTCAATACTAAATAGATGTATTATATTGTTATTACATTTAACTGAAAACTATTTAAGAATTTGCTGGAGTACTCTTTTTATTATCCCTATTGAATATCGTATATATTGAATAACACTATTAAAACATATTATCAGTAATAGACTTTTAAGTAGTAATAATTATTTAGGTTTCATCATCTTCATCGATATTATAAATAGCATCCTAAACCTTATTTTCATAGTGTATGTGTTTTCAATACTAAATAGATGTATTATAGTGTTCTTACATTTAACTAAAAAACTATTTAAGAATTTGTTGGAGTACTCTTTTTATTATCCCTATTGAATATGGTATATATTGAATAACATCATTAAAACATATTATCAGTAATAGACTTTTAAGTAGTAATAATCATTTAGGTTTTCTTGCTACAACTAATTTTTCAGTCACAACTTTTATACACCCTATTAGGGCTTATTACAAGCATGTTATCCTCCTTTTAGCTATATTAAAATTCTATATTCAATGCTTCTTTGTCCTATTAATAAAACGTCTATCTTCATTTATTATATTTGGTTGTATATATATATATATACACGACCGTGAGGTTGGCGTATTAATGTTAGTTTTTTCTTACTTGTTTAGCATAATAACATTAAACAATCTAATCACTGAAAGAAAGACAAGCACAACATACACAATGAACACAATATTTCTCTCGGGGAAACCACAAGGGAGAAAATCCAGGCAAAAATTCCTCAATATAGAATTCACAAAGTACAAGATAAACCCCAAGACAAAATTAGCTTCAAGGATAATTTTAGGGGCGAAATTTATCCCATGGGATATTTTTCCATGTTTTTTTCCAAAAAAAGATTCGCCAGTTTGCATTTTTTGAAGCCCCATTTTGCCCAATTTTGATGGGGTAAACGTTTTTCACTCTAAAAATTGCCAAATTATTATATAAACTATATAAAATCCTTAGAAATTGAAATAATTTTAGAAAAATATTGCCAAATATTTTATCGTTGACATTTTAAGAATTGGTAAGATTCGCCAAGGTTTATACACTTTTAAATAAGTACAGGTCCTTGAAATTATCCCTGAGATTTAGCTTCTCTCCTTCTCCTATGTGAGCTCCTCTCTCTCCTATGCGAACTTGAGTGAGTGAGATGAGTGTTA
Organism: Larix kaempferi; assembly: GCA_027924585.1. Classification (NCBI taxonomy): domain Eukaryota; kingdom Viridiplantae; phylum Streptophyta; class Pinopsida; order Pinales; family Pinaceae; genus Larix; species Larix kaempferi. The sequence goes on from BSBM01001057.1 coordinate 1,613,834, forward strand.
CAAATGAGCAACTCAATATCCTATTTATACTTTACATTTGACTTGACCTTTTACTAATTAGGTCAGCTCTAACTCACCTAACTGGGCTGACATGTACTCTTTACAATAAAATATTCTTTCTAGATCTTTCCCGGATGACCTAATCAGTTAGGGTTTACATTGAATCTTTCAATGTCTCTTACATTATCAATTACATCAATGAAATCTCCCGGAGGAGGAATACAATAGTACAATAGACAAATACATTTAGAATATCTTCCGCAGTTACATTTCTTTAACACTCCCTCTTAACTAGGAAGGTATTCTGCGGGTAACATCAACAACATCGACAACTGTCCAACTGACTTGTGAATCTCTATATGTCGTAGGAAGTTTTTTAATCGTCATATGTCTGGGGTATCACATCATATGTTGGAACATCATCATCAGCATCATCATTTTCTGCTGGAATGTCAGCTTCAGCATCATCATCATCTTCTTTTGGAATATCACCATCAACATTATCATTGTCTTCGAATGGAATATCACCATCAGCATCATAATTGCCTTATGCCGGAATATCACCATCAACATCATCATTGTCTTCTGTTGGAATATCGCCATCAGCATCATCATTGTCTTTTGCTAGAATATCACCATCAACATCATCGTCAGTGTATGAACACTGGAACAACATCAGTCATCAGTCGACAAGTATTGGAACAAAAATCACCAATAATTAAATACTAGAACAACATCAAACAACAACCGTTAGTAAAAAAGTACTAGAACAACAATAACCATCAGTAAACAAAATACTGGAACAAAAATAACCATCAGTAAACAAGTACTAGAACAATAACCATCAGTAAACAAGTACTGGAACACTATCAGTTGACAAGTATTGATCTTCAGTCTGCAAGGACTGGCATATCTATCAGTCGAAAAGTACTGATCTTCAACCTACAAGGACTGACATATCTATCAGTTGGAAAGTACTGATCTTCAGTCGGCAAGGACTAGTATCTCTATCAGTTGGCAAGTACTGATCTTCAGCCTACAAGGACTGGCATCTCTATCAGTCGACAAGTACTAATCTTCAACCTACAAGGATTGACATTTCTATCAGTTGGAAAGTATTGATCTTTAGCCTACAAGGATTGGCATCTCTATCAGTCGGCAAGTACTGATCTTCCTACAAGGAATGTCATCTCTATCGGTCGGAAAGTACTGATCTTCATCCTACAAGGACTGGCATATCTATCAGTCGAAAAGTATTGATATTCATCCTACAAGGACTGACATCTCTATCAGTCGACAAGTACTGATCTTCAGCCTACAAGGACTAACATCTATATCAATCAGCAAGTACTAATCTTCAACCTACAAGTACTGACATCTCTATCAATCAGAAAGTACTGATCTTTAGCCTACAAGGACTGGCATCTCTAATAGTCGGCAAGTACTGATCTTCATCCTACAAGGACTTGCATCTCTACCAGTCGACAAGTACTGATCTTCAGCCTACAAGGACTGACATCTCTATCAATAAAAAATTACTGTCTTCAGCCTACAAGGACTGGAATCTCTATCAGTCAACAAGTACCCATCTTCAATCACCAAAGACTGGCATCTACTCCCTCTTTCGAGGGATGTCCTTTCATACCAAACCAATTTTTCCTCGAAAGTATTCAAACTTTATGCGAGACATATGATTAGTCAACACATCAACAACTTGTTCCTCTGTAGGAACATACTTGAGCTTCACAGCTTCGTTTTGCACCATATCCCGGATATAGTGAAACTTTATATCAATGTGCTTCTATCTATCGTGGAACACTAGATTCTCTGTCATCTTGATACAACTCTAGTTTTCATAGAGAATATCAGTCACCTCTATCTCTACATCGAACAATCTAGCCAACATCTTGTGAAGCCACACTGCTTCGCTACAAGCCAAACATGCTGCTATATATTCAACTTCTGCTATACTAAGAGCAACACAGGGTTGCTTCCTACTGAGCCATGAGATCAAAACTGATCCCAAACTAAAGAAAAATCCTGAAGTTCTTTTTCTATCTTCGGAACATCCATCCCAATCCGACTCTGTGTATATGTACAATATGAACTCATTATCAAAAGCATATCTGAGTCCATAGTCTATTGCATCTTTTAGGTGCCTCATCACATGTTTTTCTACAATCAGGTGAACATGTCTGGGATCCACCATATACTGGCTTAAGGCATTCACAGCAAAACATATATATGTTCTAGTATTGGTCAAGTACATTAATGACCAAATTATATGTTTGTACAATGTGACATCTACTGTATTTGATGAAGGATCATTCGGGAGCTTCAATTTTGTCACCATTGGAGTAGTCATGGCCTTACAATCCAACATCCCAAATCTCTCTAGGATCTCAATAGTATATTTTCCTTGACTCAAGAAATCTCATATGGGAACTGCCATACTTCAAGACCTAGAAAATAATGCATCATCCCAAGGTATTTCATCTCAAATCATCCACATACAATAGTAGTATCATAGGTTCGTCATCTATGATCTTATAATAAAGGTTAGAATCTGATTTAATCTTGGTAAATCCCAAGCTCATCAGGAAACCATCAATTCTTCCATACCATGCTATGCGTGCTTGCTTCAACCCATATAAATGCTTTCTTCAATTTACATATATGTGTTTTTATGTATTCTATTTCAAATCCTTCTGGTTGTTCGATGCATACTTATTCTTCTATCTTTCCATTTAGGAAAGTTGTCTTTACATCCATCTAATGTAACTTCCATTTCATCTTAGCTTCCAAGGCAAGGATGGTTCTAATTGAGGTATATTTGGCCACAGGAGGAAAGGTCTCATCATAATCAATTCCTTCCTTATGAGATAACCCCCAGTCTATGAACCTTGCCTTGTATTTTTCAATGCTTCTATCTACTGAGTGTTTTGTTTTGAAGATCCATTTCGACGAAACAACTTACTTATCCTTCGGTCTTGGTACCACATCCCAAACATCATTCTTGATGATGGATTGGTATTCTTCATTCATGGCATACAACCAATCCTTCTTCTTTACTACATCTTCAAAACATGTAGGTTATTTTTCAACAAGGTTACACATCAAGGCTACATAACTAGAATATGGACTTGGTCTCTTGCTTCCTTCTGGGGCACCATATCTTCCTACATGTTTTATTATTTCTCGTACCCAAGCTGGTCTTCTCTTTCATGGATTCTCTTCATGAGGTGTCTCCTCAGGTCTCCGAGACCTTCTGTCATGTAATGATCCTCTGGAATATGTTCCTCTTCAATATTTCTATTTGGTACATCATTGATTTCTGTAACTCCAGGAGCTTCATGTTCCTCTTAATCCTCATGAGTCTTCTTAAACTTGTTTAAGGTTGTGTCTTCATCAAATGTAACATCCCTGCTAAGCTCAATCTGACGATATCCTGGGATGTAGATACAGGAAGCCTTTGATTGCTCACTGTAACCCACAAATATTCCTTTCTTTCCTGAAGGCTCCAAATTCGATCTTTTCTCTTTTGGAATGTGAATAAATACTGGACATCCAAATATCTTTAGATGGTTGACTTCGGGATTTGTACCAGTAAACATCTCTTATGGGGTCTTGTTTCCAAGAGCACTGTGAGAGATTATATTCTGAACATAGACTGCGGTTCTAGATGCTTCAACCCATAAATGCATGGGTAGGTCTTGATCATGGATCATGGCCTTCACTGCTTCCATGATAGTTGTGTTCTTCCTTTCAGCTACACCCTTCTACTGCGGATTATAGGGAATGGTAAGCTCCCTCTTAATCCCTGCTTGTTTACAAAAATATTTGAAATTACCTGAAGTGTATTACCCTCCATTATCTATCCTTAGAATATTGATCCTCTTTTCATATAAGTTTTCCACAAGAGCCTTGAACTCTTTAAAATTTCAGAAAACTTCATCTTTACTCTTTAGAAAATAAATCCATATTTTGCGGGAGTAATCATCAATAAAAGAAGCATAGTAAACATACCCGCTTAATGAAGTGGTAGACATAGGTCCACAAATGTGGGAATGAATAATGTCCAATATGCCTTTATCTTTTCCATCACTGCTTGGAAATGGTTTCTTCGTAAATTTTCCTTGTGCACACTCCTTCATGATCAACCTAGATTTCTGGTAATCCAGTCACTACCTTTCTTACTATTGGTAAGGCTTTGTAGTGTACATGAGCTAGTATTCATGCCATAATTCACAGTGGCTCATGGTACTATTCATCAGTGTTGAATATGCATGACCCTTAAGTTTATAAAGTCCTCCTTCTACTCCAATAACAATTGCATCGTCAATAGTCTTCCTCTTTGGCCACATAAGAACTTCGCCATCTACAAATGAAATTCTAAGAACTTTCTTATCTAATGTTGAAATAGATAGAAGGTTCTTCTTCAAACCTGGAACATATAACACTTCCTTCATGTTCATGGAATTTCCAGAGTCCAACTTTTAAGAGGCTTCTCCCATCCCTTTGATGGGGTATTGATAATCATCTCCAAGCTTTACTTTGTGTGGAGAGTCTTTCCACATGAGATGTGAAAGAGACTCCTTATATCCTGTCATGTGTTTTGAGGCTCCACTGTCCACTAGCCAAGTATCACTACCATGAGATATTGAACCAGTGAGGGCTAAGATTAATACATATTCTTCACTGGAGACCTCATCTTCTTTGGTTTTGTCTTTGTCATCATACTCACTATCTTCGGCTATATGAGCATGCAATATTTTCTTTTGCTTCTTAGTTTGTCCAGATTTAGATGGAAAATTTCTTGCAATATGTCATGTCTTGTGACAAGAGTAACATTCAATTGAGGATAGGTATTTCTTGAATCTCCTGCCCCTTTTAGATTTACAAGATATTTTGGGAGAGTGGTCACAAGTATGTACATCATTCTTTCTTTTCCTTACACCTTTGGCATGCGTTTCCAAAGATTGGCATTCATTGTCATTCAAGTTCTCCTCTCTTACTACTATTCTTTCTTCCTCCTACACACACTCTTCCCATAGTTGTATGAACTGGATTAATTTCTTTCTAACACATATGCCACGAACAAAGGGTTCCCAATCTCTAGGAAGAACATTTAGAGTGGTCATTACAACTTCATCATCTTCTACCATATTTCCAATAGCTTCTAATTGTTCTTTGATATGGGACACTCTAGAGAAGTATGAGTGCATAGTCTCAGACTTATGGATCTTCACACCCTGGATTTGATTTCTCAAGGTCATCTTCGTGTTAATATTCTTTGCTTCAAACAGGTTGTTCAAAGCATCAAACATTTCTTTCAGATTCTTCTTTGAGGATACTTGAGGAATCAAGTGATCTATGATAGAATCAACTATGATCCTCTTAGCTTTGTTCATATTCTTCTTGTGTATTGCTTTGTCCTCATCTTGTTCTAGTTCTGTAAGTCCCTCCTTTATAAAACCTTCTAGGTCATGTTCTTCAAGAAAGAGCATGACTCTATATTTCCATGCCCTGAAGTTCTCATCTCCTTCAAGCTTCTCATCAAGATTGGCTAGGAGTATACTCCGGTCCAACACCTGAGATCCCCGCATCCACCGATGGCCTAATGTGCACAATTTTCACCACTGAAAATGGGCCCTCCTCCCCTTCAACATCGTCATCAGCACTGCCACTAATCCATGGCATTGAACAAAAGCTGAGTCTCTTAGTACCTCTGATCTTCCAAATCCCTTTATTGTATCCCCCCATAGGTGTGCAAGGGACACTGGTCATGGCTCAGTTGACTCTACCTAGACTTACTTTGGGTATTCCAATGTGGTACCTTACACCACCCTACCTAGAAATGGCTTCTGAAAATGTATCTCAATATGAGTTTGTCCATGTTTAGGTTATTCCTCCTACTTGCCACTTACACCATCTGTATCTCTAGTCAGAACTATGACATTCTCAACTAAACCACAATCGGTTGCCACTAAAACCACCAATGGGGGGATGGAAGAACCTAAGTTTAAAGGCCCACTCCTACCCAACCCTACACTTGAACCCTCAGGGGTCTCTCAGCCAAAATCAGGGGGCATCAACCAACATTGGTTAAAATCCCCAGTAATGACCAATACTCCCACATATAGAGGTATTCCACCACGTGATCTTTGCAGGAAACAAATCCATGCGACCAACTTGTGCCCCACCTTGCATGAGCTCAGGAATTTGCTCAACACCCCTGTTAGTGTGACACATTATCCACCGACAGTAGCAGGGAGAACTTTGTAATCACCCACACCTAAGTCCAAATCATTTTGTATGAATCATGCATGTTTAATTTTTTCATAGTTCGGGTATTACACACACCATTGTCCCGATTTCCCTCGATTTTGAGACGCTTTGGTGACCATTAACCTCACTACCCATTGGTTGAGAAATATGTTCTGCAAACCAAAGAAGCAAATTCTATAAATGTGGTCACTGCATTAGCAACAACGACAGTTTCTCCTCCCTCACAACCATTCCTTACGACAGTTCCTGTTGTGGATCCTACGACACCGCAATACCCCCAACCTATAGATCTTACGATGAACAACACCACATAATGGACACTCTTCCTGTAGGAATCATAAGCACATGATCCCCTCCAAGGCCATCATAGCCATTTTGTATCAAGTCAAATCCCTGGTGTCATAGACACCTCTCTGTGCCCAAGTACCATGCCCCTGCCGATCCTACGGTGATACTTCTCACTTTTCATTCCAATGTCCCATTTTATGTGTCAAACAAGAAGATCATCTCGAACTCATGAGGCTACAAGATCAACTTACTTACCTCAACGCAAGCCCTCAAGGATTACCTATTGAGGAATTTGTCTCCCCCTTACCAGATACCATCAATACCACATCTTCTTTGACTGGTTTACTAACTAGCGATGATTCCTCATATTCTGACAAAGACTTGGGTCATTTGCTTCCATTTCCAGGTATTTAGACAAACCTAGGGATCCCCTTTGAATGTTGGATACACACCAATGAGTAGGATACCACTTCAGTACCACCCTAATCTCTTACATTTAAAAGTATTCCCCCCCACTAGGAGGGTAAAACCATTTTCCCCTTTTTACATTGTCTCGTTTATACAACCTAGCATTATATATATATATTATTTTAGATCCTTGTTGATTGAGAATAATTCCCTCTTTTGTTTGTGCAGATCACCTCTCGACCAAACATCTATATCCGCTACGCAGATGGTGTAAGTCGATGGTCCAAGAATCTTGCATCAACTACTTGGGCTATCTATTTCCCCTACCACGCCCTCTACCACACCATAGGGGTTTGTTTGGGGGCACTCACAAACAACCAAGCATAGGATGATTCCTTCATTGGCCTCTTAAGTGATGCCATCCACCTCAGCATACGCCCTATGCAAGTTTTAGGAACCCGTGTCAACCCTTCTCTTTAATTTGTTAGTTTATTGTTGTTGGACGCATATGCTTTGTAAGTCGTCCCGTAGTATTTGTTGATCCATAGTTTGTATTAGCCCATAGTATTGGACGCATATTCTTTGTAAGTCATCCCATAGTATTATATGTCCCATGGTATTGACCCATAGTATTGGGCATAGACTTAGTATATAAGTGTGTGTTGAGGCCAATGAAGGTACCGTGAAGTTATTTGTATTGAGCTTGCTCAAAGGAGGTTGCCCCCTTGAAGTGGACTACGATCAATAAAAGTGATTCTGAGTTATGTTATTTCTGCTATCTCGTGTATTTTCATTAATTAATTGTTGCAGGTTCTTTACATCTAGTATCAGAGCACTTTCTTGGGCTCGCTGGGTGAAATTTATGCCAAAAAAAATTTCGCATCGGTTGCAGGTTCGGATCTGGGAATAATCCCTATCCGATTAATTGTGGGAAGTACTTGGGCATAATTCCTAAAACTCATTGTGAGGAGTACCACAGGAACCCCGAAGTAACTGGCCCATTGAGAGGACCTGCCAGCAAAAAGAGCAACGACCCCTACCTGATTGACTAGTTCCCACCTGTGAGGTAAACCAAGAGCTATCATTTGTGGAAAAGCGGTTATCAGTTTTACTTGAGCCATGGAGTGAGGGGTATTGCCCCAATATGCAAGTCGTCAAACAATATGGGTGGTAGAGTGAATCCCCTAAACCGTTAGGAAGTTGAGCATACCTAGGGTCCATATCTATTTTCAGCTGATAAAATTTCCTTTGCCCAGAACTATTGCAGGTCACTCCCGCACCATTGCAGATCCATATGTTACCGATCACTTCCGCGTTTTTGCAAATCCATCTATTTCCAATCCCTTCTGCATCCTTGCAGATCCATTTCTGGGAAAAAAAAAATTGTTTTTCCACCATATCTTCCTTGTTTCAACTCCATTTCCCATGAAACTTCCCTGACACCCCTGCAATCCCATTCTGCATATTTCATTCCTGAGGACCATATCCCAAATTCCACTTCCCAACGCCATAATTTCCACATTTGTCTATTTTTAGGGTTTGCCATAACTTCTTCGATTTTCACCCAATTGCCTTCAAATTTTACCACAGCGTTCATTTCATATTTCTGCTTCTTTGTCCCTCTCTACCAAAATTTTTCATTCTTTCACCCCGCTTCTGAAATCCCCCTTTTTTGCTTCCCTGTCCCTTTAAAATGTCCAAAACCTAGTCAAACCCAAATTACCCATCAATTTTTTCCCAAATCCAGATTTTCCTTTACTAAAATAGTTTATGTTTTTGTTTATATATCCACTCAAAAAAAAAAAAAATCCTGGTTATGGTTGTCACCCACGCAGGAGAAAAAACCATGGAGGAAGCACTTGTAGCCATCCAAACCAAACTCCATGATCTGGATGAAAAATTTCTCAGCCTCCATCTTCAACATTCAGCCATGAACAATAACCGACAGCCATAATATTTTGTAGCCACTGGGTTCTCTTCTTCCAGCCATTTTCGTGGGTCGAAGCTTGATTTTCCTCGCTTCAATGGTATTGATCCGACTGGATGGATATACCGGGCAGAATAATATTTCAGTCTATATAATACATTTTATGTCCAGAAAGTTCCACTTGCATCCTTTCATTTGGAACAAGAAGCCCTTCAATGGTACCGTTGGTACATCAAAGCTCATCACGAGCCAAACTGGACATATTTTTGCCAACTCCTTTCACAATGATTTGGTCCTAGTGCTTTTGATGACTTCATAGGAGCACTCACTAAACTTCGCCAAATTGGCACAATGAGAGAGTATTAGACAGAAGGATTGTCTGATGAATTCTACAGGAGTTTTTTTATCAGTGGTCTCAAGGATGAAATCTGCTAAGATGTCAAAATGTTCTGTCCCAACACAATGATGGAAGTCCTATGGTTGGTTAATTTGGAAGAGGACAAGATCGTAGCCCAACAACGATCCAAACCCACCTTTGTTCCCTTCAGAAATATGGGTTCCGAACGACCTCCCATCACGCAGCTCCTCGACCAACTCCTATCAAGCATTTGTCTGAACCAGAGATGCGAGCATGCCGAGAAAAAGGCCTTTGTTATAATTATGATGAGAAATTCACTGGGGACATAGATGTGTTGAGAAAAATATCTATCTCTTGGATGTGGATTCTTCGCCTGCCTCTGAACTTGGTGAAGAAGCTCCAGATACAATAGATGATCAAGTCGCAATTCAACACCCTCTTGTTGACCCCCCATCTCAGGATGACCCACCAGATATCTCTCTCCATGCCGTAACCGGCGTCACCACCCCACAAACAATGCGGGTCAGGGGTTACTTCAAGAAGCTCTCTCTTACCATACTCATTGATTCTGGTAGCACTCATAACTTCATTGACCCTCGGATTGTCAAACAGGATGATTGTTTTGTCCATCCTTGCTCCATCTTTGAAGTCATGGTTGCTAATGGGGGAACCTTACCTTGCAAGGGGAAGTGTCACAATGTGTGTATCTCTCTGGAAGATTATAACCTGCACTCTAACATGTTTTCCTTGTCCTTAGGAAGATGTGATGTTGTTTTGGGCATTTAATGGTTATGCACTCTTGGCCCCATTTTATGGGATTTTGCTGAACTTTGGATGTAGTTTTCAGTCAATGGGAAACAACACAAATTTATGGGATTACAACCAGGGTCTCTTCGCATCATCAGTTCACATCGCCTGGAAAATATCCTTAAGAATAATTCACATGGTGTCATCGCTCAGCTCCATTCCATTCAGATGCACCCATCAACGGTCTCCACTACTTCCTTGGATAGATATGCAAGAGTCTTTGATGAACCAGTGGGCTTCCCGACTTCAAGAGACATTTCTGGTAAGACTTTAGCCACATCTACATCTCAGAAGGAACTGATGGCTATTTTGCATGCAGTACAGAAGTGGCAGCCATCCCTATTAGGGAATTATTTCTGCATCAAGACTGATCTCTAGATTCTAGAAAATTTCTTAGAACAACAGGTCTTCTCCCCAGCACACCTGACATGGGTTATCCAACTCATGGGTTTTTCCTATGCGATAACTTACAAGAAGGGTAAGGACAATCTGGTGGCAGATGCTCCTTCTCACACACTTGATGACCCAGTTTCTCTTACAACTATTTCTCTGTTTATTCCACATTGGTTGCAATCTGATCAACAGGGCTATCCCGTCTATGAACTCCATGCTTCTCCATCGACAGGGAACTCTGGGTTCCTCAAAATGTATGACCGGGAACAATGTGACTTCTTTTGGCAGGGACTAAAAATGACAATTCAATAGATGGTGGTTGACTATGATACTTTCCAGGTCAACAAGGGTGAAACAACACTCCTTCCAAGACTGCTCGAACACTTTCTCATCCCTACGCAGATTTGGATAGCTATTTCTATGGATTTCCTTGAAGCGCTCCAGTGGTACAATAACACATCTGAAATGACACCATATGAAGCAGTCTATGGACAGGCACTGCCATTTCTTCTTCCATACACCCTCAGGAGTTCCCCAGTTCAGGCACTTGACTCGGTTCTTCGAAACTGTGATCAGATTCTTCTCATTCTGTAGGACAATCTTCACATGGCAAGAATTCGACTGAAACAACACGCCGATTAGCACTGTTCTGAGCGCCATTTTCACGTAGCTGATATGGTTCTTCTTTGTCTACATCCTTCCAAGCAATCCTCCCTGAAACTCAAAAGGTGTCAGCTTCTCTCTCACTCTATCATAGAAGCATTAATCTAGTGGCACGGAATGCAACCCGAGGATGCTACAGGGGAACCACTCCTTCAGATTCCACATCAATTTCCACATCTAAAGCTTTGAGGAAAAAGATTTTTCTAAGGGAGAGGGGATGTTAGGAACCCGTGTCAACCCTTCTCTTTAATTTGTTAGTATATTGTTGTTGGACGCATATGGTTTGTAAGTCGTCCCGTAGTATTTGTTGATCCATAGTTTGTATTATCCCATGGTATTGACCCATAGTATTGGATGCATATGTTTTGTAAGTCATCCCGTAGTATTATATGTCCCATGGTATTGACCCATAGTATTGGGCATATACTTAGTATATAAGTGTGTGTTGAGGCCAATGAAGGTACCGTGAAGTTATTTGTATTGAGCTTGCTCAAAGGAGGTTGCTCTCTCGAAGTGGCCTGCGATCAATAAAAGTGATTCTGATTTCTATTATTTATGCTATCTCGTGTATTTTCATTAATTAATTGTTGCAAGTTCTTCACATCAAGTACACCTAGATTCCGAACTAGTTTTCTCACAACTAAATAGTGTATTTCGTGTCCTCAATCCCCTCCTCTTCTGCAAGTTTTTGTGAGTGCACCTTCGCATATGAAAATATGAAAACATTACTTTGATGCATTTCCTAAGAAACACCAGTGCATTCGTTGATGCTTTCTCTAACGAGGTATTGAACTAACACTTGATATATCAAATGTCTACCTAATCCTGCACATCCAAACAAAAAATTTATATATCATGTGTAAGCACCTATATCTACACATATATATACATCATCATAATCATGCATCGCATGTCGATAACCATATACATTGTATGGGTCAGTACCTCCTACTACACATAAATCACTTCAACATATAGATAGCATCATCATCATCTAAGATACATAAACACATACAAACATGAGACCATACACATGCTGCCAAAAAGGTATGTGTGTGTGTATATATATATATGTATATAACCTCAACAAATATGTTGGCATGTACAACTCCAGGGGCATATACAAAAATAACCATGAGCCTTATGGGGGATACATCATAAAACCTCCTCCCATAGGATCCATCAAGTACATATACATCAAAGGGCCCTCAACCCTACCAAAATACAAAAAATATACTGAACCTAGCACTCTGTCTACTCCTCCAGCAGGTGGGTCACACGACCCCAAAATCGCTAATGGCCTAATGGCCTCACCTCCTACAACTTCCAGATATGGTCCCCATGCCTTTCCTAGTCCCTACCATGGCCTCTGCCTAATAGGAGGATGGTAACCCTCCTGTGCTCCTCATTCCACATGACATGCCATGACCAACCATTGCATCACTTGGTCCCAACCAGGACCACAAGCTATTGGGATCTACAAGGTGTTGGTTGCGACCCAAGAAGATGAAGTTATGAAGGAGAAGTATAGTTAGGTGAGGCCTGACATCGACCAGTTTTGGCAGAACAACGAATCCGCAAATCCTGGGCATAGGGTATGGAGAGAAGTTTAGTTGAGAAGAAAGGACCTGTTCCCTGAGTAAAGACAAAGTACTAAGGACATCCAAAGGTGGTTGGGGCGGTTAACGGTTGAGCGATGACCTGACTGCCCAGGAGCAGGAAGTTATGAAGCGAAGTGGTGTAAAGGACACGCCACTACAAAATTCATAGGTGCACTGATAGAGAAAGTGTCAGATTCAGAAGAAGCGGCACCGAAGGGATGTCAAAGTTAAAGCTTAGCGTGGTCTACAGGATAACCACGGGGGGTTTTTGGGTTTTGGGTACTATGGGGGTTGTCCCGTAGTTATTGTAATATGTAACTTCTGTGAAAATATATATAAAAGGGTAATTTTGTATAAGGAAGGGTTGGGGGGTCATTATGAGATGTTAGACATTAGTCGATTGTAATAGAAGAATAGTGATCAAAGGGAGAAAAAACTCTACAGCTGAGTGCGTAGAGATATGATTGTAGAGAAGATTCTACATCTAAGTGCGTAGACTAGAATGTTGAAACATTTAAAAAGACCATCCATACTTAGGTAATATTTTACTAGTCATCTAGATTAATTTCCTAAGTTTTGACTAGCTAAATAGGGCTAGTTTTGTCTTTTAGTGGACCACTTGCCATCCTAAGTCACAAACGAATTTGGAAAATTTTTGGATAAGATTTCCTTGGATTCTGTCTTATTTTATTCCATTCTTGAATTAGAAAGACATTTTCCTGATTTAGACAACGTTATCCTGTTTTTTTTCTGCTTTCTAGTGGATAAGGTAAAGCTAGTTGAATTGGAAACTCTTTCCACTTGACCAATTCGACCTCCACCACTTTATTCTCTCTTAAAGTCATCATTACATTCCATTTACATCACTCATGATCTTCCATACCATATTCAGCCAATTTGTGAGCCTTTAGGCAGTTTTGGAAACAACTTTTGCCACCTAGGGTTTTTTTTATGTTTTTAGTAAGCCTTACTTTTTGTGCTTTACAACTTGCCTTTAAAAAATTCTATTTTATCTCTTTATATGTACTATATATTGTATTCATATAGAGGAATAATATATGAGATTATATTTCCATCAATTGAGTTCCTTCTCTTATGTTTCTATCTCAATATTTCTTCTTTTTATTCTTGCATATCTTTGAATAATTCTTGTGAGGACTTCTTTGCTTCAAGATTCTTGGCTATTAGAATTCTTTCATGGTATTCAACCTATATAGAATTCTCACATGGTATCAGATCCATATATTATCAAATGGTATCGAAGCCATATATTATCACATGGTATCAGAGCCTTCTAGTTCTAAATCAAATTAGTCTTCCAGTATATAGTTTAGAGAGTTTGTTTTGCAGGTATTGAAGATCAAATGGCAGAAATTTACTGTTGAAGAAGAACTTAGATATTTCCATCTCTCATCATTGTTCTCCTCTTACACTTCAGATATTGAGGATCCTTTGCTAGTCAATGGTATCCATGAAGGTGATATATAGTGTTAACACCCATAAAGTGCTCACTAGCTCATTCCCTTATTCACATGACCCATTTGTCCACTTTTCCACCATTTGAGCCTCTAAAGCCATCAAAAGGTCACCAAAAAGACCATAATACACATTTTTTCCCATCAAAATATATAATTTTCCTCAAAAAACACAAAAAAACCCTCAAAAAGGGTCCAGAATTCCCAAAAATATTAAAAGGGAATAAAAATATTCAAAATATTCAAAAAAGAAAAAAAGAGGGAAAAAGGTACCTAAACCATGTTGGTCAATACCATTGGTTTCCTCAAAACCACAATGGTATTCCCCATCACCAAAAACTATAAAAAGGTGATAGGGGCTCCTCACTTTCCATCCATCCATCATCCTATTCTCATGCTGTCAAAATCTCTCTTGAGTTATTGACCATTGTAGCAATCTTAGAGAAGAGACCATTGGAGCCTGGAGCATCTCAACCTTGGAGCTGCTCAACACCACAAATCCTCACCATTTGAGGTATGATAATACAAAACATTCTTTTATTTCTTGTTCTTTCTATGAATTGTTTTTAATTTTATTTGTTGTATGCACATGCTAGTTTAGATTTAATTCATAATCATTTTTGCTTTCTGTATTGAAACTGCTATCACATTGTTGATAGGTGCTCATTGCACAAGCTTGGTTGCAAAACCAAGCAACAGTTTTTGGCGACTCCGCTGGCTTCGAATTCTTAGATCTTGGTTTTTTGCTTTAGATCTTAGTTTTTGTTAGTTTTTAATCATTTTAATTTATAGATCTGCCATCCTAGGCAGCAGATTCATTGCTGCACTAGTTTTTGGCCCTTTCTGTGCCCTTTAAACAGCCCGAAACTTCATTTTTCGGGTTCATTTTTCGGCAACTTTTTTCCATTTTCGCCTCGCGACTTTTCTCCCGACAATCATGCGGCTCATCGCGACCTTGCAGCCGTTTTCCGCGCGGCGTGCCACGGCTTCTCAACCATTTTCCGCACTACACTTCGCGGCCATTTTGCACACTGCACATTGCGACTTCGCGACCATTTCCCGCGCTGCACAGCACGACTTTGCGGCTCAAACCCACGATGCACATCGTGGTTTTTGCCCTAAAACCCGTGATGTTATTTTCTTGAATTCGACTCAAATTTTTTTTTTAGAAACTTTTTTGCTGTATTTTTTTTCCCATTTAGCCTATTTTCCAGCATTATTTTTTCTGCATTTTTACAGACACTGAATCATTTTCTATTTAATATATGCTCCATTAAAAATTCTTTTTAAAAATTTTCAGTAATTGAAAGAAAGATTTTCAGCACTATTTTTAGATCATAGGTTTTAGTGTTAATTTGCTCAATCGTTTGCCCAAACAATTTTTTAAGAAATCCATTTATTTCATAAAAATTTTATGTTATTTGCTTTCCTTTAAAATTATTTCAAAAGTCCATCATTTTTGAATTGTTTTTAAAGCATTTACATTTTGAAAACGCCTTTATCTTTTGCAAACTGAAAATGTCTTATTTTTTCATTTGTAATCAATCGCCCAAGCGAGGCAAATCATTTTCAATTAAGTAATCACACATGCACCCAATCTGCCACATTTTTAATTAACTGGGCCTTAAAATCTACCTTAACTCAACAAACGTTTTAATCCCACTTGGGGAGCACTTAAAAGAATCTTGTAGTTAGGTAGGATTGAGGGGATAGGTGTTCCAATAACACCCCTCAATTATTTACATCTGAGACATAGTGGTTGTCTTTTAGGGTCCCAAAAATTCCTTATAATTTTGACACGGTTATGAACCAATTTATCGGGAAGGCCTCTCCCTTAGGAGGGTTGAAGTAGCCAGACTGGTTCCGGAAGCCTAAGTGGAATACCGCAATCCATTCAATAACCAAAGGATACCTTTTGAATTTCTCGGTGTACACCCATATGGGGGTACAGCGGCGATAGAACCAAACTGCAGATTCACCCAACCGAATGTGTCATGAACGGGGTATCCTAGTTGCCATTCTTTAGGATTGTCTACCCGGTGTCCCTCCGGGTAGGGGGATATCTAGCCGTTGATTCTACACTCTGTATTGTCTGAATTGGATTTCATCACCTTGTAGAGGATATAGTTTGTCAACTCACAATACTTCTAGTTAGGTGTTTGCATGATACAATACCCACCTTTGGTCTAGTGAGCACCACTTTTTCTAGGAACTGTTTGACTTTTGGTATTCTGACCATTTTTTTTTATCCCTCCACTTATTATAGCACAGCTGTTATAATAAGTGCTTTTGAGGTTGGTTGTTGGCCTGAGAGCCATTATTTTTTCACTCCCCTCTTGCACTCATTGTTGCACTAGGGTTTCGAGATTTTTACATTACCACCTTACACTAGAATTTTTATACATTTTTCACCATTGAGAATTTGAGATGATCCCACCGTTTTCGGGGTGAACCCCCTAAGTTCAGTACTCTTGACTCTACACGTCATAGACATAGAGCCTTATCCCTTGACTCGACACGTCATCGGAATAGAACACAGTCATCTGATTCTGACACACCTCACTTCACATCTGATTCTGAGGCTCAATCCAAACACCCTACTGAAACATCACCAACCAACCCCATGGCTGGATCACAATACGACCCCCTTTTCACCAGTGCTATTGGAGATACATCAACAAACCCTACTACTACTGTGCCTCCCATGGTAACAACAACCCCTTTAGGCATGCCTAATATAGGGACCATTCCCCCTTTAGGTATGCCCAACACAGGGCCACCACCTGTCATGGGTATGCCCAACATAGGGGTCACACCCCCTCTCATTACCACAACCCAGATCCCAAGAATTCCTGGCACTATTCCTAACCCCTCTGCAACCCATGTTGCACTTGGGAACGCTGGCCCTTCCCACACCACATTGGTTGGAGGACACATACCTTCCATACCTAGCATACCCTTAGGCACCACTGGACCACTACATAATGCCACCATTAACAATTATGTCCCAGTCACTACGCCACACCCATCTGCTAGTTTACCATACATGGCTAGTCTAAACTTAACCGAGCTAGCCAGGTTAAGCAATGATCCTATCAGGCACAACCCTACATGGCCACCCATGCCTACAAAGCTTCCTTCAGACATCCCGAAGTTTGAAGGAAAACCTAGGGAAGATCCCCAAAACCACATAATTTCATTTCACCTATGGTGTTCATCTAACTCCATAGTGGATGACTCCATTAGACTAAGACTGTTGCAACGAACGTTCACTAGCTCTGCAGCCAAGTGGTACATTAAGCAACCACATGGGACCCACCATACATTTACGTCCCTCGCCTCCACTTTCCTTTAGTTTTTTCAGCTACATATACGCTATGATGCAGGAGTTTAAATACTGTTGTCTTGTAGACAAAACACGGCTACCCACATCACTGACCACATCCATGAGTGGCCCAAGCACCGTAGCCTCTGCAAGATAAAACTAGATGACTGTATATTTTTGGATTGGTTTCTCAAATCACTCCTACCCCTCATAGCCAAAGATGTAGCTTCCGAATGACCCCAGTCAAAAGAAGAAGCCATCTTAAAATCTCAACAATTCGACCTCATATATTCCCAGTCAGGATATCTATACACTATTTTACCTGATGCCCCGCACGGCAATCCATCCCGCCATGACGCATCGGGGGCATCCCATGCCACCGACGGTATTATTGGCCAGGTTACAGCGCAAAACAAACCTTTTACCATGATGAGTACAAACAACGCCCCAGACCTTTCTAGGGCTTCATCTCATGCTAGAGCTACAACTTCGTATGCTCCAGTAACGCACACCCACCACACTCATAGACCCTCATGTCCACCACAATGTTATGGGCAAGCACCATCAGTTTATGCACCACCTTCATACTATAACCAACAGGCCCACCAGACTCCGGTTCAGCCACAAGCCCAAGTGGCTTATTATCCTCAATAGGAAGCACCTCTTGCTCCAACACTTCCAGCAGCTCAAGGTTACCCACAACCACAACAAGAAATAGGTCCACCTCATCATGCACCTTCAGCCTGTCCACCTCTGGTTTCACCCCCTACGTATTACCATCAACAGGACACACATGTTCATGTTCACTCACAAGTCCCAGCGGCTTATTACCCACCACAGGAAGCGCTTGCTACACCACAACCTCCAGTCGCTCTGACTTATCCTCCAAACAACAACAATGCTACCGCCGCCAACCAAAACCTTGATCGACCACCGAAATAGGGTAAGAACCCCAATTTACGAACAAACCACTCGTGTTCCATATGCGGAGTATACGGCCATTACACACACACTTTCCCCCATTTGGAGCGAGCGCGCCAATCATGGAATGATGACGCCCAATGCCAAGGGCACGTGTCACAACTAGCGCCGCCTACTCAACCACAACCCATGGTACTGCAGAATCCTTTGCCCACACAAGGAGTGGCGAACACTCGTCCGTTGGATCCTCCTCAAGGAACCACAACACCACAACAGCAAATCACATATGCTGCACACACAAACCAATCGATGGATTCAAATACTCATCATCTCCTTATGATGTCATCATCCAACATGAATCTCCAAATGCATCAAAACCAATACGCTCCCACTGCACCTAAAAATGTTCTCCTTATGATCGAACAACCAGTTAAGAATGCACCTACATCGTTCATCTCCACAGTCAGACCTGGGATTTATTCGGATACTCCCATGACAAGCACTTTCCCGTCAATCCCACCTCCTTTCCAGGTAACTCAAGTATCCAATTTGTGCACCTTATCGCACAATGAACAACAACATCCTCAACAATCTCAACCACCACCACAAGCACCCATAGCACCTAGTCATATCGAAACAACACCGATTCACACAATCCTGTTTTTGTTCCCGTTTTCAGGAGTTGTCAGCATGCCAGTACACAATTGAGGTTAGTGGTTGTGCCTTCACTTTGTTTGTCCATGCTCCTACCAAAGCCTACATGACTGCCAACATGTTTTTCAAGAAGTTGGAGACATCTCTCAGTTGGATTCATTGTATATGTCGTGGTAAATATCAACATAGGGGGCTTGATTTGTTCTGACAATAGTGGGTAGGATATTGTCGAGGTTTCTAGTGGCATTGGGATAGTAGTAGTTAAGCTAGTCGAGGGTGACAATCTTCTCATTTAAGGGAAACATCATGATACAGAATACTGAGAATCCAACCACCTTCATGGCATACATGTAACTATTCCCCAAGAGGATGTTGTAGTCGAGCCGAGCATTTACTACCTCGATATCGATCATGACCATCTTCCGCCAAGCTTGATGGGGACATTTTGGTACGATCCTCTAGGTTTGGATGGCCTCCCATCACATGCGTGAAGAGAGATAAACGAGGGAACCAACTCATGTGATCCCAATCGTTTCCAAACATTATATAACATGACGCAACTGGATGCACCTTCATTAATGATACATCGATGAATTGTAATGTTTTTTACCATGGCGGGGACTTGGAATGAGACTAAGGAGGCTAGTCACATTTCACCTTTTTAGAGATCAAAGGTCATGAGGCATGAGTCGAATGGATCAATGACACCAAGTGCATTGATTAATGCCTTTCGTTGCATTGGGAATGACTGTAACACCTCTAATATGGACATTGAGGCAGGTGACTTAGCCAAGTCATCCACAATACTGTAATTGTGGGTACCTTTTTGGGGGTTATTAGGTGTGCATTGAAGTGGCACTTTGGGGATCCATGGGATATGTTCAATGCTTGGGCATGGTATTTTCAAAGGGCCCCTAAAGGGGATAGGGACATCTTCCACTTGGGCGGATTCGGGCCTATCGAAACCTTTAGCTCGATTTTGGAGGTTAACATCTAGTGTGTATATGTTTTGGAAGGATCCATTTCTGGAGGGGCGGGGATCCTGATGTTGCGTAACAACCCATTGATTGGTGAAGGGTTTTTGTAAGACATAGGTTTGGGGTTGGAATTCGGGGATGAGAGGGTAGTGGTAGGTGTAATTACCATATTATTCACAAATTTAGCAAGAGTAATTAGTCCTCAGGTTGGCATTCTACCTGTAATGTACCCAACCCCAAATCCAAGGCCAGATGCACCAAATAACTAGGGGGAAGGGTGAATTGATTCATTGCAGAGTGAAATAAGGAAAACCAAAGGCTAGGCCATCATGCCATCAAGAAAAATAAAACAAACATTTATCCATTAAAATAAATTGTGACACTTTAAAAGCAATTATAAAACTCCCCAAAGACTCATGCAGAGGCAAGACCGTGCAAGCATGATAATTAGTCCATATTTGCATACATTATAAAATTTGACAATAAAATTATTAAAAAATTCAAGGGTGACCATAATCATCCCAATAACACTATTTAATCATATTTACATAATTCTTGGAAAACATCACAAACCAAAAATTTCAACAGTTAAACTATGCAAATTATGACACTTCCGTAAATTCGAACTATGACACTTCCTTTAATAGTTTCTCATTAATTATCATATAATATCTAAATAAAACATATAAATCCATTTAATAATGAATAAAAACATGTACAAATCATCCATCTACAGCCACTAACTCATTCAGAAAATCAGATCTACAGTTACCATTAAATTCATAACTAGATCACCCGGTAGGCACCTGAATCCATGCAAAAACAACTGTTATCTTCAAATAAAAGAATAAAAGCATATGGAGGCCCTAGACAAACACCAAGGTTCACTTTCATGATCAGATACATCCATAAACATGCATAAACCAATATATATTTCAAAGTAGTCAAAACAATCCAATTTCCAAGCGAAAACTAGTCAATTAACAGCTGAATCTGTAACTAATTCATTTGGTAGGATAAAATAGAGATTCCATCAATTCCTAAGGCTAATTAAAGCCATAAAGGGTGCAATGGAATCATATAATATATCCTCAAAAAACATGGAATTCATATCCACTAAAAAAAAACCATCCAGACAAGTTTCCAAGCAAAAAACCAACAACTAGTGTTCTATAAACACATCAATTCAACAATGAATTCATTCACAGATCAAATCAGCCACAAAGGGTGAATTTGCAGGTTAAAAAACATAAAATAAACATGAATATCATATATGTAATATACCATCAAGATCATATATAAAAAAACTATGATTTCCTACAAGATCTCAACAGAGAACCATCCATCCTGCAATCAATTGTTAACACCATCAACATAAACTTATATAGCTATCAAATAAGCCACCTAGGGCACTATATAAGCAATATATACATCAATTAAACATGTAAAAATACAATAAATAATTGTGAAATAAATACTTATCTCTGAAAGGTGCGACTAGCTTCAAGAGGACAACGTTCCACCCAGCCATAGGCACTGTCAAGCCAAATCCTCTTGGAAAGGCCACCCCCAAGCTGAGGCCAAGGAATAAAAAATCAAAGGTGCACTCAAGAATAACAAAGGAATATCAATATAAGAAGCCAAAATTCAATTCCTCACCACCTACTTTATCCTCCACCTCACTACCAAGTGTAATGGTAATCCCTTCACAACTTAGGTCCCTTGGGAGATCGCCATTCACCATCGGGATTTATGTGCAGGTCTAGGATGGAGACAAGCAATGGACATGAAGGAATTATACCATATTTTGATAGGCTTACATCAAACACCCCACAATATCACAGTTCCTTCAAGCACATAGGTCTCACACCTATCATAGCATACATGGCTTCCCAAGCTCACAAGCTCACCATGCAATTACATGAATTAGCATGAATATTGATAACTAACTCCTTCTCAAGGAGATCAAACATGGATTTACATACCAAAGGAGGAAAATCAAACCCAAGGAGGTCAATTAGAACCAGGCTAAGCCAACTTGATTCAATCAAAGGATATTAACTCAACCACAAGAGACCAATTTGAATTCTACCCAAGCTAACTCGAATTTCAAGGAGGGTGACTCCAAAGAACCCAACCCAACTCAAATTTATGGCAAAACACTGCAAATCACTGGATACCATGAGAGCCACTCGGATTCCAACAGTGGTACTTGAATTCACCCAAAGAGTACTCTAACTGTCTGATGACAACTCGAATTGCCCCAAAATTATTGAATTAACCGGAGACAACTCAACTGACCCAAAATTACTCAATTTAACTAGAGAATAACTCGAATTACCCAAAATTACTCAATTTAACTGAAGAATAACTCGAATTAACTGGAAAAATCACTCCAATTAGAGTGGAAGTTACAAAATCAAGTGCATGGTGGACAAAAATAGTCAAGTAGGATGCATAAGACATGAGTGATGAGAGAGTGGGTCCCACTAATACCAATATAGGAATATTGTCTCAATTGAAGGCGCATTACTACAAGAAAGCATTAATTAGGTGTACTAGGACCTCCATAGTCCAATAAAATCAAAACTAGGAAACATAGAGTATTGTTAGGGAGAGAAATAATCTCCTAACCCCAACCTCCTCACATGTGTAATCCATGACCCCACGGCCACGTTAGTTGTCCATGTTAAGCTAGTCTTTTAATTAAAGCAAATAATAATAAAATATTAATATTAATGTCCAGGAACCTAGTGCCACTATAATAAAAAATAACATCAACACACATGTCTGGGGCATTACATCCCCTCCCCCTTAAAACAATGCATCATACTTGATGCACACTCACTTACTTGCCTTTACAAAATCTCAAAAGGATAACATAAAACTCAGATCTCAACCTGATGGATATAGCACACGATTTCCCTTCTTTTGTTATCAATACGATCTCTTCCATAGGATTGTCCCCCTCTATTGGATTTCAATCTATGGCCAATATGGTCTCCTTCACAAGATTGTCCCCCTCTCATGGAAGACCAATTGCAACAACTAAAATCTATTGCACAGGATTGTCCCCCTCTCCTGCAAGACAAAACAAAACAAATAGGATCCCTTTCCTAGGATTGTCCCCCTCTCTTGCATGGCAAGTGCAACACACATGATATCTTTCTTAGGATTGTCCCCCTCTCCTGCAACAAAACAAATAGGATTGCTTGCTCGGGATTTCCCCCCTCTCCTGCAAGACAAAGTGCAACAAAAAAATCTCTTCACGGGATTTCCCCCCTCTCCTTCCAGACAAGGTTGTAGTAAACAAAATCTATTCTCCCTGTAAAAAAAAATCTTGAACTTCTGGGTGCATATACCAATTCAAATCCTCTCCTCAGGTATTCAAATTGAAGGGAGAGAACTCTCTCCACTATATCACTAAACTCTCCTCACAGGGTCTTCAAACCTCTTTACATGACCTTCAAACTTTCAACAAAGATACATCTACCTAAAAATCATATTTCAATCACTCATATGATTAACATCATGTATAAAAATATATGATACGTAATATAAGGATATTCTTCAAGAAAGATAGTTTCTGTCATTCCAACAAACACATGGTTAGCAGCAGTCACACGGTCACTAAATAGTTTTAAAATAAATACATGAAATACCACCAAGATACTACCAGGATTCCTTTCAATAAAGTCACATGAAATGTCACCAAGATACTAACAAAATACCTTTAAATAAAGATCAGAAAGATATTTTTCACATAATACCTCCAAATACCATACTTATCAATCATATATCAACCAATAGTAATCAATAACAACCAGTAATTATCATACAAACATCAACCCTATATTAAACAATAAAAACTAGTGTCAACTAATAACAACCAGTATCATCCAATAACAACCAGTAACATCAGTAACAACTGGTGGTATACCAATAACATCAAGCAACAACTAATGACAACCAATAACAAACTGCAACCACTAGTAACAACCAATATCAATCATAACCATCATTACATCGAATAGTTTCGCATTAGATCACACTACCATTGTTACTATACTTTAATAATACATACATATAACTAATTATAAAACAATATACATGCATATTACATATACCACTATTTATCATAACATTATATATAATTATTAGCAAATAATATATAATATCCATATATACTCTACTACCATATACCAAGATATACTACTACTGTATCATCATATATATATCTATATCATTTTGTTACTCATCTATCTACCTCTAGATTATATTATACCATATAACTATACTTAATCATCATATTATCATACTAATTTGCATCTATTATGTATATATGCATACTATATACATATTCTTTAATCAACCACAAACAACTTTCCCTTTTTTCCAAAATCAATTTCAAAATGTTTCAATTCAAATGCTAGTTCCCAAGTAAGAGTGACACTTCATAAGGTCTCAAATATGAAAATCAATTCCTCCAAAGTTCATCAAACAAGCCATTCCAACAAAGATATAAGAAAATATTTATCTTTTTGTAACCACACCGCAGGCTATAATAAGTACAGGAGACTGATATCTCTAATCATTAATCACTAGCAGCACATCATAAACCTCTTTTACAACATATACATACTAATTCTAAATGCATAAACACAAATTTACAATTCCATAGAAGGCTGAACAACTATAGAGTTGAACCTAAGCTTGGATACCACTTGTAATGTACCAATCCCCAAATCCAAGGACGGATGCACCAAATCACCAGGGGGGAGGCTGAATTGATTCATTGCACAATGGAATAATGAAAGCCAAAGGCTAGGACATCATGCCATCAAGCCAAGTAAAACAAAAATTCAGCCATTAAAATAAATTGCGACACTTTAAAAGGAATTATAAAACTCCCCAAAGACTCATGCAAAGGCAAGACCGTGCAAGCATGATAATTAATCCATATTTGAATACTTGTTAAAATTGGACATTAGCATTATTAAAAAATTCAAGGGTGACAATAATCATCCCAATAACATTGATTAATCAAATTTACCTAATTCTTGGAAGACAGTCACAAACCAGAAATTTCAACAATTAAACTATGCAAATTACGACACTTCCGTAAATCCGAACTACAACACTTCCTTTAACAGTTTTGCATTACTTATTAGATAATATGTGAATATAACATATAAATCCATTCCATAATGAATAACAATGGGTACTAATCAGCCATCTACAGCCACTAACTCATACAGAAAATCAGATCTACAATTAGTCATTAAATTCATAATCAGATCACCCGGTAGGAACCCGAATCCCAGGGAAAACAACTGTGAGATTCAAATAAAAAGAATAATAGCCTACAGATTCTCTATACAGCCACCAAGGTGTAATTTCATGATCAGGTACATCCATAAACATGCATAAACCAACAGATCTTTCAAAGTAGTCAAAACAATCCAATTTCCAAGCGGAAACTAGTTAATTAATAGTTGAATTTGTAACTAATTCATTCAACAGGATTAAACAGAGATTCCATTGATTCCCAAGGCTCAATAAATCCATAAAGGGTGCAATGTCATGATATAATACATCAACAAAAAACATGGAATTCATATCCACTGAAAAACAAACCATCCAGTCAAGTTTCCAAGCAGAAAACCAACAACTTGTGTTCTGTAAACACATCAATTCAACGACGAATTCATTCACATAAAATATCAATCGCAGAGGGCACATTTGCAGGTTTAACAATAGAAAATAAACATGAATATCTTATATGTAAGATACCATCAAGATCAGATATAAAAAAACTATGATTTCCTACAAGATCTCAACAGAGAACCATCCATCATGCAATCAATTGTTAACACCATCAACATAAACTTATATAGCTATCAAATAAGCCACCTAGGGCACTATATAAGCAATATATACATCAATTAAACATGTAAAAATACAATAAATAATTGTGAAATAAATACTTATCTATGAAAGGTGCGACTAGCTTCAAGAGGACAACGTTCCACCCAGCCATAGGCATTGCCAAGCGAAATCCTCTTAGATAGGCCACCCCTGAGCTGAGGCCAAGGAATACACAAGTAGAGGTGCACTCAAGAATAGCTCAATAATATCATTCTAAGAAGCCACAATTCAATTCCTCACCACCTACTTTATCCTCCGCCTCCCTACCAGGTGTAATGGTAATCCCTTCACCACCTAGGTCCCTCGGGACATCACCATTCACCATCAGGATTTATGTTCAGGTCTAGGATGGATACAAGCAATGGACATAGAGGAAATATACCATAGTTTTCTAGGATTACATCAAACACCCCACAATATCATAGTTCCTTCAAGCACATAGTTCTCACACATAGCATAGCATACATGGATTCCCAAGCTCACAAGCTCACCATGAAATTACATGAATTAGCATGAAGATTGATAACTATCTCCTTCTCGGTGAGATCAAGCATGGATTTATAGACCAAAGGAGGCAAATCAAACCCAAGGAGGTCAATTAGAACCAAGGTAAGTCAACTTGATTCAACTGAAGGAGGTTAACTAAACCACAAGAGACCAGTTCGAATTCTACCCAAGGTAACTTGAATCTCAAGGAGGGTGACTCCAAACCACCCAACCCAACTCGAATTCATGGAAAAACACTCCAAATCACTGGAGACCATTAGAGCCACTCGAATTCCAAGAGTGGTACTCGAATTCACCCAAAGAGTACTCTAACTGTTGGTGACAACTCAAATTGCCCCAAAATTATTCAATTCAACTAGAGAAAACTCAATTGACCCAAAATTACTCAATTTAACTAGAGAATAACTCGAATTACCCAAAATTACTCAATTTAAGTGGAGAATAACTCAAATGACCCAAAATTATTCAATTTAACTGGAGAATAACTCGAATTACCCAAAATTATTTAATTTAATTGGAGAATAACTCGAATGACGCAAAATTACTCAATTTAACTGGAGAATAACTCAAATTACCCAAAATTACTCAATTTAACTGGAGAATAACTTGAATTAACTGGGAAAATCACTCAAATTAGAGTGGAAGATACAAAATCAAGTGCATGGTGGACAAAAATAGTCAAGTAGGCACGCAAGACATGAGTGATGAGAGAATGGGTCCCACTAATACCAAGATAGGAATATTCTCTTAAGTGAAGTTGCATTATTGCAAGCAAATAATTAATTAGGTGTACTAGAGGACCTCCATAGTCCAATAAAATCTAAACTAGGAAACATAGAGTACTATTAGGGAGAGAAATAATCTCCTAACCCCAACCCCCTCACAAGTGGAATCCATGACCCCCCCAGCCACATCAGTTGTACATGTTGAGCTAGTCTTTTAATTAAATCAAATAATAATAAAATAATAATGTCCAAACACCTAGTGCCACTATAATAACAAATAACACAAACACACATGTTTGGGGCTTACCATCGGAGCATTACATTCCCTTTCCTGGGGCTGTTGTTTTCCCCCACATTGGGGTTACCTGGGTTTTGGTTCTGTTGGGGAGGGGGTTGCTCTCTTGCCCCTGCTGCTGGTTTTGTTTGTTATTCCCCTTTTTCTTCCTATGAATTTGAGGATTCTAAGGATTTGCAGTGTTCAACTGCTCAAACTGTTGAGCTTGTTGTGTGAAAGAGGGTTGAACAAGGTTAACCCCCATGTGAGGTGTGGGGGTTTGACCAGTCGGGCATGGAAATGGGTAGTAATGGTTATACCTTGGTGGTGGGATAAATACAGTTTGCACTCCATAATATGTCGATGTAGGAAAAACTTGTGTCATTTGTGGTGAAGGGACCACTACTGCCTGGATAACATTCAGATACGTAGGACTATAGGGTCCATACTGTAACTGACCAATTGGAGGAGTTGGTACAAGAGCAGGTGAGTGACACAGGTGGCATGGGTGGCTAATGCATGGCCATATTGAATGGCGCAGGTGTAGGGGGAGGGACCTTTCCTTTGTGGGAAATGGACCCAATAATCCCATCCCCCGAGTGTGACGAACCCGCAGGTGTAGGATCCAATGACCGATGTCGAGGGGAATTAGGTAGGATAGTGTAATGATATCCAGATTGTGCATAGATAAGATCAAAATGTTGGGCCTTTAGGATGGCCTCTTCCTCATTTTGTGGCATGGATGTAGCAACATATTTTGTAATAGTTGGTTGGAGTGATTTGATGAACCAATCCAACAAGATGGTGGTTGTATTTCGATCTTACATAATGTCCAATGTCTACACCACTCATGGATATGATCCACGATGTGGGTGGATTTTTTTTGCGAAAATATGTGAGGATTTTGAGACCAAGGTCATGGTGAATCAAAAGCTGTAAGTATGTGATAAATGCGGTGGCCAATGTTGCAAAAGTGGCATGGGACGATCAAGGTATTTTTTAAGGATTCTAATATTATACCTAAGTATAGTATTCTAGGCGACTATTTTGGATTAAAAAAATCATATATATATATATAGGTAGGTGAAAGTTAAATATGAAACATACAATTTACTATTGAAATTGTAAATTTTTGCCAATATTACAATTAAAAAACATATTTTATGTAAATATAGGTGATATTAGAGAGTAAAAATGACCAAATAATGAATTTATTTTTTGAACAAAAAGTCCAAAAAATAGCCAATTGTGAAATCTCGCCCCTAAAAATTACCCTGGGGCTGATCTTGGTAAGTTCACATACCATTTGGTTTTCATTCTAGTGAGAGTGCGCTGAAAGAGGTGAAACCTCACTGAATATCCCACTATGTTGTTGGAGGAACACCATAAGTGGAAGGACATGACATGGTTCACGGGAGCATCCCCTTGCTTGCCTTCGAGTTTAGGGATGTATGAGGGAAGTTTATTTGGCCATGTTGGATCATGTACAATGGGGTCATTGATCGTTTTGGCCAAATCTGGGAGATTTATGCTAGCCATGAAAGGTAGGGTAAGATTTTGTCCTACCATTGTGTGTTTTGTGTGTTTTTCGCGAGGTGGAGACTGAGGTGGTGTTGCAAATAATGAATGACCTCTTATTAGAGAGGAAGGGTCAAAATGGGACAAAGGATATCCAAGAGGAGAAACCAAAGGAGGGCCTCTTCCGAGAGGAGGGGAGACAAAGGTATCTAGATTCTCTCTGAGGGGATAAAATGAAGAGGAACCTCTTTGATTAGTGATGAGGTAAAAGAGTCAACACTCTTTCCGAGAATAGAAAATGAACTGAGAAAGGAGTGGTCTCGCCTTGATGATACTATAAATGTGGCCTGGGAGCAGGACCGACTAGAGTATCTTCCATGTGAACCATGGGGAGAAGGTGTAAAAGCACCCCTCAAGAGAGGGGATAGGCCTTGTAGTCTTTGGGATTTCCTTAGGGGGTTGTTTTGTTCCTCAATGGTGAAAGATTAGTGTCATGTGAGAGAGATGGTGGAATTAAACACAATTGAACAAATGCAAAAATATCCCAACCACAACAGATGTAATATGGTGCAAAAAGTGAGTGATATGTGCAAAGTCAGTTTAGTGCAAGAGTTCCCACATGTAGGTTCTTTTTAATTATGAGTTAGTGAACTTGTATTTAAAAAGAAAATGAGTGTAAATTCTCTACAAGATCAAGCGTCCTTCCTCTCAAATGTAACTGGGCCTTCCAAAATCACAATTGATGGTGACAATGGGGTTCACACACTAATTGACTAGTGAAGGTAACAAAGAGCTAGTTCTACTGACGGTGGGGGAATTGTCCCCATCAAGAAGACTTGAGAACATTTCCTAATGGCAATAGCTGACTTCAGAAGTCAATTGCACTCACAATTTATCCTTGGTAACGTCCTAAGTTTGGCCACTAAGATACCTTACGTCAAGTGTGGATCATTGGTTCGGCTTGCACTGTATAGTGTCGTCTCCCTACAATGAGTTGAGTGACTCGTAGGGGAGAGAACGAAAACTATTCCACGGTTTTTAGCTCCTTGGTCATGGTGCACTTTTGATCTCGGTTTTCCTAGAACACTTGCTTATAGCAGGATTTTGATAGTACCCTATAATTCAACAATGTTATGTTTCAAAATATTACCATTGAAACTAGATTGGTGGGCATTAATCAATTCCTAGCCCAATCAATCCTACCTAACTAAAATATTGTTTTGTGACCTCTTGTGGAGGATTTTAGTTGGTTGGAAAATAAATTTGATTTTAAACGTCTTCTTTGCATTAAGGTGCATAAGGGAGGTATTTCGCGATTCCTTTCCTTTATGATGCACCAAGCTCACAAGAAGTGTGAGGTGAAGAGCATACTTGGAGTGAAAAGGATTTTAGGTCCCTTAGTGTGTGTTAGTGATGCAAACATATGTGATACAATCAAATTGATTGTTGCAAATGAACTAGAAGAGTGTAAAGTAAATGCAAATGGAGATCAACCTTTAACTCTAAAGATGTTAATGGTGCTTTGCAAACATAAAGTGCTAATGAAGTAAAAGTGTGCAATGGAGGTATTGCATACTTATCACCCCTTTCTAATTCACCAAGCTCACAAGAAGTGCGAGGTGAAGAGCATACTTGGGGAGATAAGAGTTTCTAGGTCCTTGATTATGTGTAAAAAGTGGATTTTACACTACTTTTGATCCTAAAAACATGCCAAGTAAACAAAAACACAAGATGTATTGAATACTAGCGACAACAATGAGGCTCGTTGAAAGCCTCAAGGTTGGTTACCTAAGTAAGTTTCGAGAGAGGAGGACTCTTTACTCCCTAATATTAGTCTAGGTGAGATAATCATGGAAAATTTTAGGGGCTAATCTTAGCCCATGGGCTAAATTTAAGGGTTTAAAATTTTTAATGGGCTAATTTTTTATTAAACACCTGTTAGGTATGATTAGATCACATTTTATTTATTTATTTGAAAAATGAATAGGAGGTTAGCCCCAACGAATTTAAAAAGGGGAGCTAAGTTAAACAATTTAGCCCCTCTAAAAATGGCCTTAAACCTCTATTTGCCCACGAAAATCACTAGGAAGCTCCCATTCGCCCCCGATTTCTAGAAATGGCAGTTGCTAGGGGATCTTTTTCCTTCTATCAATCATGGAAATCGAAGTTGGAGTTACATTTGTTTAGATTTTATGGGTTGAATCCCATTTTTCAAGTTGATTAATGTCCACATGAGAAAGGAATTTGATATTTACTATCAGGTCTTATAGCAACCCATTTGCATCTAGGAGAATTCTATATCCCATCACCTTAGATCCAAAGTTTCCCTAAGAAACATGGGGATTGTGAAGCTTGTGGTTAGTGATGCGACAATAATGCGACAATAACATTTTGTTGGTGTTTAGGGAATCATGCCTAGGGGTCATGCGGGGGGGCGTGACTTTCCAAGGAGAAACTTGCCAAAAGGTTCATCAAAACTTCACAAGGTTTTATAATTTAGTGAAAGATTTGACAATATTTTACAAAGTTTTATAATTTAGTGAGAGATTCGCCAATATTTTACAAGATTCTATAATTCAATGAGAGATTCACCAAAAAACTATAGATACATAATATGACATTGATAAAATAGCCTTCATATTTTCCTATAAATCATGGGGATTCGCCCATTTATTATACATAGAAATTTAGGGGGGGTTCTTAAAATTTTCCTTAGAGCTAATTAATATAGAACATGTAAACTATTGCAATTTAATTAGTTCTAGTTCATTAGTGAGTAGCGATGGGGCCGCAAAATAGTGGAAAACAGGTATAAAGAAAATAAAAAGCGGATCCGCGTAGAAAAAAATAACAGATGCATGGTAGCACGGAAAAAAGACTCACTGGCAAGCGGTAGCACACTTACAATGAAAAAAGGTCGCGCAGTTCAGTTACACAACCATCCATGTGGGAGAAGGTCTATTAATATGCACACCATTCCGACTATCTGGGAATTGTCCGTGCGAGCAGCATGCTCGAGATGTTGGGATCCACGCGTTTGTTGAAACAACAATTATGGCTAGAAGGAGGCCTAATTTTTGGAATGCAAGGTATGGATCTCTTCTACGACAAATCACAAGATACTAAAAATTAGCTACTTAACAAACAACCTAGTTTAAGAGAAATGAACTAAAATAAGTGGAGTCGCCATAAATATTGTTGTGGAAAAAATTGCACAGAGGTGAATCCTTCCCACTTGGTGAGGGGAAATCCTTGTAGGCTATAGAAAGGCCTCAGTATTAGGTGCCCCTTTGTGGTGGGTGAGTGATCCAAGTGATCCTGCAAGTGGTTGTTAGTGGAAATGATAAACAAAATAAATAAAAATGAAATAAAACAAATAGCAAGAAGGGTAGAGATGCAAACTCCAACAACCAATAGATGCCAAGCCACTTTGTATTTCCCAATGGTCAAGCATGTACAACACCTTAGGATATGTGAGCTCTAATGGAGGAAAAAAATCCCACTTAGGGAGGTCTATTTAGTCCACACTAGATGCTAAGTAACTTGAATAACAAATGAGAAGAACTCTTGCCCCTTGAAGGAAGGTGGAAAAGGATCTTGGTAAATGCTAAACAAGAGGAAAGAGGTGATATATAAGGGAGCTCAAGCACAATTCCAACAACATAAACTTGCTCTTGGTTTCTCTCCTTAGATGAATACCCATGGATTCCTTTTATAGGCCAATAAACAATTAGATCCAAGTGTGAACTCATTAACTCCATGATTTGGCCCCAAAGTAGACAAAGGGGGGCCATTCAATGAACCCAAGTACATGGGGAGACCAAATTCGAATTCTTGGAGGTAATGGGGCTTTGATGAGTCTTTAATGCGTCGCGGGTTGTTGTGGTCCTAATGTTTCTGTCAATCGTATGGATATTGAAGGATTAGCCACGCTGGTCATACAGATGTAATTATGATAATATGTGCAATAGCGCGAATTAACATACATGTACCCTCACGGTTGTAGTTTTACATTGTTCCTAGGAATTTTTGGACTCATGGTGCTTCTTAGATTTGATGAGGATGTCTTCGGTGGGATGCATGCTATATTTTGATGAAGCCTTACTGTGTTAATCATAAAAATGATGCATGTGTGCAATATTTGAGTGTTAACAGAAAGTTTAGAATCTGACAAATTCGGTAGTGTCTCCAACAGAATCTTATGCCTCCTAATCAATCTTAGGTCTTCAGGTGAATCTCTATCAACTATAGTTTATTTTGACGATAGATAATACGTTGTGTCAATGGTGAAGATTATTTGATGCAGTTACAGGTGGATAAATCTCCATCCTTGTTGTACGATTCCATTTATTATACCTTCTGTGGTATTTGCTAGTGTGAATGATCCATATGTCTTGTCAAAAAATGGTATGATCAATCCAGGCCCCTTGCATAGGGTCCTTCCCTTTTTCTTCATGTGCAACTCCATTAGCATGAATGGTTCAGATCATCTGTTGAAAAGACACATGATCAATCTAGGTCATTCGCATGGGGTGCACCTTCTTTTTCCTTCACATGCAACTTTGCTAGCGTGAATGACTAGATCTACCATCCGAAAGATGCATGATCAATCCTGTCCATTTTTGCAGGGTCCCTTCTTTTCCCTTCATGTGCAACTCTGTTAGTGTGAATGACACATATCTCCCATCAGAAAGATGCGCGATCAATACTAGCCATTTGCATGGGGTCCCCTCTTTTTCCTTCGCTTGCAACTCCCTTAGCGCAAATGTCCCAAATCACCTAACCACAAAGTGCACGTCCAATCTTGGCCATTGGCATTGGATCCATTACTCTTGTCTTGTATGTAATTATCATAGTGCGAAGGCTCTCGATTCGCCAGGAAGATGCACAATTAATCATGGTCGTTTGCATCATTTTTCCCCTTGCATGCATCATCTGTCAAAGGTTGGCACTTTGGAATGCCACTGCCACAGGTCCCTACTCTTATTTATGTCACCTAAGGGTCATTTAGGCGATGAGGAGGTCAAATGAGCGACAACAAACTCCTTAGGGTGATCCCTAGTCACTATAGTATTTGGATCAATGTTTATTTCAAGATATCTTCTCCTTGTCTCCTCATGTAGAAACTGAACCACAATCAAATCCAGCCTAAGATTTTCTACCCTTTTAGAGTTGTTGGATGCAATTATACAATTCTCCCAAGAATCCAAAAGAATATAGAGAAAGGTCATACATCATTCATTGTCCTTTACTTTTTCACGAATGGCCTTTCATTGATTAAGAAAGGCATTAATATTCTATAACTCTACCACCATCCTTAGTTTTCAAAGAATAAAACTTCTTTAGCAAGAATATCAAATTTTGGAGGAATTCAACCTCATACAATGAGCCAATCTTATTGTTGGGGCCAAGGTCGCAGCTATAGTAAAAGCTGCGAATTTTGGGAAAAATCACGAGTATGGAAGGAAAGTGCTAATTTTTGGACAAGCACTAAGTTTTGGGTAAGAAGGAGACAGTGCGCAGTACGGTGCCAGATGGATGATCTCAGCGCAGATCATGGACCGGAAATTGCGGAGATCGCGCGCACGTCATCAAAGAATGAAGGTGGCTCAGCTACCATAATAAATAAAGGCGATGGAGTAGAGGGCTTAGCTACCCTCATTTAAAGGCTTAGTACAGAAGTTATGGTTGCTCGGATCAAGGAGGAGCAACGGACCAGAGCATTGAAGGCGAAGGACGATCGCCCATACCCACAATCTGCGCCGGAATTCACGGAGCCTGCAGGAAGCGGCGACGTGACTGCAAGCGGCGCCTACAGTACACCTAGCCATGTGCGTGGTTAGGGTTTTTGGGAATCACTGTTGGGAAAGGCCCACAGTTTTGTAAAGGTGTGACCGTCATGGCTACCTATATAGATGAATCATTGTAATGGGTAGAGGGTTCTTCCTCCCTTCCTTCAGTTCCTTCCTTTTGGAGAGTTAGAGAGTTGGACACTAGACTGTTAGAGAGCCAGTCTAAAGGATAGATCATGTGTTGATTATCCTTCACTGTAATTTCTACCCGGTGTGTAGAACTAGAGAGAGGAAATCGGATAGCCGAGGAGCTAATCCCTGAGTTGCCAGACAGTCTGAGTCGACGTCTGTGCCTTTGTAATCTCCATAGAGAGGAGACAAGCTTGAGAGAAGGGCTCCCAGCTGTGTGCGTGGAGTTTCCTGTAAGATCTAAGGCTGCAGCTGTGTGCGCAGCATATTGTATGACTCTATCATTTTCTGGTTAATATAACGCTCCCGTGGATGTGGTTTTCCTCGAGGGGATGAGCTTCACTTATGTCTTCTTGTTATAATGTTTGCGTGAATGATAACTATTTAGAGTTCATTATTTGTGTATGCAAGACTTCTGTCTTATCTTTGTGACTGTTTGAGCAAGTTGGAAAGATCCTTTGATAACTAGAAGTGTCTTAAGTACTAAAGAGGTAGTAACGCACGGTCGCTGCGGCGAGAGCAGACTGCGTTACTGCGCTAGATGTGAAGGGCGAGGAAGTGTTCAGCGCGTCGACCCAAGGGATAGTTGCCTGCTGCGTTAGAGAGAAGAAACTGCGCAGTAGACCTGCCAAGGAAGGGACCCACGCAGCTGCGGCGAGCGGCCTGCGGGAAGGTCCGACCGCCGATTTCACAGGAACCATTCAAGGAAGAGCCATCTCCGCGTCACCCCGGTTAAGGAAACCTGATTCCTTAACCCCCCCATAGCCACTTCGGGTGAGACCTCGAGCTGCCGCGCAGCTCGTTGCCGAGAGGGCCAGTGCGCCAAGGGGTTTTGTTGCTGCGCTTCATTAAAACCCGGGTCTGCCCAGAAAAGCAGCCAACACTTATCCCAAATCTTCTTTGTGTTGAAATATTGCAACTTCTAAGAATATTATATTTGTACTTTATTATTCCGTAGATGTTCCATTCCTCCGTGGAGACCCTATTGTATATCTGGAGATGTTTATTCCTCCGAGAGAGTGTGGTAACTAGGTTTATTAGATCTCCCATGTGGAGTCGGCCCTAAGTTAGTTGTTTAGGGGTTATTAGACTCTCCTAGGAGAAGTCGGCCCTGTTAGAGTGAAAAGTCAGTTAGGAGTTGAGTATAAATAGATGAGGTGTGTTCCTCATTTATCTCACTCATTCACTCACTCGTGTATTGCGCATAGGAGAGAGAGAGATATGCATAGGAGGAGAAGGAGCTCTTGTTTGGTGACTACATCTTTGTATTGGTTGATTATCTATATTGAGGAAAGCTTTGCTGGGTTTTCTACCCCATGAGGGTTTCCCAGGGTAAATCTTTGTCTATCTTGTGATTGTGTTTCTTTCAGTGATCTTGCTTGTGAATTTAGGCTAAACTTAACTTGGTATCAGAGCTAGCCTGAATAGGACATCTTTCACAAGGTGAAAATACCTCTCCTCCTCTAGTGAAACTTAGGGTTTTTGCAAAAGTTGGAATTTTTGGAATCTGATTGCATGGCTGGATAGCCCTCCTCAAAATCAAATTTTTGAGCCCTAGATCGAACTTTTTGAGTGGGTAGAACCCCGGGCTTTGTCAAACCCTAGTTTGACTTCTAGACCAAAAAACCAGTAAACCAGAAAAAGTGTGCACCTGTGCACCAATAAACCAAAAAAGATGTGAACCAGAAAACCAGAAATTATGTTGTAGATCCGAAAGTTGCTGATCAGATTTGAAGGGTGAAAAGTTGAAGTTTCCAGAAGCAGAGTTCACTAGTTATCTCAATTCAATCAAGCACATCTCCTGGTAAGTGTTATTCTATCTTTTGATAAACTTCAATTTTTATGACCTCCTAGATAAGATGGCTCCAAGCACTAAGCTTGAAGACAAGCTAGAGGGTATAGAGAATTTCCGAGCATGGAAATATAGGATTGGTCTCATTATTGAAGAGAATGATCTTGCCCAATATATCAAAGATGAGGTTGCAGAACCTGAGGAAGATGAAGCCAAAGAAAAGTATAAGAAGGATTTGATTAGGGAAAAGATAATCATTGTTGATTCTATCAAAGACCACTTGATTCCCCAAGTGGCATCTAAGAAGACCCCAAAGGAAATTTATGATTCCCTAGGTAGAATGTTTGAAGGAAGGAACATCAACAAAAAGATGAATTTGAGAACTCAATTGAAGAATACCAAAATGAATAAAGGAGAATCTATTCAAGACTATTTCACAAGGGTCTTCTAGTTCAAGGAACAACTAGAAGCCATTGGAGACACCCTTGATAAAGATGGACTAGTCATGACTGCACCCAATGGTTTCACTAGACCTTGGGAGTCATTCATCCAAACCATGTGTGCAAGAAAAGAAAGTATGAAGTTTGATGTGGTATGGGAGGATTGCATTCAAGAAGAGGCTAGATTAGTCAATAGAGAAGCACTACTCAAAGAAGATGATCAAGCATTAGCCACTCATACCAAGAGGAGAAGAAGTCAACCAAACTTAAAGAAGGGAAACCACAAGGAGTCTCAACCTCTACATAGGTTTCAAAAGAGAAGAGGAGCAAGTTCAGGAAGAGATCTCTCCTCATTTCAATGTTACAGTTGTCACATGTTGGGACACCTTGCTAGAAATTGTCCTTCAAAGAAGAAGAAGGGTATTCATCATAAAAGACATCAAGCACATCTAGCAGAAGATGGTAGTGAAGAAGAAGTAGAGGAAAGGCCTTGAAAGAAAAGAACTAGAATAGAATATAATGATGTAGAAGAGTATGTTCTATTCTCTGCACTCTTTGGGTCTGTAGCACCTGAAGAATATACATGGCTTATTGATAGTGGTGCTTCAAAGCACATGACAGGAAAAAAGAAGACTCTTTCAAAACTTGAAGAGAAGACCTCTCCACAAAAGATATATTTAGGAGATGACTATCAAAATCCCATCAAAGGAATTGGTGAAGCAAGCTACAAGCTTGATTCTGGAACTCCATTGAAGATGAAGGAAATATTATATGTACCAGGTTTGAATGAAGAAAGGTTATAGCGTTGAAATCATAGATGGACAAGTACTCATGTGGCCCAAAGGAAAATAAATTGAGGATGCAATTGTTATTGGTGAAGAGGAAGGAAGTCTATACAAACTCAAGGGTCATCCAGAAGCTGCCCTTGTTCATGAATCCACTAGCCCAAGTGAGCTATGGCATAGGAGGCTTGCTCACATTAACTACAAGGCACTACCTCATGTGAGCAAGGTAGTCATAGGACTACCAAACTTAAAGATTGATCATGATGGCACATGCAAAGGATGTGCAAAAAGGAAGAATATCAAGAACCCATTTCCAAAGAGTGAAACAAAGACCAAAAGTACTTTGGAATTGATTCATTCAGATGTATGTGGACCTATGCCCTCCACATTCTTGAGTGGATATTAATATTACCTTACATTCATTGATGACTACTCAAGAAAGACTTGGATATATTTCCTAAAGGTAAAGGATGAAGTCTTTGGGAAATTCAAGGAATTTAAAGCCTTGATAGAAAATCATTCAGAAAAGAAGATCAAGATACTCAGGACAGATAATGGTGGAGAATACACTTCAAAGGATTTTGAAGTCTTTTGTAAAGAAGCAGGAATTAAGAGGGAACTAACCGCTCCCTACAATCCTCAACAAAATGGTGTTGCGGAGAGAAAGAATAGAACCATTATGGAAGCAGTGAAAACAATGATACATGATCAAGACCTACCTATGTATCTATGGGCTGAAGTAGCCAGGACAGCAGTCTATGTGCAAAATAGACTATCTCATAATGCTCTTGATTTCAAGACCTTGGAAGAAGTGTTCACAGGGAAGAATCCTGAGGTAAATCACCTCAAGATATTTGGATGCCTAGTATACATTCACATTCCAAAAGAAAAGAGAACTAAGCTGGATCCTTCTGGGAAGAAGGGAATATTTGTTGGATATTGTGAAGCATCCAAAGCATTCAGAATATACATCCCAGGATTCCATCATATGGAAATAAGTAGGGATGTGACATTTGATGAAGAGGCAGCTCTCAAGAGATATAGGAAGTGCCAGTATGAAGAAGTATATGAGGAATATGCACCTTCCAGAATTACAGAGGCTGCACCCACCCCTGAAGATATAACACTTGAAGACCATGACATGATAGAACCACAAGAACCCCCTGCTATAAACATATCAAGAAAGAGAAAGCCAGCATGGGCAAGAGACATTATACTAGGAGCAGAAAAGTATGGAGCTCCTGAAGGCTCCACTAGAGTGAGCAAGATACCAAAGTCATTCTCCAGCTATATGGCTTTGATGTGTGATCTTGTAGATCAAGAACCCACTAATAATGAAAAAGCATCTCATAAGAAAGAGTGGGTTGAGGAAATGACAGAGGAATACCAGTCAATAATGAAGAATGATGTTTGGGATATAGTTCCCAAACCAAAGGACAAGAGTGTGGTATCCTCCAAATGGATATACAAGATAAAGCATGCTGTGGATGGTAGCATTGAACAGTATAAGGCAAGGTTTGTGGCCATAGGATTCTCTCAGAAAGAGGTAATTGACTATGAAGAGACATTTGCACCAGTTTCAAGATACACTTCCATTAGAACCATCATAGCACTTGCATCCATGATTAAGTGGAAATTACACCAGATGGATGTAAAGATAGCTTTCCTGAATGGTGTGATTGAGGAGGAAGTGTACATAGAACAACCACAAGGATTTGAGTTTGAAGATAGAAGAACCCACGTATGCAAACTAAAGATGGCCTTGTATGGGTTCAAACAAGCTCCCAGAGCTTGGTATGGAAGAATTGACAGTTTCTTGACAAGTCTTGGCTTTACCAAAAGTAAAGCTGATCCTAATCTTTATCTCAAGGTTATGGATGATGAACCTGTCATACTGTTTCTATATGTGGATGATTTATTTCTGACATGGAATGAGAAAAAAATTATTGAGTGCAAGAAGAAGCTCTCTTCAGAGTTTGAGATGAAATATCTCGGATTTATGCACTACTTACTAGGTCTAGAAGAATGGCAAGGCCCAGAAGGAATCTTTCTCAACCAGGGAAAGTATGCAGTGTAAATCTTGAAGAGGTTTGATATGTTGGAATGCAAATCCATGGCCACTTCCATGGATTATAACTTGAAGCTATTAGATGATGACCCATCAGAGTTAGTGGATATGACTCTTTACAAACAGATTATTAGGTCATTGATGTATCTGACAAAAACCAGTCCAGATATATGCTTTCCTGTGAACACCTTGAGTCAATATCTAGTAGAACCGTGTTCACTTGATTGCGGCAAAGCATGTGATGAGGTACCTAAAAGGTACGATAGAATTTGGTCTAGGTTATCTTAGAGATCATGACTTCAGATTGTATGGCTACACAGATGTTGATTGGGCAGGAAGTGTATCAAACAGGAAGAGCACATCGGGAGGATGTTATTGTCTGGGATCTACCATGATCTCATGGTTTAGCAGGAAGTAGTCTAGTGTGGCTCTCAACACAACTGAAGTGGAATATATTGTTGCTTGCTCTGCTATTTGTGAAGCGATATGGCTTTGAAAGTTGTTATTAGGATTATTTGACTTAGAGATGGACCCCACTGTGATCCTATATGACAACCAGAGTTGTATCAAGATGACAAAGAATCCAGTGTTCCATGATAAGTCAAAGCACATAGAAATCTAATATTTTTATATACGGGATATGGTGCAGAAACGAGCTATCAAGCTCGAGAATGTGAGCACTAACGAACAACTTGCTGATATATTGACCAAACCTCTGTCTCGAGTAAAGTTTAAGTATTTCCGAGACAAGCTTGGTGTAGTTCAGAAGGACCCTCCTCGAAAGGGGGAGTGATATGGTCG
This sequence comes from Larix kaempferi, assembly GCA_027924585.1. Taxonomy (NCBI): domain Eukaryota; kingdom Viridiplantae; phylum Streptophyta; class Pinopsida; order Pinales; family Pinaceae; genus Larix; species Larix kaempferi. The sequence continues at coordinate 1,654,738 of BSBM01001057.1, forward strand.
CTGATGATGAGATTTCCTGCATCGACAGTAAGTTCAATGATATGGATACTTGTATCGATGATGAGGATACTGTATGAGGTTACCTGTTCCGATGATGAGGTCGAAGATGAGGTTACTTGGTCTGACGATTAGGTCGATGTGTGGTCCTTAGACTTTGTCTAAGAGGACGAGAGGACTGCATCGTCCCTGAACGTTTAGTTCAAAATGCACGTGAGAGGACTGCATCATCACTAAACCTTTGGTTCAAAATGCATGTGATAGGACTGCATCATCCCTGAAAATTTGGTTCAAAATGTACGTGATAGGACTGCATCATCCCTAAACCTTTGGTTCAAAATGTACGTGATAGGACTGCATCATCCTTGAACCTTTGGTTCAAAATGCACATGAGAGGACTGCATCGTCCTTGAACCTTTGGTTCAAAATGCACGTGAGAGGACTGCATCGTCCCTGAACCTTTGGTTCAAAATGCACGTGAGAGGACTGCATCATCCCTGAACCTTTGGTTCAAAATGCACGTGAGAGGACTGCATCGTCCTTAAACCTTTGGTTTAAAATGCACATGATTGGACTGCATCGTCCCTGAACCTTTGGTTCAAAATGCACGTGAGAGGACTGCATCGTCCCTAAACCTTTGGTTCAAAATGCACATGAGAGGATTGCATCATCTATGAACGGTTGGTTCAAAATGTACGTGAGAGGATTGCATCATCCCTGAACATTTGGTTCAAAATGTACGTGGTAGGATTGCATCGTCCTTGGACTTATGTCCTAAATTGAGAGGGAATGACCATCCCGTAATTGGATCATGTGTGTTGTAGAGTATGCTTATATGATGTTGTTGATTGAGAGATCCAGATGATGATGTTGTTGATCGAGAGATCTAGATGATGATGTTATTGATCGAGAGATCCAGATGATGATGTTGTTGATCGAGAGATCCAGATGATGATGTTATTGATTGAGAGATCCATATGATGATACTGTTGATCAAGAGATCCAGATGATGAGGCTGTTGATCAAGAGATCCAGATGATGATGATGTTGTAGCTATTCGAGTGCTGCAGAAGATGAAGACTCAATAATGAAGATGTTGATGTTCCAGTATTGAAGATCTTGAAAATATTCCAGTAATTGTTTAAAGTTACTGATGATGTATGAAGAAAGCTTTCAATTATTTATATATGTATCATGTATCATGTAGTTAATGACTCCTTGCTCCTGCAGATGTTGTTATAATATCCTTCTCGTTAAGGGGGAGTGTTGAAATATTGTAACTTCTAAGAATATTATATTTGTACTTTATTATTCTGGAGATGTTCCATTCCTCCGTGGATACCCTATTGTATATCCGGAGATGTTTATTCCTCCGAGAGAGTGTGGTAACTAGGGTTAGTAGATCTCCCATGTGGGATCAGCCCTGAGTTAGCTGTTTAGGGGTTATTAGACTCTCCTAGGAGAAGTTGGCCCTGTTAGGGTGAAAATTCAGTTAGGAGTTGAGTATAAATAGAGGAGGTGTGTTCCTCATTTATCTCCCTCGTTCACTCACTTATGTATTGCGCATAGGAGAGAGAGAGATCTGCATAGGAGGAGAAGGAGCTCTTGTTTGGTGACTACATCTTTGTATTGGTTGATTATCTATATTGACGAAAGCTTTGCTAGGTTTTCTACCCCATGAGGGTTTCCCAAGGTAAATATTTGTCTATCTTGTGATTTTGTTTCTTTCAGTGATCTTGCTTGTGAATTTAGGATAAACTTAACACTTTGTTGTAGCTTCCTTGACCCATTCATTATCACATAATCAAGTAGATTAAAACCAATGTTTCAAAGATTCAAACTTCAGGTCCTTCATGATGACTTGTTTCTACTCACTTTTAATAAGTAGATAATCCATCTTCAACTTGGTACAAATCAAAGTTGCATCCATTGAATTTATCAACCTACAAATGTCTAGAGACTATTCATTTTACCATGTATATCTTTGCAACCTCTAAGTGAAAGTGGACACCTAAAAAAAAATCACAGTTGCAACAAAATACCATTGTCCAATTTGAGATTTTGCCTAGCTCTATGATAAAAAACCCCATAACAAAGAAACACAAGACTCCACTAACCAAATTTCCTCATATTAAGAAGAAAGATTTCCTCATAAAGTCAACATTCACTCTAATATAAACGGTTAAATATTGAAATTATTTTACAATAAATAAAAAAGAATCTATAATATATATATATATATATATATATATATATATATATAACTTGGCACGATGGAGCTCTACATCTCGGCTCCTGTCCTAGGAACTCTCTTGGTGGTTTTTCTTTCTATGGTTTTTAGGCGAAGTTAGAGATGGCTCGGTACTTTTCCTTTTCATTTCTTCACCACAGCTCTCCCCGGTCCGGCCCTTCTCTGAGCCCCCTCGACAATAACTCTATCAAGCTTCGGTCCTTTCTCGCCGCTAGACCTCCTAATCCAAAGGGAGGGCCACCATGTATAATGATATCATGGATTTCGAGGACTCGGACTCAGAACCAGTTTTCTGTATGGACAAAGAGTTCCGCAGCAATTCAGGTCACATTAATTCTCCTCCGTCGTTCAATCCTCTCTCCTCTAAGAACAACTAAACAATGGTAGTAGCAGCCTCGGACTCACACGCTTCGACATTGCCCTGCACGAACAATGATAAGCATAGTAATAAAGCAGACCATCATCCACATGTTGAAAAGAAAAGCATCAGACTGAAGAAAAATTGCCCTGAGCTTGCGGTAGGCAGGGATATCCAACTCACAGAAATACTGGACTATCTGAAATACGCTCTGGTTGGCTAGTTATGTGGAAAATTCACAGGAAAGGAAACTCTTTTATCCTGGATGGATAGTCATTGGCTCCCTGCGATTGGATATACTCCAGACTTCCACATTCTACCCCAAGGATGGTTTCTCTTTAAAGTCAAAGAAGAAGAGGATGATGCAACCTTACTAAATCATCAATGGAACTGGGGACCATCAGGATTAATCCTGAAAAACTGGACAATAAATTTCAATGCTAGAAGAGAACCTCACAACCTCCAGCATATTTGGGTCATCCTGCCAAGTCTCCCTATGGTCTTCTGGCAAAAATATTTCCTGGAATTAATTGGCAACAAGCTTGGCAAATTCGTATCCCTAGAATAAGAATGGGATACCAAGAAAGATAGGCGTTGTGCTTGCATTCTGGTGGAGTTGGATTTAAGTAATGGCCTATTCGAGGAAATTCGATTGGAGATGTGGGGTAGCATATGGAACCAACGCTTGGACGACTGGAAACTGCCATTCATATGCTTCAGTTGCAGAAAGGTTGGCCACCTTCAGAAGGATTGTCCACGATAGCTCGAACGACAGCAGGTTGGAGCTACGAAACCTTATTTCAAAAAGGTGTGGATCAAAAAGAACAAGGTGTCGAGTTTCGTTACATCAGCTCTAAAGGAAGACACGATAAATGACAAGAATGATGCATGTAGGACGAAAAATGTAGCTTCGTCATCACCCCCAGATGTCCAGGACGTGGCATGTGAAAAGGAGATCACAACAATGAAGTCACCAGAGAAGGGCATATTGGCTGACAACACCAGCAAGGATAGAGACTCAAGCTCCGGAAACAGAAAAACTATAGAAGGTATTTATGTTAAAAACCCAACTGTCCCTTTTTTTCCTGATTCTAAGTCAACCTCCCCCCTTCCACATCTTCTTGAGACCCCCTTCTTGGAGGTTCCAACCATGTCTCTCCCTTCCATTAAAACCTCATCCCCCCCTACAAGCAATTTTTCGAATACCCTCTCCCCTCCCTGGTGAGAGTATGGTCTACGCTCCAAGTCCTGACAGAATACTGAGCCATCCATTGTCTCTTTTGGAGGGCTTTCTTTTGACCAACCCCCTAAAACACAAGTTGGCTGGAAATCTCTCCTCTCCAAAGCTTAACTTCAAGCGGCCAAAGACATCAAGGAAGGGAAACAAAAAACCATTGGTAGGGCTCTTAGATTGGATAAAGCCCTCTCTAAGGGTGCTTAATGCTAGCCCTCTCTTTCAACATAAGGGGGCTAGGGGGTGGGCCCAAACAACACACCCTCAAAAGAATAGTCGCGACTCTGAAACCAAAAATACTGATATTACAATAAACAATGATGGAAGGCCACAAAGCGATAGAAGTATTGAACGACCTCTTAGAAGATTGGAAATCGGAAGCAATAGATGTAGAGGTTCACTCCAGGGGTTTAATCACCGCATGGAGTCCAAAACTAATTCGCCTCTCCTCTACTTCTTATAACTCCACTATCAAAACAGAACTGGAGGTTCCAGAATTGGGAATACATCTATCATTTCTCAATGTCTATGGTCCTTTCTACGGGAGAAGAGAATACTGGGAATCTTTGCATAATTCAGGTGCTCTGGATTCACCTTATCTTATCCTAGCTGGCGACCTTAATTTAACCCTAGGAACGGGAGAATTTTGGGGGAAAATTGCTCGCAACAATTCGCTAGCCCTGTTCTTCTATAACCTTTTTGAGGAAAAGAATTTGGTGGATATACAGCCTTCAAAATTTGAACCAACCTGGAGGAACAATCGAGGAAGAGACCAAGCAATATCCAAAAGGTTGGACAGGTTCCTAATTGCATACAATTTGCTCCAGCCCCGCTTAATTATTCGCTCTTCGGTGGAAATTGGGGGGATTTCTGACCACAGACCAATCTCTCTTTCCATTTCTTTTCCAGAGAAGAAACCTCCATCCCCTTTCAAATTTAACCCTACCTGGATGGATAATGTAGACTACTGTAACCTAGTAAAAGAGAACTGGAGGTTGCTTCACCACTCCCCTTCTGAAACATACATGCAACAATTTGCAAACAATCTTTCACAGATCAAAGTTCTCTCTAAAGAACGGGGAAAGAAACAAGTAGCCATCTCCCAGGAAGAGCTCAAGGAGACAGAATCAAAATTACAGGAACTTTACAACACTAACTTAAGTGGTACATTTACTAGTGAGAAGCTACTCTCTTTGAAGGATTTGGAAGGAAAAAGAGTTGATTTCCTAGCAAAGGAAGAACAATTGGCAGCTAAATAGTAGGGAACTGTGGATAGTGGAAGCAGATAAGAAAACCAAATTCTTCCACCGGTATGCAATGCACAGTAAGAATGATCAAGGTAATAGTGCCTTCTCATTTAAAAAGAGAAGTCCAAGGCAGTAGTAGATCATTTTAAGTCCAGATTTATAGCTCCCATAGACTGCCCAATTGCAGTGATTTTGGAGGTAATTAACCTTTTTCCCAGACTCATTACAAATGAAATGAAAGTAGAATTGAGTAAGGAAGTATCAGAGGAAGAACTAAGCGCAGTACTTCATTCCTTCCAAAAAGGAAAGAGCCCGGGTCCGGACGGGATCACTTTGGAATTTTTCATAGGTTTTTTTTATCTATTGAAAGAGGATCTTCTTAAAGTAGTTAAGGAATCTCAAAGATCTAGGAATTTTTTGAGGGCTCTAAACTCAACATTCATCACTCTGATCCCTAAAAAATAGAAAGGAGAATCCTTCAAAGATTTCAGACCCATAGCTTGATGCAATCTGGTCTACAAAGTAATAGCAAAGGTTATTGGTCAAAGGTTGTGTTGATGTATATGTAACTTCGGAATGTATTTCACATATATGTATATTGTATTCCTACAGATATGTCATTATTCCTCTATACGGAAGTGTTTGTATTCCTATAGAGATGTTATTATTCATCTATATGGAAGTGTCGTCATTTATATTGTAAGTGTCGTAACTTATACTCGATGGGTTATTAGACCACCTTGTTGGGGTCGGCCCTGTATAAGTCATGTGGGTCGAAGGGTTATTAGACCACCCTATTGGGGGTCGGCCATTTGGGTCAAAGGGTTATTAGACCACCCTATTAGGTGTCGGCCCAGTCAGCATTATGTTAAGTGGTTAAGTTGAGGCCGACCTAGTTGAGTAAAGGTCAAGTCAAGTTAGTGTATAAATAGAGAGTGTGTCTCTCTCATTTTACACATTCTATTATCTCACTCACACTTTGGAGAGTGGTGCACTTGTGGAGGAGGAGGCTCTGCTGCTAGGAGAAGACTATCTCTTGTATTCTGGTTGTATCATTGCTCTATCTATCTCTGAGGAAGTTATTGGGGTTTTTCACCTTTACGGTTTTCCCCAAGTAAACTCTGTGTCTCTTGTGTGCTTGCATTATTGTGTCCATGATTGATATGCTGTAGATTTGCTGTACATGTTGTTCTCTCAGTTAATATCCTAGATCAGATTGAAGTAAATTCTGAAAATTTAACATGGTATCAGAGCTAGCCTGAAAGAAGGCATGATATGGCATGTATGACACTTGTTGCACTTACGATGCTAGGGCTTGATATAGCAAAAACCATTCATCATATCACTTTCGCTATAAATCCGTTTTGGCGATGTTTTTGGGTCTAAAACTTTTACAAGTCGAATATTAGATCCCCATGTACCTTGTGTCCAAATTAAAACCTCTAATTCATTGTACTTTGTGATTTATGATCTATACAATATAGGGTTTCTGCCTCTTCCAGATCTGAGTCAAAAACAGGTGACCTTGGAAAAAAGGTCGTAACTTGGGCTAGGAAGCTCCAAATGAAATTTCGTAAAAAGTGACAGGTAGTACACAGACTTTACTATCTCAAGAAACTTTTTCAGAGACTGAAGTTGAACCAGTGACACGTGGCACGCCGTACAAGTTCACTATCCTATTTTATCCCATAAACAGGTCACGTTGCGACACTTGGCATAACTCTCTCTCAGAGAATCCAATTGAGGTCAGACCTAACGGGATGGAAAGATGATAGGTCGGGCTATCTTAGGAAACATTTTCAGACCCTGTGGATCAAAAATTTCAGAGTTACACAAGAAAAAATCAAGTACATATTTCTGTCAAAACAGAATTATGTTTTAGCACCTTCATTCATGGCTTCCCGAATTTAGGGTTTCGGAGAAAGTTGGAATTCTTGTAATCAGACACCACGGCTGAATGCTACTCATCAAAATCAAAATTTAGAGACCAAGATCAGAATTTTTGGTTGGGAAGAAGGTCGGGCTTGATCAGACCCTAGTTCGAGACTTTGATCAAAAGTGGAAAATTAGGGCTTCTGTAAAAATGGGAATTTTTGAAATATGTGACCACGGCTGGAAGCTCCTCAGAAAAATAGAAGCTTAGAGCTTTGGATCAAACCTTTAGATTGGGCAGAAGATTGGGCTTCATCAAACCCCAGTTCAAGGTCACATCTAGTGAATCCAGAATTTTCAAAGGCAAAATTGAGGAGTGAAACTTTGCAGTTTTCAAATTCTGAATATACCAGCTTGATCAGCTCATCAAGGCGCATATTTCTATCCTTTCAGAAGTTTGAAATTCAAAGTTTGAATTTTTGTGGTTTCTATGACAAACCCTAATACAGCTCCAGATCTAGTTCCTGCAAATCAAGTGGATTGGTTTAATCCTAAAAGAGGGTGGATTGGTCACCTGCATAAGTGAAGAAGTTCCTGTTTCAAAGGGAGATGAGGCTAAGGCCTTACATAAGAAGATTACAAGCAATCTCAATAGGTATGACTCATCCAGGTATGTCTCGAGATTTGTTCATGATTAATTTTATGATATGTTTGTCTTCATGTTATTACGGTTAGAGCAATCTTGATTTGAAATTTGTCGTATCACCTTAACAAAATTATGAATGCATGCATTACGGTGTTGACACTTATGATTGTACTAATGCATTATGGTGTTGTATGAGGTTTATGTTGTCCGCTAACATGAAAGGTACACCAAGAAAGACAAATCATGTTCTAGTTCAAGAACATATGATCATGATGACATGAAGACAAAGATTCATCCATTGTCATGGATCACTTAGAAAATCTACTTACGAGGTATGTATAACTTGGTTCTACAATGGATAACTTATGAGACATGCAGGTTACTAGCACAAGTCATTGAAGAAGAACAAGAAGACATCATGTGAGTATGTTAGACATAACTAGCTATCATGCTAATCCAGGTATGTTTTTCCTATATCAAGATAGAATCCTACCTTGTGTTAGGATCTTATACTGTTGTGTTGTTGATAATGATTATTCATGAAGTCATAGGTTTGAATAGTCATGGTTGTATGCATATTATGTTTCTTACCATAATTGATGATTTAGCTAACCAGAAGAGTCCTATGATCAAATAAGAATATGCATGAGTAAAAGAAGACTTCCCTGAAACCTTGAATACTAATGTTTATTATATGTGTTTGAAATGATCCTGACAATACATGCTTGAGATTATTGTGTTTTGATAATATTAAGATTATACTAATGAATGTTTGATTATGTATGAGACCTAGAGAATAACACAATGATGATACTAACAAGCATGCATAGGGATTGAGAATGAATATAAGTTCAAGGACAGGTAATCCAAGAAGCAAAGATCAAGAGGGAGCTCACTCCAGTAGTTTCTGCGAGGATGCAGATATCCAAAGGGAGTTGACCATCCTTCTGCATTCCACAACAGAAAGGTGTAGAAGAAGCTACTTCAGTAGCTCCTGCAAGGAAGCAAAGACTCAAAGGGAGTCCACCCAACAAACAAACAAAGATAAGTATTTTAATTACCATTCCTTACATATTTTTTTGTTTAAATAAAATTGTTCAATGATGTATAGGCTTATGTTCCTAGACTTAGGATATGTATTGTGCATATTAGAATGATTGCATTAATGAGCAGTATACTACTAATATGCATTTGATGGGTAAGTGGCCTATGGAACTGTACAACATTCCATTGCTACTTATGTAGAATGAAACCTCTTTGTTGACATGTTAGGAGTTGTGCACACTCTTAACAATGTTCTGGTAGAGATTGGAAGGCATCTAGAAAGTTACGGGATATGGATAAATGTTGTATTGAAGCATTGGCTAAGATAATTGCATGACTGTATGACATATTTCTTTATGTGTAAGAATTTGTTCTAAAAACTATGAGATGTTTTCTAATCAAGCAATTTAACTTGTTGTGTAGAAAAGATCATATACCATCACCTACAAAAGAAGGACTACAACATTTGTTCAGCAACAAAGTTATCTATTGAAAATATTGAAGATATTGAAGTTCCCAGGATCTGGGAAGAATGCCATGATCGAGGAGTACAATTCGATCATGAAGATGTTTGGGATGCAGTCCCAAGACTTGAAGGGGAGTCTGTAGTGACTTCCAAGAGGATCTACAAGATCAAGCATGCTGCAGGTGGTAGCATAGAGACTTTTGCTCCTATAGCCAGATACACTTCCATTAGATCCGTAATTGCTCTGGCTGCAGTGATGAAGTGGAAGATACACCAGATGGATTTCAAGACACCGTTCTTGAATGGTGTAGTTGAACAAGAAGTGTATGTGGAGCAACCACTTGGTTCTGAGACACATGACAAGGAGTCATATATGTGCAGAACTTGGTATGGTAGGATAGACAGCTTTCTATCCAGTTTGGGCTTTACCAAGAGTAAAGCGGATTCCAACCTTTACTACAAGGTTGAGGAAGGCAATCTAGTGACACTACTTTTGTATGCGGATGACCTATTTATCACAGGTGAAGATAGATTGATTGCCGATACGTAGTGGAAGCTTGCTACCAAGTTTGAGATGAAGAACTTGGGTATGATGCACCACTTTCTAGATATGGAGGTGTGGCAGAGTGCAGATGGAATCTTCCTTGAACAAGGGAAGTATGCAGTAGAGATCCTGAAGAGGTTCGGGATGATGGACTACAAGGCCATGGCCACACCTATGGCATCGAAACTGAAGCTTTTGTGTGATGCTTCATCTGATCCGGTTGATGTCACTGTGTATCGTCAGATGATTGGGTCCTTGATGTACCTGACGAACATGAGACCATATATTTTCTTTGTGGTGAACACATTGAGCCAGTTCCTGATAGATCCGAGGAGTGTTCACCTGGTTGCTGTAAATCATATTCTGAGGTACCTGAAGGGTACGATTGACTATGGGCTCAAGTATGACGTGAATCAAAAGTTTAATCGCCAGGTTTATGTTGATTCAGACTGGGTAGGCAGTGCTGCAGATAAGAAGAGCACATCTGGGTGTTGCTTCAGTATGGGATCAGATGTGATATCTTGGTTTAGTAGGAAGCAGTCCTGTGTAGCACTGAGTACAGCCGAAGCAGAGTATGTTGCAATGGATGAGTAGGTTGCAGATGTATTGACCAAGCCATTGGCCAGAGTGTAGTTTGAGTACTTCAGAGAGAGGCTTGGTGCACTTCAGATCGAGGTTCCTTCCAAAGGGAAGTGATGAGTCCGGAAGATGCAGATGCACATGAGCTTTTCTGACATGGTTGATGTGTTCTCCCATGGTCGTGATGTAATTACTGAGCCATTTTTCACATGGTGGTAGATGTGTTCTCCCATGGTGAAAAAGTAAGGGCTGGAGCCTTCCCTGAATGGTGGTAGATGTGTTCTCCCATGTCGGTGGTGTAAGTGTTGGATGATGTGCATATGGGATGTGCTTTGTGGACGATGCGATGATCTGAAGAGGACGATGCTATGATGATCAGGAGGATCATGGATGATGAGCATCAGGACGATGCTCCAGTTACTACTATGTATATGTGTATGCATCATGTTGGATGCTTGTTATGATCAGTTGGATCATTTATATATATATGCATCATGTTGGATGCTGGATATGATCAGTTGAATCATTTATGTATGTATGCATCATGTTGGATATGATCAGTTGGATCATTTGTATGTATTTTGTATATGCATCATGTTGGATGCTTGGGCCATGTATCTGTATATGTATCAGGTGGATACATTGTGTGGATCATGTATCAGTGTATGTATCAGGTGGATACATTGTATGATTAGGTAGATCATGTATGATGATATGTATCAAGTAGATACTTGGTATGCATCAGGTGGATGCATTGTATGATCAAGATGATCATGGATGACGAGCTTCTCCAAATGACATGCAGCAGGATGTTGCAGTGATGATGATCAAGATGATCATGTGTACATTAGGATGATGTATGGTGAGTATCAAGATGATACTTTGTGGCCGTTGATCAGGTTGTGCAGATGAGCATGTCTGGGAGATCCTATAGGTCGGAGTTGTGTACCCGTAACAGCTTGGGATGCTCTTTCAAGACATTGCTCTGGGAGGACATGTAATTTGTGCCCTGAGAGATCGTCAGGTCGGAGTTGTGTACCCATAACATCCTGAGATGCTCTTGCGAGGTTTTGTCCTATGGCATGTAATTTGCTCCTAGGAGATCTGGACAGGATGAAAAATGCCTCAGATGCTTCAGCCAGGTTTTTCCATGACCACATGTAATTTGCTCCTGGGAGATCTGGACAGGATGAAAAAGGCCTCAGATGCTTTAGCCAGGTTTTGTGGTGGACCACATGTAATGTGCTCCTGGGAGATTCGACAGGTAGAGCTGTGTGCTCTTAATAGCCTGGGATGCTTCAGCTAGGTTTTGTGGTGAGATCACATGTAATGTGCTCCTGGGAGATTCGACAAGTAGAGCTGTGTGCTCGTAACAGCCTGGGATGCTTCAGCCAGGTTTTGTGATGGGTCACATGTAATGTGCTCCTAGGAGATCCGACAGGTAGAGCTGTGTGCTCATAATAGCCTGGGATGCTGTGGCCAGGTTTTGTGACGCACATAATAAGTCCTGAGGATTCCATAGTATGGCCAGTGATGATGAATACCTGCAGGTGGTGGGCCTACATCCAGTATAAAAAAAGAACTGGCTCTGTAGAACTTCCTATGATGAGTAGATTCAGAGATTGATTGAGATAGCAGCAGCAGTGATGATGATGATGACTCGATGACGATTATCCAGTGACGATGATCCAGAGAAGATGACTTGTGATAGAAGACCTGTGTCGAGAAATACCTTCCTAGTTAAGAGGGAGTGTTGATGTATATGTAACTTCGGAATGTATTTCACATATATGTATATTGTATTCCTATAGAGATGTTATTATTCCTCTATACGGAAGTGTTTGTATTCCTATAGAGATGTTATTATTCCTCTATATGGAAGTGTCGTCATTTATATTGTAAGTGTCGTAACTTATACTTGATGGGTTATTAGACCACCTTGTTGGGGTCGGCCCTGTATAAGTCATGTGGGTCGAAGGGTTATTAGACCACCCTATTGGGGGTCGTCCATGTGGGTCAAAGGGTTATTAGACCACCCTATTGGGTGTCGGCCCAGTCAACATTATGTTAAGTGATTAAGTTGAGGCCGACCTAGTTGAGTAAAGGTCAAGTCAAGTTAGTGTATAAATAGAGAGTGTGTCTCTCTCATTTTACACATTCTATTCTCTCACTCACACTTTGGAGAGTGACACACTTGTGGAGGAGGAGGCTCTGCTGCTAGGAGAAGACTATCTCTTGTATTCTAGTTGTATCATTGCTCTATCTATCTCTGAGGAAGTTATTGGGGTTTTTCTCCTTTATGGTTTTCCCCAAGTAAACTATGTGTCTCTTGTGTGCTTGCATTATTGTGTCCATGATTGATATGCTGGAGATTTGTTGTACATGTTGTTCTCTCAGTTAAGATCCTAGATCAGATTGAAGTAAATTCTGAAAATTTAACAGGTTGAAACCAATCCTCAGTGAAGTAATCACATAAGAGAAATTTGGATTTATTTTTAACAGACAAATACATGATGTTGTCTCCCTCGCACAGGAAGCCATCCACACCATAAAGCAGGAAAAACTATATGCCTTTTCTCTCAAGCTAGACCTCTCCAAGGCTTATGAAAATGTAAGTTGGACCTTCCTTCAATTATTATTGATACAAATTGGAATGCCAATTAAAATAGTGGACTGGATAATGGGATGCATTCAATCAACATCCTATGTTGTCCTAATCAATGGATCACTTTCCCATTTCTTTCGTCCAACAAAAGGAATTCGACAGGGTTGTCCCCTATCTCCCTTTCTTTTCCTCCTTGCAGCAGATGCCTTAAGTCGCCTAATTCACAAAGTAAGAGAGGATGGAACAATCAAAGGAATCAGGATCTCCAACACAGTATCGTTAACTCACACTCTTTTTGTGGATGATGTACTTCTTTTGGGCGAAGGGACCCATGAAAATTTTCTAGCATTCACGAAGATATTGGACTCATACAAAAAAGCTACAAGAAAGGTCATCAATATAGAAAAGCCCAAGTTGGATTACAACAACCTTCCAAAAGAGATGACAACCAGTCTAGAAAGGTCCTTCTCTTTTCCTATTTCCCATATCTTAGAGGGTTTCAAGTATTTAGGTTTCTCACTCAATCCCAATGCATATGCATTTCAGGATTAGCTATGGTTGTATAAGAAAATTGAATCTCGAATCACACTCTGGGCCAACTGATTCTTATCCAAAGGAGGCAGATTGGTATTGCTCAAAGAAGTACTCCAAAGCATTCCAGTCTACTAGGAATCAATAGCTTACATTCCTAAAGGCATTCTAGTTAAAATAAGAAAGAAATGTTTCTCTTTTCTCTAGACGACAAGCAAGCAACGACAAGGAATTCCTCTAGTCAAATGGACCACTCTCTCTATGCCAAAATCAATGGGAGGATGGGGGATAAAAAATCCAGATCTATTTTGCAAATCACTAGCAGCAAAAACTCTTTGGAGACTAGCGGATTCCCCCAACTCATTGTGGGGCAGAACAATGACTACAAAATACTGTCAACCCCTTTCAATTTTAGATTGGTTCAGACAACCCGTTAAAAGCTTCAAAAACTGGTCCATTTGATGGAAAGCTCTTGTCCAAGCCTTCCCCCAAATAGGTAATTGGGTCGCGTGGAGGATAAGCGATGGACGTAGTGTGCGTGTGGGAGAAGACCCATGGGTGGGTGCAAGATATGACTTCAAGATCCCAGCTGATCTAATCGCGGAACTACACTCCAAAAAACTTCTCACCTTGGACGATGCCCAAACACACCAGGTAGAGATAAGGAACAGAGACAGATGGAAATCGGCCTTTCAGCTAGGTTTAAGAGGTGATAAGGCAGAAGCCTGGAATCGTTATATAATAACCCTGGCTAAATCCTTCATCTTCCTCGGGGAAGGAGAACCAGACAAACTGATATGGACCAAGAACAGTAAGGATGGGAGTTTCTCTGCAAAGATCGGATATGAAACATCCAGTAACTCACTCCCGATAGGCGAACCCCATAACTAGTGGAATAAAATTTGGAAAATCCCTGCCCCCATTAAAACTACCATTACTCTCTGGCTGGCTCTAAGCAACAAACTCCTTACCTGGGAAAACCTTCAAAAAAGAGGATTTCAAGGTCCTAGTATATGTGTGCTCTGTAATTGTGCAAAAGAGATGATCCCTCACCTTTTCTGCACTTGTCCCTTTGCAGGCTATGTATGGGAAAAAGCTACTGGAAGTCTAAACGTTTCAATGTCTTTGAAGCCAGAATCGCTGGAACAAAATGTAGATGAATGGTGGCAAGAAAGAAGGGTATGTTCATTTAAAGCCTTTCCTATCCTCTTCGTTTTCAGCATTTGGGAGGCTCGTAACAAGGCGATTTTCCATAATTATGATATCCCTCCAGATGTTACAGTTTATGTGCTTCTGCAAAAAACCAAGGAACACAAGTCTAAGCCAGCAGAAAAATCTCAAAGGAAACTATCTTTCCCACCAATAAATAAAGAACATCCTTGGGCTTACTTCAATGGAGCAACTCAGGGAGACCCTCCCCTTGGAGGAGTCGGAGGGATTATTTATCTCTTAGATAGCAGTAAGTGGCAAATCAAATACGCTCCAGGTTGTGCCTCCAAAAGTAAAGCTGAACTCGCAACCCTATGGGCAATCTTAAGGATTGCATCAGAAAAGCAACTTAAGACTTTGCAGCTCTTCGGAGACTCCAATATGGTCATAGATTGGGCAAATGGGAAGATTCGAATCAATGCTCCGCATCTGCGCCATCTTTTGCTTTCTATTAAAGAACTGATAACATCATTTGAACAAGTCAACTTCACACATATATACAGAGAACTGAATTCGGAAGCCGACAAATTGTCAAATCTAGCACTTGCCCTCCCTCCTAGCCTTATAGATGTGGAAGGTCGAACTCATGATCAAATAGATGTCTATTTTGCAGAAATGTTATAGTGAAATCAAATATAGAAGTAATGATCATTTTGTAGTCGGAAAGACAGCCAGAATTATGCTTGAATATGTAAATTTATGAAACACAATTTATATAACTCTTTTGATATATAATGAAGTCTTTTAAAAACAATTTATGATCACTCTTTATTTAGAATGATAGATATTTTCCTTTTGAAAAATATATATATATAACCAACCAACATTAAAAAAAAAAAACACATAAATGTTTGTTTCCTTCTAGATTATAAAATGTACAAAAACATAAATATAAAGATAAAGTTACAATGGGAACAACTCATAATTTAAAACATAAAATTGGAATGTAAGACTTACACATATCTAATTATATAACTAAAGTAAGTGACAATTTCTTAACAAGTTACAAAATGCATCTAACATAACATATATTTAAAGTCATAAAACTATTTTAAAATATTTCTAATGTAATCATTTTCTAACCATTCAAGCACTATATTTACAAAAGTATGCATTTCAAGATGCCACCAAAAAATCATTCTGCAGATCAGTTAACTACTATATTCACAATAAAATATTTCTCCTGGACGCCCCACCGCACAGGGATGAGCTGTTCTTTCTTCGTGTCCAATTCTGAATATTTAATGTGTACATGTTCATGTTGAAACGCCCTCAGAAGCAGCCGTTAATTGCACGTATCGCCCTTTCGTCATACATATCTTTTACATTGTTCCGATATTTCTCCTTAATTTCGCTGAAACTCACGCATTTTACAGATTGGGAGATCCATAAAAATAGCCGCCAAAGTTCGCGGAAGTGCAATCCAATTACGTGATTTGTAATTGGGTTGGACAAGTGGTTGACTCATCATTATTATAGAGTTTTTTTTTCAGTGAAAAAATTATAATAAAGTTCAACAAAAGTATCATGTTATTTATAAGAATTAAACCCAAATGAAGAGGACAATAATCTTTCCTTCTAACCACCCAAACTACAACTAATAAACAGATAAAATAAAACTTTACCCTAACTACCTACAAAATTGTTTTAAAAAATAATATGAATGAATAATACTCTTTCAAACAATCGTTAAAATTATTGGAATAAGATTTAGATTTTAAATTAATTGTAATAAACACCATAGTTTAAAACACTTAGCTTCTAGCATTCAAATTATTAAAATAAATAATTTATTTATTTTTGAAATAAACTTGTTTTTAAATCATTATACCATCAAAACCATGTGTCTTGAATCCTTCTATTTCCATACCCCAACAGTTATTCTATTTCTAAACTGGTGTCGAATTATGGTTGCCTTTATTCAAACTAACATTGCGTGGCGACCAGAACAATTCGCTGGCCAAAGAATTGGTCTAATTTCGCAATGACGGTGCTCATTTGTATTGAGAATATTAAATAGAATGAAGTATATGTAGTTTTTTAATTTTTAATTATTTTGATAGTGTTTAGATATAATTTAAGATTTTGGAATTTTTTGAGTGGATTAATAAGATCAAATCAAGTGTAATAAGTATACAATCTAGATTCATTCCATGGTTTTTGTATCTTGTTATGTTTAAATACATCTTGATTAAGATTTAAATAAACTTTATATCTTAGAATTTGGGGTGGACTATCATCTATGTTTTTCCTAGATTGTAGGAGGATGGACAATTGTATAGATTGATTCTATGGAATTAAACAATTATAAAAAATCATAATATCAAAAATAGACTGTAGCTTATGCATGGATAAATGGCAGTTGATGCATGGATAACAAGTGATTACAACAACAAGGCATGGAGTACAAGTAATTCAGATAACTAGTTCATAACACTTAACTTCTGACCTATTGTGTTCATAAACAGATAGTTGATGCATGGATAATAAGTAATTACAACAACAAAACATGGAGTACAAGTAATTTAGATAACTCATTCTCAACACTTAACTTATAACCTATTATATTTACAAACCATAAGGTAAGTGACTGTGCTAATTAATTAAATAAAATTCTGCATAATAGCCATTGACATGTGACTTCTCGGCGGCTGATCAAAATGAGATTACTCGAATGGTTGCCTTATTGAAACGAACATTGCGTGGCGAGAAGACAATTGGCTGCCTGCTTTCTTCGTTTCATGCTGGACAATGTTGATAGAGAATCTTGTACAATTTCGGGAATCGGAAGTAATGACGTTGCTGATTTGTATTAAGAATAATTAAACAGATTGAAATTTATGCAGTGTTTTTAACTCATAATTATTATAATTAAATAAAGATTAGGATGTTCATCATAGCCGTTGACATACGACTTCTTGGGCGGCTGATGAAAATGAGACAGGCTCGACTCCAATGCTTATCAAGTTGCACGGTTCTGACGAAAGTGAAGTGAAGCTACCTCTAACGGCTACTTCCATGGCCCACTTCTCAACCTTCCCAATGGCCAATGCGCATTCACATTTTACAATGGTCTAAATATGTAAATACACTGGGAATCTACACATCTTTGTTTATTTTATGCCTGGAAATTACTATGAATTTTCCATATTAGGGAAAGCGTCGCCTAATTTATCCAACTTAACTTCACAGCCGCCCATGAGATGTTTCACGCTGGATATGTCTCACCCTTCAATATTGTCGGCCTTCATCTAATCTCTAGCCGTGTTCTATTCGTCTTCCTGTTCAACATTCCTTAGTACAGACGGATTCTTTGTGTCACGCGTTTCTGCTACGCACCGCTAATTTATCCTTCTGCAGTACCTTCTGGGAGCCTCCTCATTCCGCTATCCTTCGTTCATCCTGGGAGGCTTCGCGGGCTTCTGTTCCTGATGCTTATCCAGACTTAACTCATTCTTCATCATCCTTCCTTCCAGTGAGAGTTGAAACATTTGAATCACAAAGAAAACCAAAATCATCCATCCAAATGACTAATCGAACTCATGTTGCAGGGCCAGAGGATGGGGGAACAGAGCAGACAACTCGTGATTCTCCCAAAAACAGAGCATTAATGTACTCTGGATTATTTGACATTAAGAAATCCAGGCCCAATTTAAAGTTCTTTCTGGTTTTGATCTTACTTTCATATCTCGTAGGCTTTTGCTGGATTAGTTGGGTTAGTCCAATCCTCAAGCTGTGTAAGCCATCCTTGCCACTGTTTTATGCCTAAAATGTTTGCTCTCTTTGTCAATATTTTGTCAGTTGCAGGTTTCAAAGGATGCTTTTATAATATCTTGTTAATGAAATATGTTCGTTTCCTGTTGCAGATAGCCGCAGCGAGGAGATGATTTACACAGATATATCTTTGCAAACTCGTATCTTTCTCCCAAACCAGCAGCCATTGAAAACCCAGAAAGAGATCTTCCAGTCAAGATCGAACACACAACCCAGCAGTGTGGGATGTTCTTCTCTCATCGACGGTAAATAACCACCGATTCGCTACATGAAATAAGCGCAGAGGCTTAAGTATGATGATGAAACTAATTTGCATATTTATTGTACTCTGCTTTCTCAGGTGTAGGTGTAGAAAAAGTTAATAACACTCAACGGTATGGCAGCGAAATTCTGTGCTGCGATCGTTCACAATTTCGGACAGATGTATGTTATATGAGCGGGGATGTGCGAACCTACTCTCAATCTGCCTCTGTTTTTCTGTACTCCAATGATAATAAAACTACAAGAGAGGAGAAAATCAGGCCATATACACGGAAATGGGAGAGCAGTGTCATGAGCACGATTGATGAAGTCAATCTCAAAATACTGAGTCGGAGAGATGAGAATGAGCAACAAATTTCGTGCCAAGTGCAGCACACTGTGCCTGCAGTAGTGTTCTCCACAGGAGGATACACAGGAAATGTTTACCATGAGTTCAACGATGGTTTATTGCCTCTCTATATAACTTCACAGCATCTCCAGGGGGAAGTTGTGTTTGTCATTCTTGAATACCATGATTGGTGGATGATGAAGTACCAAGATCTTGTGAAGCAGCTGAGCAAGTACCCAGTTATTGATTTCAGGGGGGATAAGAGAGTCCACTGTTTTCCAGAGATGATTGTGGGGATGAAGATACATGATGAGTTGACCGTGGATCCACAGCTCATGAAAGATGGTAAGACCATCAGGGAATTTCAGTCGCTCCTTGGTAAGGCGTATGGTTCCCCTACATTAAGCCCTATGGTTGGATTCACTAACTTGATTAACGACTCCTCTACTGTTCCTCTTGATGGATTAAACAGTACTTCTGGGTCTATGAACGTTAGCAACGGTTTAGTGCACAGCGCCTTAAAGCCCAAATTGGTTATAATTTCTCGACAGAAATCGAGAGTAATGCTGAACCAGAAGGCAATAGAAAAATTGGCTGAGAGAATAGGGTTCCAAGTGGAAGTTTTAAATCCGAAACCAACCACAGAAATGGCAGAGATGTTCAGAGCTTTGAATTCATATGATGTTATGCTGGGTGTCCACGGTGCTGCAATGACACACTTTTTGTTGATGAGACCTGGTTCTGTGTTTATACAGATTGTGCCGTTGGGTACAGACTGGGCTGCTGCCACTTATTATGGACAGCCAGCCATGAAATTGGGACTGAAATATGAAGAGTACAAAATCTTTCCAGAGGAGAGCTCTCTGTATGAGAGCTATGAGAAGAATGATCCTGTTCTTACAGACCCGGACTCCATAAACAGCAAGGGATGGTGGGAGACGAAGAAAGTGTATCTGGATGGACAGAATGTAAGACCGTCGTTGAAACGTCTGAAAAAGTTCCTAGTCAGTGCGTATGACTATTCTCTGTCCAGTGCACACAAAAGAACAGAAATGGGAAATTTACAAAATGATTGAACAGACAGTTAGTGTATCATAACAGGCAGAGCAACTGAGGCAGTGATTCGTTGGCATTAATTAATTTGGTGGTGGCTTATATTCTTCATTCACAATACAGACAGAGGTCGGATTGGCATCGGCTTTAGGGGGAGTCGACACACAGACTCGGAATTGGAAAGAGAGACGACAGACAGAGAGAAAGATAGAAATGTAATGGTGGCCCCTGAGGCAGGACATGTATAAGGAAACACGCCATTCAGATTTCTAGGAAAGGAAAGAATGTACAGTGAAACTAGCACATTTATTTATTGGTTTATATAATTAATTTATTGTAAAATGCTTGCGTTTACTTCTAAACGACATAAGTTTCTAGTGTCAAGATATTGTGGTTTGTTGGTGAAGTTATTGGTGAGATTAGATGAATTTCATTTCATAACTCAGGTTCAATTTCAAGACATCCTGTAAGTTAGATTAGCGACCGACCTATTACTTCTAAACGACATAAGTTTCTAGTGTCAAGATATTGTGGTTTGTTGGTGAAGTTATTGGTCAGATTAGATGAATTTCATTTCATAACTCAGGTTCAATTTCAAGACATCCTGTAAGTTAGATTAGCGACCGACCTATCATCAATAAATAAAGATTCAACAATATCAAAACCAAACATGTCTAAAATATTGAATAATTCCCTATAGAAAAGGAACACGTCAGGACACCGTGGACAAACCCAATGCCACATCAGGAATGTATACAGAAGCCACGAATTTTGTTAGTAAGGACTTTATATTATAATTTATAAGCTCAACGAACATGTACTTTGCACACATTACAAAGACCCCGTTTCGTTAAAAAATACATGGACTCACAATTTCACAAACTTATGTAACCTGTGTGTCCTGCAAGTTACAGTGATTTAGCATTTAATCTACGACAAACTTATGTAATTAACTATGTAGGAAGGCTAATAAAACTTTATCTTGAAGTACGGTTCATGTGCTTGAAAATTTTCAGGAGTTTCTTTAATGTATTGAATCTTTCAGCTCTAGCTCCAGGTTTATCCATTATAAATTACAACTTTTGATGTATTTAATCTTTCCATTTTACCTCTAGGTTTTCTAAACTCGAATCTATTAAGTATTGAGAGATTTTAAGTATTGAAAGATTAAATTTATTGAGGTATAACTATTTTTACCATTTAATTTCATGTCATTTATTAGTTTTAATAAAAAATAATTACACCCCAATGAATTTGATCTCTCTTGAATGCTTGGCAAATCCAAGTTTAGAATGGACCTATGCTAGTTTTTTATATATATATATATATATATATATATATATATATATATATATATATATATATATATATATATATATCATGTGGTTTATATTATTTTTGTTTTTTTAATGCATAACATTAGCAATGTTTGAACGCTTCTCCCCCATACTTCTTGTAAAGCACAGATTTTGTTAGTTTTAAACTAAATATTGGAAGAAAGTTACATATGTACTTTTAATTGTAAATAGAAAAATATGTCCATATGGTTATTTTTCTCAAGTTTATTAAACAAACATGTGAACTTGCAATGTATATAGGGGAGAGGAGTTGAGTTACTAGTGTTGTATTTTTTTTTACTAGTAGTGGTGCAACTTAATTCTCCAGGTTCACGACCTCTTTTTTCCTCCAAATTTTAATGACATATACTTTTGCATGTTCTTTATCTAACCATATTGGTCTTGAGGTGTGACTCATCCAAATGATGCCATGTCAATCCCAAAGTTCCAAGTTGTCTACTCTTAATGTGTTTTAGTGTATTTTTTATTGGGACCAATGCTTGAACATTGATGTGACTTAAAATTATATTTCAAATTTTAAGTATTTATTTTATTTCAAAATGTAGAAGAAAGTTTTTTGATAAATAATTTTAAAAACATGAAAATATTGACAATGACTTGTACATAAAATACTTTTATGAACCACTTATGGTAGCTAGTTTTTCCAAGATTGAGGTCAACCAACACCACTCCTCTCTACATTACTGGTCACCCCATTCCCTCCACTGCTGGCACCCCATTCCATCACTGGCTCCTCTCCCCTAATGAGTACAATCACATAATTACATAATTAAAGGTGGTTGATATATGTCCATTGGCGTGAGGATTAGTAGATTTTTTAATTAAAATATTATTATTAAAAAATATTAAAACATATATGATATTTGATTATGTCAACCATTGTCAATCATTGTTGACCATGCTTGCTGATGGTTGATTATGTTTGAAGAAGGTTTGACTAGATGTGATTATAGTTGACTAGATTTGAACATGGTTGACCATGGTAGCTTATGATTGACGATACTTGATTATGGTTTACTATGTTTGATTAGAGATGATGATGTTTGATTATGTTTTACTATAGTTGAACATGATTGACTAAAGCTGACCATGGTTGACCATGTTTGACTATGGTTGAGTTGGTTGACTATGGATGACTTTAGTTGACCGTGGTTGGTCATGTTTGACTGTGATTAACTAAGTTTAATTGTCATTGACCATGTTTATCCATAGTTGTCTATGGTCAACCATGCTTATACTCGAGGTTACAATGGTTGACTTTAGTTAGCCATGGTTGACTATGGATAGCTTTGGTTAGCCATGGTTTAGTATGTTTTATGATGGTTGACTATATTTGACCATGGTTAACCATAATTGATAATGGTTTAACCATGAGTGACCAAGGTCTACTATAGTTGACCATAGTTCGACAATGGTTAATAACTACGGTTCATTATGTTTGGTTTGTGTTAACCATGTTTGATTATGTTTGACCAATATTTGACTATGGCTTCCCAGACCAAGGTTGACTAAGAGTGACCATGGTTGAATTTCATGATCATGGTTGAATTTGGTGATAATGATTGATTATGTTTGAATATGAAAGAGAATGGTTAACCATGTTTGCGTATTTCTAACTTTGGTTATCCATGATTGACTTTGGTGACCATCATCGGATATGGTTGACTATGGTTAGCCATGCTTTATTATGGTTGACTATGGGTGATCATGTTGACTATGGTTGATTATAGTTGATGTTGTTGACCATGTTTAACTATGGTTGACATTGTTTGACCGGAGATGATAATGTTTAAACATGGTTTACCATAGTTGACTTTTAGTGAGCACTGTTAGCCATGTTTGACTATGCTTGACCATGTCTACCATGTTTGACTATAGTTGAATTTGGTTTGGAACGGTTGATAATGACAAATTATGGTTAACCCTGCTTCATTATGGTTGACTATGGGTGACCATGTTAACTATGGTAGACTATGGTTAACCATGTTGACCATGTTTAACTATGGTTGAGTAAGTTGGACTATGGATGACTATGGTTGACCATGGTTGACCATCGTTGCCCATGGGTGACCAATGTGTACTATGGTTGGTTGAGGTTGTTCATAGTTTGACGATTGGAGATCATGCTTAACTATGGTTCACTATGTTTAGATTAGGCTGACCAAGTTTACCCATGTTTAAATATGGTTGCCCAAATAGAGGTTGGCTAAGGGTGGTCCATGGTCGACTATAGTTGACTATGGTTGACCATGATTAACCATTAGTGAATATGGTTGATAATGTTTGAGTATAGTTGAGTATGTTTAACCATGGAAAAATATAAATGACCACATTTGATTATGGTTGACGATGTTATGACTAGAGTTAATCATGGTTAATGATGGTTGACTATGACTGATCATGTTTGACTATGGTTGATCATGGTTAACTGTGGTAAACATGGCCAATTATGCTTTCCCATTTGTATTACGCTGGACTTTGGTTGAACATGGTTGATAATATGATTCTATTCCACTATGACATTCCTAATGGGTTATGTTGGATTGCTATATTTCTTAATACTTAATTTGCATTGCCACATCCAACTTAGTTGGGTTAATTCAAATGGCTATATTCCCAATGGTTGTGTCACATTATGACAATTATCAACAGTCATGTTGCAATATGGAATTCGTCAATGGTTATGTCCCATAACGACATTCCTTAATGGCTATATTGAGTTGCAACTTTCAACAACAAATATGTCACAAAATACAACATTTTTCTTTGGTTATGTCAAAGCAGGACATTGAATAATGCTTATGTCACGTTTTGATATTCAGTATGGGTTACGTTGTAGTGTGACATTCATTAAGGGTTTAGTCGCCTTACAACATTCCTTAAGGGTTATTTTCAATTATGACATTCCTCATTGTTTGACTATGGTTGACTGTGGTTTACTTTGGTTGACCATGGTTATTTATGGTCTATCATGGTTTATGTTTGACCAAGTTTGGTTATGGTTGATAATATGATCATGTCATGGTATGTAAAGGTAGATGATATGCTTATGTTAGATTATAACATCCATTAAGGGTTATGTTGCATTGTGACATTCCTTAAGTGTTAAATTGAATTGTGACATTTATCAATGAGTATTCAACACATTATGACATATATCTTGGTCGACTTATGTTGAAATGTTATATTCATAGTGGTTATGTTGCATTGTGACATTCATCAACAATTATTTTGCATTGCAACATTCCTTAAAGGTTATGCTGCATTATGACAGTCCTCAATTGGTATGTCCCATAACAATAGTCCTTAATGGTTATGTTGAATTTTGATGTTCCTCAATGGTTTTGTCACATTGTGACATTCATCTTGGTTTACTTATGTTTAAATAATCACATCACAATGTGACATTTATCAATGGTTATGTCAAATTGAACTATTCAATAATGGTTATCTTGCATTTCAACATTGTAAAGGTTATTTCACAGTGCGACATTCAACAAGGATTATGAATTTCCTTAAGGATTATGTTGGATTCCAACATTCCTAATAGTTATTTCATATTATGGCATCCATCTTGGTTGACTTATGTGGAATTTTTATGTTTCTGAAAGGCTATGTCACATTATAAGCAGGGAAAATTTTAAGGATCCAATTTTTTTTAAAGTGTAGAAGCCTTGGCAAATCTTACTAATTTGTTGGGTGATATTTTCTAAAAAGATTCAAATTTCTAAGGGTTTTATATAGTTTATGGATAATTTTGACGATATTTAAAGAGAATTTTTTTTTATCCCATGGAATTTGGGCAAATCAACTTAGAAAAAATTGGAAATTGGCGATTTTTTTTTGGAAAAACATGTAAAAAATTAGCCCATGGGCTAAATTTCGCCCCTAAATTTTTCCTTGATTATAACATTCATCTATGTTGACTTATGTGAAATTTCTACATTCCTCAATGGTTATGTATAAGTGTGACATTTCACAAGGGTTATGTTTGATCGAGACATTCATTTTTCCATCTTATAGATCATAAAATGAGCTTGGAACATTCTTTCCAAACATTGCTTAGTACTATTTTCTTTAAATGTACATTTCCAATGTTGTATTGTAGTGCATGTTTCTTTAAACATACTCTTATTTACTAATATAATGTTTCCTCTCATCATATCATCTCTCATCTTTTCCAATTGCTTAATAAAACATGTGTATCTTTAAATTTGAATTGCTTTGGTTCACCTGAGTTCCTCTCAATTGCTACTTGTCAATAGCATTTGTTCTCCAGCAATAATCACTCTAAATCTAGGGTTCCTTGTATGCCTTTTATATATAATCCCAACGCCAACTTTTCCATTTTCATGTTTGATCTATAAAACATATAATGTAGGGACTCTCGCATTGAGTGGTTCTTGTTTTGAAGGAAATTATACCTACTGTCACTTTACTAAAAAGAAGATATGGATGGTTTAACACTTGTTGAAATATCCACTACATTAGAGATGTCAATGTGTCTTTCTTGGTAGTAAAGTCTATAGTTTTCTATTTCCTTTGTATTGTGTACATTTTGATATTCATAAGTGTATTAATTAAAAAAGAAGGTTGAAAATAAAAATCACATTCAATTGATATAATAATATAATTTATATTTAAATAGAAATCGTTAATAAAAGTTGATATTGTTGAAGCTAATAAATGTATAATAACATTATTAATACAAAATTATAATATTATTCTTATTTTAATTATTAAGTAAATTATAATAAATTGATACTTATTCATTTACTTTATTTTTTTTAAATTACAATATATAAATATATATATATATATAAAAAGAGGAAAAAAAAAATCTAGTAAGAAGATTCAAGGTTCATTTAAACTTACTTTCTATACTTTTTGCCCAAGAGGAATCTTGAATAAATAGCTTATATCAATAAGGAAACCTCATGTTTTAAACTTTAAGTAAAGAAAGCTCATGTTTTAATATAGAATGTTTTTTTCAAGAGAAATAAAAGCAATGTTAACATGCACTAGGAATATGTATGAGAATATTACATGAATGACCTTGTCAATAAATGTAAAATCTTGTCCAATACTCGTGGTACACCATCGACAAAGAAAAGTAAGTTGATAATGAAATGTTCCATGTGATGTTGTTGCCATTTTAATGGTTTATATTTTGTACGCCTTTTATTCCATTTAACATTTCGTAAATGAGTAATTGTTAAAAAATAGTCCAATGCATTAATACTAATACATAGTGTAGTCTAGAAGTAATAAAATCTTGCTCATCATGAAATTAAATATTTATTTTTAAATTTGGTGTTAAAATTATTTTATTAAGTAGTTTAATTTATTTTTATTTTTTTCGATTTGTTTTGTTTGAATTTTTGGTGGAAATTATAAAATAAATAAACTTAAAATTATATATATATATTAGTTGTGGAAATTGTATAATATGAATATTGTAGAAGTATTTGAGGGTATTAAATCTATTTATTCATTAAAAAACAAAATTTAGATGCTTTCAAATTTAAATTTTAAAAAAAATATTGGATTTCGATCAAAAACTATTAAAAGTCCAAAATATAAAATAAATAGACTACTCTTTTTATTAAACTTTAAACATGTTACTCGGCATAAAGATCTCTCCCACACCTTAGAATGAAACCTCTTGTTACTCGGCATGAAGATCTCCCCCACCCCTTAGAACAAAACCTCCACCAAAAAGTATAATAAACATAAACAATTAAATGAATTAAAATGCCATATAAATATAATATAATGGTTGATTCCATATCTAAAATGTGTATCTTGGAATCACCCACATTTGAATATATAAATAATTTAATTGATTTTTTCAATTAAAAATTTTAATCCAAAAATTCATAGAAGAAGTATGAATATGTTATAACCTATAAGATCCACATATACCATTTAAAAGAGTATGGCTTTGCAACAAATAGAAAAAATAAAAAAATCCAAAGGCCATATATGAATATGTCACTAGATATGAATATGTTACTAGTAGCTTATAAGATCTACATATACCATTTAGAAGACTATGCCTGACATTGTTACCTGCTCTATTTGCTTGAATTTGGAAAGCCTAAGAGTAGTATTCTCTAGTCTACACCAACACAAACAATTTGAGTAATGATATTTGTTCATAACGGTTCATACTTTTGTTTTTTACTATATCAATATGTAATGGAAATTGCCTAACATTTGGTACTATTAAAGCTAATGGTTGTTTTTATCATAGGTTTAAAATTAATGCTCAAACACATACCATAAAATTCAACTCATCAACTTATGTCCCATACAATAAATTTTTGAAAGAAGTCTATTTGTTAGATATTTAATTTTAGAAGCTTTGCTATTTTTAACACATAATATTATCTTTTTGTTAAAAAATACTTCTAAATTCAGTAATCTATTTATTAAAAAAATATGAAATCGTTATCTAAAAGTAAAGACTAAACTAGATGCAATTTTGATTGAACCATATGATATGAGATATTAAATACCCTACTCAGGTGAACTTTAATATAGACTTGTACATAGTTACTTTTCATTTTTTTTCTTTTAAAACATATTTAATGCAATAAAAATAATATATTGTAATTTTTATATTTAATTAAGTTAATGGTAATTAATCGATAAAACAACCTTATTTTTAACCGCCAATTATGCTATGCTTTTTTCCTTAGTGTAACGAATTCGATCAGATACACATGGAATATATTTGGACCGGCATCATTTCATCCTTGGGAACCCTCCACATCATATTATACAAGTTGTCCCTGAAGAAGAGAAGCATTAAACTTGATGTAAATTCTTTATGGTTGTTTGGATTTCCTTGAAAAAATAGATAAATAAATTTATATTTAAAATAGAAACTAATAATAATTTTCCTCACTCTCAATTTGATAATTGAGTTAATAAGAAATGTTATCATCTTCAAACTTTAAAATTCCTATTCCTGTTGCAGTTTGCAAACAAATATTTTAACTTATTAAACTACTCGGTTTTAAAATCTTGAAATGTAAATTTCATGATTAAAAAACTATATAAGGAAAATGTATGATAAAAGTATTTATAATCTAAACAATGTAACACAACAATTTGTAAGAAACTTTGTTTGTAGACCATCTTGTCCAAATGTTTAAGCCGACTGTGCTATAGAATTTTCGTAGAATGCTCCTCCTAATTTACAACTGTCTTTTGGTTGGGCTTCGGCATTCTGGGAACCAACACACGGACAATGATGGTAGCCCATTTTAATTACCAAGGTGCCAACTTCAAAGAAAATGGCAAGCACGCTGGAAGTAACAACAATAACATCATAAACAACAACAATATATTTGTAAACAACATTCTCGAAACATAGGCAAGAGCAATGGATAGAGCAAATTACATAATTCAATATCGATTCTAACAAAATCCCCTAATTACATCAAGAAAGCATGGATATCCATCTGTCAAATAAAATCTCCTAATAACAACATGAAAGCAATAACGGAAAACTAAACCCAAAGGAAAATACCTAGAATATTAATCATCACAATTGAACCATATGCAGCCCTGAAATTATGAGGTAGTAATACCCATTCCTAGAAATCAATGGTAGTGATGAATCAATGGGATCCCTTGCAGCAAATGAATTTCATTATGCAAATCCAGTAAAATATGGACTCCAAAAGGGATCGATATATCCAGCATGTCACTAGTAGGAGCATGGCCGTTGTGGTTGAAGGCGGTGGTTATAGGTGGAGCAGCGATGGGATAATGGGAGCCCATTTGTATCCATTTTATCCTTCATGCCAAATACGCTCAAAGAAGCCCAGGTGTGTGTGCTAGTTTCCTCAGTTTGATTGAGCTTAACTTGCAAAATTGATTGAACTTAACATGCAAAATTGCAAGAATTTATGGGAAATTTCATTTTCCATCTTATGTTAATTGACACTATTAAACTATGTTGCACAAGTTTCTGGAATGTGGGGATTTAGGGAATGTTGGTACGAGTATCCGATACGTCTAGAAGTTTCCCCCAAATTTGCAGCAAACGGTAGGTTGGGAACGACAATAATATATATTAAAAAATATAAAAATAAAATAATTAAAAAAACATGAGAACGAGATGACTTAGCTTATTCCTTTATTATATAAGACAGACTCTCTCTAAAGTGGAAACTTTTAAAAGTTATAGTCCCTATATTTGTGGCTAAATGTATACAGTAAGTTTTCAGTTTTATGTCAACTATGAATAAAATGTACTAGAATATTATATGTTTACAAGACATTATGTGCTAGCATATTTGTAAAGGTGTATAAATAATCAAGTTTAATTATTCTAAAATAAAAATCAAGATAATTTTTATTTAAAATTTTAAATGTAATATATGAATTTAGTTTTAAAGTAAGATTTAAAACTATTTCCAATTATTTAAAAGTTTATTTTTTTATTCATAAAGTAAATAGTAAAATATATAAATTTACTTTCTTTTACTTCATATATAAAAAGTTAAAATAGATTTACATTTATTATTGATTAGCAGTAACTGTAATTCAGTGTAAGGACGAGTGAATATTCTAGCACGGGCGGTAAACAGAGATCAGTGCACCAACTCGACAAGGTAGCACGAAATAGACTTTTACTGCAGCTTAGTTTTTTAGAGATTTTTTTTTTAATCAACCATGTAAAAGTATGGTTGTGAGGAAACAAGAATGTCGTTAACAAACTACATGGTTATCATGCATGCGTGGAAGCTCCCAGTGAAGGAAACGCGCAAGAAAAAGTTCCCAAGTTCCCGATTTTAGAGGGTAAAAGTTCCCAATAAGTTCCCAACCATCTGGAACTATTCCTGCTAGATTGGGAAAGTTTCCTACAAGTTCCCAAGTTCCCTGGAACGTCGAAACTTCAAGAACGAGTTTCCTAAAAGCCGAGAGCGGTTCCCGTGCTATATAGCTATTAAATATCTAGCCCATACCCATTTAAACCCTGGTCTGATATGCATAGGATTGCATCCATGAGCTTCGCAACCTTTATATGCCTACCATTTGGGTGGACTCTAAGATTTCAATACCTTGGTGTGACCACCATTTGGGTGAACTCGAGGTAGAAACCTATTCTTGTAACAAACGTTTTCTCTGGATGGCATCGTCGTAATACTAGAGGTCTCCTATATCATATGTCGCCGACTTCAGAATTCCCTTATGCAACTAATTTGCCTTGCTCATTCTTATTTGTATGTGGGATTCAACCCAATTTCATCTTCCATAGACTTCTATTGGGATAATATTAATATAAAGCGGAATGGCATGACGTTTCATTTCTTCAAATAAAAGATTCATCCAACCACTTACTGAGATTTTTTACTTGTAGTTTGTGACCGCAAATATAATCCGACTTGTTTTCCAATATCTAAATGGACGTGCAAAGAGAGAGATGCGAAGAATGACAGAGTGGAAGCAAGAGTGTCGATGGTGGCAGAAGGTCAAGTCTCCCGTCCTCATGGCCAAATGATTTAGATGAGCAATATGTATTCGATTATCAGATGGAAGAAATTCCACTATAGTATAGTAAATTTAAATATATTGCAAAGAACTTCTTCGACAAAGGTAGTGTTTATAGATTACATTGATCATTCCCTGGTCGCACCTACCTTCATAGGAGTGTCATCGATAAAAAGGAGGCACTTGCCCCACCCTGACTCTGTTGAGCATGAGTGTTTTAGATTGTTGAGATAACATGTAACTGAATCATATCTAATTAGTTGTATGACCACTCTCCCCAGATGACAGTTGCTTTCCCCTACAAGCAAGCTTTACTGACACTCACCATATAGACTTCCCCAGACTACTCTGGAAGCATTAGTCAATATACGGGCTCAGACTACTGGCTCATACTACTACGACTCCTACTGGCTCACTCATCTCGATCTTTCTGTTATTTATGGCTCATTACCTTAACTACTCCTGGGCAGACCTTTACTACCTATATATATCCCTATACAGTTTCCTTTCCATAGGCATTCGGCTTCCACAACTTTTATATATATATATATATATATATATATATATCTCTTAATCCCTATGCAGTTTCCTTGCCACATGCATTCAACTTCCACAACTTTTCCCAATGGATGTGGGTTTCTCTGAAATTCAAAACTGTGAGTACTTATCCCACTTACAACTTTCATTGTTCGAACTGAAGTTCGTGTACAATTATCTAGGATTCACACACCAGATATTTGAAATCACTTTGGGGTTTTACGGCCGCTTTGAAAAATACATGGCCTTTATTTTGTTCTTTGTTCTGCTGCCAAAACCAATCAAAATCGTATGGATATGTGAGAAAAAGGCTAGATTCAACTGAATCATTTAATGAATAATAATTATTATATTATATAATATATAATATTTATCTTCTCGAGAAAGACCACCAGATCACAGCCATACCTCAATGTACGACTATTAGATCGCATTGTGTCTCCCAAAGTCCTTTCTGCAACTTTCCTGGAAGCGTGCGTACAACCACCACTGTAAACCCATCCCATCCTCCATGAAATAGACTAATACGCCTTGAAAATCAATTAGAATTGGCCCACAAAAGCGATTAATACACCGTGACAATCAAACCTGAGTTGCAAGCTAACGAAACACTCAATAGCTTTCAAACATATAGGGGAGGGATGCTAGTAAGTGAGCATTTTTTTTACCCTTTTTTATGTAACTTAATTCTTCATGTTCCCGAGCTTGTTTTCCTCCAAATTTTTATGACATATACTTTGGCGTGTTCTCTATCTAACCATATTAGTCTTGAGGTGTGACAAATCCAAATGGATGCCATGTCAGCCACAAAGTTCCAAGTTGTCTAGTCCTAATGTCAACATAGTATATTTTTGCTTGGGACCAATGGATGAACATTGATGTGACTTAAAGTGGATGTGAATTAAAATGAAATTTCTGATTTCAAATATTCATTTTATTTCAAAATGTAGAAGAAAGTTTTTTATTAAGTAATTTTAAAAACATGAAAATGTTGGCATTTACTTGTACATAAAGTACTTTTATAAACAACAAATAGTACCAAGTATTTTCAAAATTGACGTCATACAACACCACTTCTATCTCCACTACTGGTACCCTATTCAACTACTGGCATCCCTCCCCTATCGGCAACTTTCACATGGAATTCGATCTTGATTGGCTAATTTTTACTTCTTTGAGATTTGGTTCTGAAATGATAGCCATTAAATGAGAGTTATCTGTTGAATTGATGGTGCAGTGAGCTATAAGACTGATATGGGACAACCCCAATTGCAGGAATCGAGACACCATATGAATTAATACACAGCAACCCTGACTAAATGCATTTAAACCGCCCATGACGTCAGCACGCCGTTGAGGCCTGGGACACCAGAACCCAGGCTAACGTCATAGCGGACTGAGCCAATGAACATAGAGTTAAATCTTATTTAAAAAAACCATAAAAATAAAAAAATGTTGCAGACTTTAGTGAGACCTTCATCCCTCATAAAAATTTACAAAACAACTCTCCATTTAATATCCCCGACCGATTCATATATGTTAGGGACATAAAATTTAAATTTTTTAATATGAGTACACAAAATCAACTTTTTCTTTGCGTCCTCCTTCAAAACACAACATCACTCAATGATTCATTATATAAAGATATCTTACATTTATCGTCTTTTAACACTTATCTACCTTCCCTTGTAGCTTCATAGAGAGTATAGGGACTTGAGCCGTTGATGCTTCTCTAGAGCTTTTTTTCGAAGAGTCTATTGAAAATATTGGAACAAAACACAAAAGAAGTTTTATATAACATTTGTAAGTATACTCAATTACAAATAATTTGGAAAATGTATCAAATTGGCACATCCACTTAAGTTGTGGTTTGGGAATATTGATAGACTGTAATTTAAGTGGTCGTTAATTTTTTAATGTAATATTGTTTTGCTTGTCATCATGGTGTTTTTTTGAGATTTTGTTTGGAAAACCAAAACCTTGGCAAGTATTAGTAGCCTTTCAACCTTGTTGTCTTGATGAAAACCTCAGGGAGTAGTAGCAACACCGCAACTTGGTAGGAGAGCCCCGTGGTCGCGGTGGAAGAACTATAAAGACCAAAAATTCACAATACAATAAAAACAACGATGAAGAATCTCCGAAAATATAGGATTTGTGGAGATTGACCTTCATCCTAGGACAAAAATGGAGAGAAAAACATCGATAGATATTATTCTAACACCTATCAATATAAATACACATGTTTAGACATAAAAATACTTTAAAACATGACTAATCTAGTTGATTGCAAAAGGAATATATAAATATATATAATTTGAATGAAAACCTATGCTAGGAAATAATCTCATCACTTCCACATGACTTGATACCTCAAATTGACTCGTCACATGCATAAGATCTATTTCAATTTCCCAATAATGCTAATAATGCCTAGAGGCGTGGGTGTTAGAAGGATATGCAACTTAACACACAACTAGAGGCGTGGGTGTTAGAAGGATATGCAACTTAACACACAACTAGAGTACAAATTTTGAATCGAGTTTGGGAACTATATGCCACAAATTTTAAATGAAGGAGTTTAAATGTTTGATGATTTCACTTAAAGTTTAGAAAAAAAATGAATTCTATGTTGCTTAAATCACTATTCTTAATGCATAAATAAATTCAACCCTCTCGAATATCTCTATGGCATTCATATTAAGCAAGTTTAAACACTATATTTTGACATCTATTTTTTTTTATAAAATTCAATAAAAATTAAACCAAAAAATACTACAAATAATAGACAAAATGATTGAATGTTTAAAGTATACATTTTTGAATTTGAAAATTATACATAATAAATATAAATAATCGATGTAAAAAATGGTTTAATGATTGATACATAAAAATATTAAATCTATATATTACATTAAGTGATATAAATCTTCAATCTATCCATCCATTTCCAAATTCACATTAATCTATCAAATTCTAAATGTATATGTTTATCAAAAAACATATATATATATATATATATATATATATATATATATATACACATTACAATAACAATAATTATTAATAATTTGGATATCTTTTTCTTATCTTATGATTTAGATTATGTGATATTATTTATATAATTACATGATTTGTTATTTTCTATAGTTTATTTAAAGTTGGTTTCTATATTATTCATTTTTAATTAAATTTTAGGAATTTAAATTTGAATATTAGTGATTAGTTTCAATTAATTCAGTTTCTACATTAGCCTTGGAGAGTAATCTCTTACAAAGTTATTGGCACTACATCTTAAAAGTTGTTGTATGGCTACATCTTAAACCAAAAGTTTTAGTATATTTATATGTGTGTCAACATTGTTAAATATATATACTTTTCTTGTGAACGGCTTCGTCTGTTGTTACTTCTTGGTCATGGGGGCTTTTGATGGCGTCTCTCAGCTGGGCTTACAGTTTGGTGGTGCGGGTGCTATTATCCATATTGCGGCTAATCATTTCATCAAAATTTGGTTCAATTGTGGTATGGGGTCCAATATGCGGAGTGAACTCATAGCTCTCTGGTTGGTTATGTACATTGCAAAGGGCAAAAACATTCCCCTTGTTCATATCCGTGGTGACTTGCGGGTCATTATTGAGTGGGCTCGTGGTTTATTTTCCCTCAAAGTGTTCCAACTGGATTACTGGCTTCGGGATGCTTGTAGACTTATCAACTGCTTTGGGCAGATCTCTTTTGCTCACATTTTTCGGGAGTACAATACTTTGGCAGATGAACTTTCCAAGCGGGCACTTCTTTCTCGAGAGGGTACCATTTTTGTAGAGGATTGGAGGGATGGTTTACTTTTTTAGCATTCTTCTCGGATTTACTTTGCTTTTTGATGGTACTCTCTTTCTGTTTTGACCTTTATGTTTCGGCCTACAGATTACTAGTGCCTCGGGGGCCTCTGTTCTTGTGGTATTGCTTCATGGCCCATGGGGGCTTTTTCCTTGTTTTATCTTGGGCATTTGCATGCCGTCATATGGCTCTATTTTTTAGTTTCTGATGGCATTTTGGTTTTTGATATCCTATCCTCCCATGGGGAGTGTTACTATTGTTGTCAGTTTATGGGATTACCATGTGTTTATGTCTTAGGGCATGCATGGTTCTGGCTGTTTGTTTCTTATTTTGTTGGACAGCTGTGATCTTGACCTATGTACTTTATGTTAGTGTTTTTATATAATATTAATTTTTTTTTATTGAAAAAAATTACTTTTCATTTGAATAAGTATTTGGTATGTGGATATCCAATTTTTTCTTATAAAAATATTAAAATTACAATTTTTTAAATAATTTAAATTTATTATAAAATATTTTTAAATATTATTTAAAAATATATTTTTATATTGAAGAGTTTGTATTAAATTAGTATATATCTATTTTAACAATCTATTAAAGGGTGAGAGATCAAACTTCTTGATATACAAGTTCAAGTGTAAAATTTGAGTGACAGTTTGCATTTTAAGAAATTTGATCATTTATTTATAATATGATTTCATTAAAGATTATATACTTTAGTACAGTAAAAATGACAAAAAAAAATCCAAAACATAAAAAGTTTAACAATTTTTATAATTAAAAATATTGCTGAATAAGTCATTATATATTGATATTCAAAAAAAATTAATCAACATATATCAATCATTTTTTAAAATATGTTGCGATAATTATTATACATATTCATATTCAAAACTATTGTTTTAGAAAGCCACTCGATAAATTAATAAATTAAATTGTATTTAATATTTTGAATTTATACGTAAGTAACAAACGATTTCGATCACGAAAAAGAAAGGATAAAAATAATTTTAAAATTTTGTGAATTTTTTAATATAATATAAAATATAATAATAATTTATTTATAAGAACTTGGAAGGAGTCATAGAATAGGAATGGGGCAGTGGCCAATGGACTCTTCTTGCTCCTATCCATTTCACAATTAATTGAGATATTTACAGTGTATATGTTCACGAAGATATTTACAGTGTATATCCTTTCCTTATATATCTCGCAAGTCGCAGGTTTCACTTAATTTCTGGATGCTCACACATTTTGCATACAGGTAAATCATAAAAGTGGTCACAAATATTTGCGGAATCGTAGCCCAGTTGAAATTGCTAGACAGTAATGCGTTGGGCCCCCGTAAGTAATAGGTTAGACGTTTGAACAACGTAATAATAATGCCAATGGATGATGGAAGAAGAAACGTCTGGGATTAAATTGCTTCATTTCTGGGCCACCGTCCTCATTATTTTGTAGGGTTCCAGCTGTAACATCAAACAATGCCCCGGGCTCGAGCCTTGTATTTTTCCTGCGTCCACGTTATCTATTTTGTGTTTTGGGGAAAGAATTAAAACTAATAAGATTGCGTGCAGAGATAAACAATACGCTGGCTGGTTTGTTCGTTTTCATGCTAAGACCTGGTTGATGGTGAATCTTCTATATATATATATATTCTGAATGTTGCTGATATAAGGTCTCACGTGTAAGGGATAATTGTCATAGCCGTTGAAATGCGATTTTGGGCTTGCTTGCTGATTGTTTGCATAGATAGCCCGTGAGGTAAGCGGTCTCATTCTGCCTCCCTCACGAAATGTGAAGATTTACGATTTTTTTATCATCTCATATTGAATTACTTTAAGGAGCATAAAATCTAGGTAAACTAGCAATTGCCCCATAAGGTGCAACGGGACGTCAAAAGGACAAAAATTGGGAAGTGAAGTAGATGTGATGAAGTGAAAAACAGAGTATCCTTCTTTTGTGAATAGTCATTGGTGAGACTCTATACATTAAGCCTACACAAGACTGATAAACTGAGAAACAGAAACAAAACCTTGGAAAATACGTTTAACTGTTCAAGATAAACCCAAAACACAAGATGAAGGCCCAACATGGCAATTTCTGTCAATCAATCACTTGCATTGTTGAGCTGAATTCTTCATATTAGACTTTAGTGACAGGGATGTATATCCACTTTTGAACACATAAAGCTAACAAAATCATGACTTCCATGCCAGTGGTCCCTACTTGCTAAGATGAGAGGAACAACAATGAAAGTTTGTTCTTGCTTGCTAAACAACATCACCAAAAGTCACCACAAGAACACAACCCATCCTTGAAATGATGGAAGCGGTCAGTGTCTTCGTCCAACAATCTTTGATATAAACTTCATGGCATCATGGCTATCACCACACACACGAAGATTCTGCATGATTCAAATGGCATTCCTAAGGGTGTGCTGATAAGCCCAAAAGCAAGTGCCAACTTCTCAATGTGGTGACAAAGTAAATATTCATATTGCTCCTCTTCCACATCATGTAGCAAAGGATTTGTGTCTAGCTTCTACCCTTCCTCCTCCATCTTCCTACTACTCAAGACTTATAACTCTACACAAATATCCTCCATCTTCCTACTACTCAAGACTTATAACTCTACACAAATATCCTCCATCTATGGGTGTGATATGCTATATGTGCTAGATACTTTTTCAATGTCTTCTTTGTTTTCGCTAGGACATTTCATCCAACATTGTCTAACGAACCGGGATCCCAATTTTGACCTCAAAAGGGTGAAGCCTCGAACTGGCATTCCTAAATCAATGCTTGTTTCTACTCCCCATGGCTCTTATGGATTGTCAAATGGAATAGTTGCAGTTTTTAAAACCTCTATTAATTACCAACGCCAAAGAGTGAAAGGTCTATAAAAGTGGCAGGTGCAATTTTCTATGCATGATTTATCAATCATTATCTCCTGATTAAAATAATTTGTCATGTAGAGTTGGTTCTCATCTAGTCGTCATGTTGGTGAATTGCAACCCGAATTGCATTGTCCATTATGCAAGGAAGTAATGAAAGGTGCTATACTGACCAACACATGTTGTTATAATGGCTACTATGTCAAACTTAAGGTACATCAGAGAATAAATTACATAAATTTATTTTGGTGCTTTGTCTAGACTCAAGTGTGTAGAAATGAACACATCAAAAGAAATATGAATATAGGTGGTTGCATGGACATAATTTGAACAAGACAACAATAAAATAGCAACTGAAATTTTTCTGCAATAAATTTATCTAGACAAGACTAGGTTCATACCATTTGAAAACATGCATATTTAAAATGTAATCTCTACAATTTCTTGGGAATTTATAGAAATATCAGTTTTCATTTTCAAATTGCAAATATGAAGATGTGAGCCTGATCATTAAAGACAACATGAAGGATAACCTGCCATTGTGGGATTCTTAGACAAAGTTTTCTATGACCCAAAGATATTCCAATAATTACCACCCTCAGACAATACTGGAAGGTATATGGCAGATTGATCCATGGAATGCAATCAAATTCTTTGCATTGAGATTAATATAGAAAAAATTGGTTACAAAATATATCTTGCATTCAACATTACATGACAACATAAGTACTTCACTGTAGGTTGTTTGAATTGAAAATGCAATGAAATGGGTTACAAGACATGCCTTGCATTCAGCATCACAAGACCAAGTAAATAATTTTCCACTAGACCTAGCCTTTATTAGCACATGAATTCATATTTTTGTGTGTGTTTGTCTTAAATGCTAAGTCAGTGTGAGATACAACACATTCTACACAACTTCCCTCAAAATTTCTCAACTTGGATTGCCTTGTCAATGGTTACTTACCATGAACATCACATAAAATCAAGTTCAATAGAAGATTTTGACGGATCTCTTGAGCATGATGAACTTCACGAAGAATCATTGCATGCTCCATCACTCCATGGATGTCAAAAGTTAAACCCTCAGCTCCTGATGCAAATATTAGCTTATCATAGGCACCTTAAATTGTTTTTCATTACCATTATTTGTCTTCTAAAATATCTTGAATGTACATTTGTCACATAGAGCCTTGTTGTCTATTAAACCCCCCCTTGGGATATAAAGGGAATGATAGAGGCAAATGCCCAATCTCAGCTCTCTCACTTTCATGAGAGGTGCTTTACCAATATAAGGAGGGGTTGTCCTTGCCAATAATAAAAAATATCTCGAAGCATATCTTGAATATTTCATATGTTATAGTTTGCAACATAGCGAAAATAAATAATAGACTTTAAAGGGCACAATTGGAAAGATCTAATTATTGTTGAGTTAGGGTATTTATGATCAAGATCTGAAGTTGACGTGAGAAAGTTGGGGAAGTATCGAGGTGAGGAAATTTGGGAAGTCTCATACAATAGAATCAAACTAGATATCTTAACTTTGGATTTATCAAGTACTAAGAGGAATTAAATCTCATGAGGTACAATTTTTTTTTAGGTTGTAAAACTCAAAATTGGGTGGCCCATCTACCAAAGTACCCATAAGTTTAAACCATCTCAAAAAACACTATGCATACATATTTGAGTGTCCACTATACAACAAACAAGGTTTTCTTAGTCCCAAGCATTAACAAAGAGTCATCACTTTGCATGACATTGGGTGGAAGATCATCATGGGGTTGAATCCCAACGTATACCAATAATAATTCACACAAAAAAATACTCTCTTTTCCTCTTTATCACATCTACTCATCTACTTTTCTTCTCATTTTATTGCAACAGGAAGGTGCAAAGGAATGTCGATAGGAAAAAAAGGAAATAAAGTAAATGTGATTAAAGGACACAAAAATGACTTGAATCATTTGCTAAATCGTCATAAAAAACATATAGTAAACAACTAAGATTTAAGTGAATTTAGATTTATTTGTTTAATTATAACCACTGAAACTACCGAAAGACAAACCTCATTTATGAGAAATAATTGTAATTTTTTATACTTCCAAATGAAAGATAAGTGTTAAGTTAATTGAATTCAACCTAATTTCACTTGTCAATTTTTCAGTATAAGGAAAATTAAATGATTGGTCTCATTACAAAAAATTCTCCCTTGCCATTGAAATAATTAACACGTCATCAACATTTTAAGGCCACAAATGGAAAAGAAGGGAAGACTTGAAGATCCATTCCATGTAGGTGCACCCAATAATATCTGAAATGAACCGAACCTTTTCAATATGTAGCACTTCTATATCGAACTTTCTCCAATGAGGTTGGCAAGAATTGTAAAGAAAAGTGATGTCTTATTTTATAGCGTGTAAGAAGGCTAATATTAATACATAAGGCAAAACCATCTCCGACACATAAGGCACCATCTCTTACAAAAAAAAAAAAAACAATAACACACGCCATGCACCAGAAGGAGTGTCTACTTTCTAATAACTAATGTAATTAATGATCATCATTTCCCTAAAAATATCCAAATTTACTCGTCTTGTTGGATTCTCTCTCCTTCAAGATTCTTTCTCCTTCAACATTCATTAGAAGCCAAAAATACCCACCTAAAAAAAAATTATTGTTTGAAAAGATAAAACATGAGCATAATTATTGGAAATCTACATTAACTTAAAATTTAAAACCTAAAACACTTTGTTTCACATCAATTAGAAAGCAAGCATTATTGGCTTAATAAATAGTTGGAAAAATCAACTAGAGATACAAGGACAAATCAAGGTGGTTACAAGGAAACACCTAGGTGGTAGATTGGTGAAAATCAAGCTAAAGAAGGCAATGATGGGTGGCCCCTTGTTTCAAGAGGGGGAATTTGATGGACATTTCTTAACACAAGGACAACTTGTTTATGGCTAGACGGTTAATTTCATTTAGGAAAGACATTGTCACACAACCTTAGGTGTTGAAACAAAGTTGGAATACCCCCAAGTTTGAAAATAAAAATACAAGTAAAATGTAAGTCTGCGACACTTTAGGAATCTATTTGTAACTACCAAAATAGGTATTTGAGATTTGGAATTAATAAACTATCACTCCTATGGTTTGGGATGCACCCAAAAGAGAAACAATGTTTAAAAATCCAAAAATTAATATGTTTTTTAAGTTTATGGTCACTTTGTGTGACCCTTTGTTGACGACATCCATACATCACTTGATAGCTTCAAGGGACATGCTACCATCCATCTTCAATAGAAAAAATGTCCTTAGGAGATTCCCTTGCTTTTTGGGGACATGTCACATATCCAAATGAACATGAAGACTACTAAAATCCTTTCCATATCCTCTTTTCTTTTGATGCATATTGATGATTGATCAAATCGGTTCCTATAGAAAATATCTTAAGAAATAGGAACACGATCTTTTCCTAAAATGGAAAGTGATACATATTAATGATAGGTTAAACAGGCTACTATAGAAAACAAGCTTAATAAAATAAGAATATGATTTGCCTAACATGGCAAGCAACAATAGAGCCAAATAGACATGCTTGGGTTTTTTAAGTGAAAGTAATTTATTTTATAAAAGTAGTCATATAAAATCTATCTATAATACTAAAATTATTTACATGATGCACAAAAGTTCATATGGAACTCATTGATTTTAGAGACATAGAAAACAAATTCTACTATTCTTTGCTCTTTCACCTCTAGTTCATGGTAAAGTGATAAATAAATAAACCCTTGCTTAGAGTAAGTAGAAATTTATAATAAATAATCGAGAAACTCAAACACAATCAAAGCTTAAGCTAAGATCCATTGTATAACCACATAAAATCTCCAAGAGATATTGAAAATAAAGATGGCACTCTTAATCTAAGCTTTTTTGTATAACCACATAAAGCCTCCAAGAGATATTGAAAACAAATATGGCAACTTGTTCAAACAATTGAAACCATTAAGTAAAGCTTTGTTAAAATTTGGGTTTTAAGACCCAGTTTCATTTTAGACAAAGATGAATACTTACAAACATAGGATCTAGATAAGATCAGGCATGAAAATCCATCAATAATTTTAAGAGCAACCTTGCAAATATCAAAGATTTTGAGTCTTAGCTTTTATGTATTGTAGAAAGTAGAGAGATTGACTCTTTGGAATGCCAAAGAGGCACCTTGCTATGTTCATTTGGTTTCTTCTTAAAATATCGAATATATGTTCATTTCTTTAAGAAAAAAAATTTGAACTTAGAAACTATAGTTTTATGTACGGTTTCCCTTCCTAATTGTTTATTTTTTCCTTGTTATTCTGTGAAGAGTGGCAATCTTGTTTGAGCCTTTAGGAACACTATGCTTATTGTATGACCACAAAAGTACCCCAAAAAATGGTAAGCCTACTATTGACTAAAACAATTCAAGAATGTTTCTTGAGTATTTGCAATGTAATTATAGATTTATTTGGATTCCATCATAAATATGCATTGGGTTATGTTGTATAAGTACTAAATCCTAGCTTGTTTAACTAATCCAACCAATAATTTGATGATGTTAAGGCATTTAGGAACTCATCGTTCTCTAGTAATGAGAGGCATAATGCGCAACTGCTTCCTCAGCCACATCACCTATCTAATAACCTTCATAGGGGTACACTTGAGCATCTCAACTCCAACTAAGTTAATTTGGAATAAACTCCAACTCCAATTTTCAGCAATTTTAACAGCCTAAATCATGTGGGTGTTTGTGTGTGAACAAAAGTAAAATATACCCATGAAAAACTATGGTGTGGTTCTTGGAATTAGTCTACAATTATAAAACCTCTTCTTATACTCAACTTCCAATAGAAAAGTGAAGAAAAAAACAACAGTGATGGAGAAAACTAATATTGTGGTATGTCCCAACATCAAGCTTACAGATTGGGTATTCTTGAGGGCAACAATGGTAGTGATATCATACTTCTCACTTCTACTACAAACATACACCCTCACTTAAAAAATGAATAATAATAATAAAAATATACTCTTACTCACTTAAAAAAAATTAATAATAAGAATAAAATAACAACATCATAACATATACAAACACCAATATACCTATTTATTTAAAGTATATTGTTTACAAACACCGATATACATATGCCCAGGCATGAGGTGTACAAGATTCAATTAATGAGTTCAATTTCACCCCAAAGCTCAAAATTGTTACATATATTCATGAACCTTGTGAAAACTTAATCCTAAAATAAAAATTCAATTAATTAATATTTCTAACCTTCAATTATTTTTCAACATTTTCAAATCTTTGTGGCAAGATAACAATACCAGAATGTTGCTCATGGGAGAATATGCTACCTGTTCAGATTTAATCTCAACATTTGGCGCAAAAACGAAAGCACCATTTGGCCTTTTGTGCTCAGATTTAATCTCAACATTTGGCGCAAAAGTGAAAGCACCATTTGGCAGGAGGCAAACAGGTACACTTGGAACTTTTACTACAACCCACACATTTGAGCAGAAACTAGAGAGTTCTTTTCCTCCATCCTCTTTGCTTTCGTAAATTACATTTTATTGACTTGGGGAAACAACAACATAAGTGATCTGTTTCAGAGATTTTCATATTATTCCACTGGCAACACGAGACATTGGTATCCTATGAAATATCATTTTGACAACTCCCGAGCGCCCATAATG
Organism: Larix kaempferi; assembly: GCA_027924585.1. Lineage (NCBI taxonomy): Eukaryota > Viridiplantae > Streptophyta > Pinopsida > Pinales > Pinaceae > Larix > Larix kaempferi. Next base: position 1,698,599 of record BSBM01001057.1, read on the forward strand.
TCATTTTGACCTCCACATGACATCCAAGAGCCTCTTCCAATGCAGTGGAAATGCTTACTTTTAGCCTTTCAGTATTCACTTTCTATTGTCGATGTCCAAGCTCCACATGAGATATTGCTCTGGATGAAATGAATGAATACTCGTTGAGTTAGACCTATGAAACACTTCTGATCAATTAATTCAATTACTAGACTTATATACCTTTGCATACCAGAAGGGATACCAAATTTCCTTGGCCTTGTAACAAGTCCTCCAGAGTAGTGGATTGACTACTTTTCAGTACACTCTGTCATATCTCCTCCATTTTGCATGGGCTCACAGGATCGACCTCCAATTCCACTACTTCATTCTCCCTCGAGCAATTCGGTGAAGGTGTTGGGAGCCTACTTGTTAAATGGTATCATGCGAATGAATAGGTTTGGTCATGTCTGTATTGTGCAAACGACTTATTGAGCTCTCTCGAAGGCCGCATGAGGAATTGGGTTGGACTCATCTGGTCCAAACTGCAGAAGAGTAGATGTAAGGCATGAGACACACTCATTTGAAGCTCTTAGTTGTTTTTCTGCCTCTAGAAGGATTTTCAGAGCTTGGCCTAACTTCTCTATTATATCATTGAATGCTGCACAAAATTAAAACAATATGAATCATACAATTTTATTATCACTGTCCATTCGTTTTGCCTCCTAATGTGTAGATCATCCAACACTTAGTTCATTTTAGCTATACAACAGGAAATCAGAAATATAACTTTTAATAGCATCACTAACCCATTTGTTAGCCATGGAGATTATCAGCCCCAGGTGACATGAGCATAAACTTGTTAAATTCCTTTGAAACCATATGCTTATTAGTGTATAATTCCTTTGAAACAATATGCTAGATTAAAATTAAGGTCCTTCAATGACCCAGACCCGGATCCTTATATGCTAGATTAAGATTATTTTGAATTTGTTCTGAAAGACCCAAATTATGTTAGATCAAAATCATATGAAACAAGTTTTATCAAAATGCCCTGCTACTTACAGTTATGCCTGCCAAAAAATTGTAGTTTTTCTTAAATGCAACCACTAGCCAGGATGTCCTTGATAAGTGATGCTAGTTGTGAAACAAGGGTAAGCGGTTGAACTCTAGAGTCAATGATCTCTCGTGTGGTAATTTACAGTATTTTTAGTGTCTGCTGCTAAAGCAAAATCTAGTAAATCCACTAGTGTTTCATGCGATATCAAACTGATTTGCAAATTGTCACCATCGAAATGTTAAGACGAATTATATTTTCATGCATGCAAATCAACGATTGTCAAGATAATGAAATCAAATACTAGTATCACCATCATAAGGTCCAAGTAGTACTCACATGAATTTTTGTTTAAAGAAATTTAAACAATGAAATTAAAGAAATGAAGTGTACCGTTTGGCGAACGATAGTTAGAGTGAATTTTGCAGGAAGAAGGCTGAACTGCTCCAATGTGTTCTTGGCATCCCATAACAAGCCCTATGCCCTCGATGTGATCAAATGCAACGCATCCTCCTATATGCCTATATTTTTTGAAACTGTGAGTCTATAAAGTCTATTGAACATATCCACATCTTTTAGCTTCTGAAAGCGAAATTTTTGACGTCCAAACAAGAAAGGCTATGGAAGTAATTCTGAATCTGTTGTAATTGGAATAAATACTATGTAACTATTAGGATTTTCCACAAATTTCAACAATGTACTAAATTCTTCATGATTCAGTTCGTGATAGTCCTCTACGATAAAAACCTTGTACTCAGAAGTTGATTGAGAGAACTCAATATTCTGAACGTAGAATTTCAGTTTTTCAATGTCATTATTGCTTGTTGCAAATAGCTCTATGACATGAGGACTTTCTCCAAACTAGAAAAGTGAGCATTCTCTGCATTCCCAACATGTTCTTGATTTCCTGTTGCAAGATAAAAAATTCATTGCTGCAGAAAATATTCTTGTAGCAATTGTTTTTCTGTTCCTCTAGGCCCGTGGAAAATATAGAGAGAGGCAATTTTCTGTTTCAGAATTGCATTCATCAAGGATTTTGTCACAATGTCCTATCCAACAAGTTCATTGAAGGATTCGGGTTTGTAATTTTGGCTCAAGCTCAGATGATTTACTATGCAGTCTCTCACAGTTGATTCTTCCATCATGATCTCGCTTTGTCTTTTCGTTGCATTTCCACGATAATAATCATTGTTCTTCAATTCATGAGGTATATGGTTTTCGTGGGTTTTACTTGCATGCAATGGAAAACCTCTATGGTTTTCTAATTTCTTGTTTTTAGAGGCATGCAGGGAATCCATCCTCAAAATTTTAGGATCAACACATGATTCATGATATGAAATTTTATTGTTCGTGTCCATTCCTTCGTCATCTATGCATGCATTGTAGCCTGCATTACATGACGAGGACTTTGAAGAACAATTTTCAGAGCCATCTTCCTCATAGGAATTAGTTGTTGGTCCAAGAGGATATCTCAAATGTGACCCTCTTAAGTAGAACAAATAAGCATGTTTTAAAGAAAGAGAAACTGTGTCTTTCTTATGAAGTTTGCAGATTACAAGTTCCATAAACTTACTTGGACATCAATGTTCTCTGTTTCAATAGGAAAATATAGGCATTTTAGAGGATGGGATGATGACTGAAGAACTCTTGGAAATATTGATGGGAGAGGAAATGCCAAGCACTCGTGTAGGAAAGGGATTGACTAATAGCGTTTATGTTCCTCCATCAGATAAGGTAAGAGAACTGTGTTTTCTTATGTATTATTGGTGTAGTGTTTTCGTAATGTTCAAGTCACAGTTATGTGATCTATGTCGGCCATGTCTATCATATTTATTGTTATATATATTTTCCCTGGCTTTGTTAGGTTTACAATTATGGTTTGAGTATATTGTAGAATCAAACCTTTATAATTGGCATTGTTCTTGACAGGAAGGGATAAATGGTCTTGCTCATGTATAGTTTGTAGCAAAAGTTGTTGAGATTCAATAGTCTATAAAACGTGACCCAGAAGGTGTTGAAATCTCTGACAGGCGAGTATACCTTGTTGGTGAAAACCGGTGGGAAGAACCTCAAAGGCTTGTAGATCAGCAACGTGGTACAAAGGTTTCCAAGTGTTTTAGTTGTAGAGGGGAAGGAAAAATACTATGCACAGGTATGGTGTTTTTTTGTGACTAAATAACTGAAGAAAATTTTGGAATCCATAATGTGTTGGCAATATATGATTTGGATTAGCATGATTTTTCTACTGTGTTTTTCCTTCTACATAATGTGAAGGAACTGGTGAACTGAATGTTGAAGAGCAAGTGAGAAATCTTCAGATAGTAATGTATTTTTTTTGTTCATAAAGATTTATTGTTCTTTTGCATTTGACATTTGGAGGAGCCTAAATTTCCCTATACGTTACCAACAACATTGAAACACCATGAAGATCAAATATTCATATACCAATCATGTGGTGTGCTACTGCAGTGCTTAGAATGGGTAGAAGAAGGAGCTGGATGCCTGTATTGCGAGGGTTCATGATATCTTGTTTGTGATATGTGTGAAGGAAAGGCTGAGAAGTTTTGATGAAGATTGAAACTGTTTAATCCCATGTGTAAATGTGTGGGATAATGAATTGTTTAGATGTCTTGGTTGTAATAACTCTTTTTGAATATTTTTTTAACAGTAAATTAATAATTTTGGCAATATAATATTTTTTTTATTTACATCATACATGGTATGGTAGGGTTCCTAGAGCACATAAATTACAAAAAACCTGAAAGTCGTCTCTGTCTGCTTGATAAATTAAAAATAGTAACAAAAGCCCTGTGACATGAGCTTGCAATCTTTGTTTTCTAAGGTCATAATTAAACAAAAATTTAAAGAAGATATATCTATCGCATATATTTGAAAGTTTATACAGTAAACCAAGAAACAGGCTAGGGGATTGTCTAACCTATAATAGCATGATAGGCCTCACAACTTTCCACAGAGTCCAGACAATAAACACGTTTAGATTTGGGCCATATATGTCATTTCCAGGCTTCCATTAAGTCAACAGCATGCAAAATACGATTTTCAAGAGTTCTGGGTGGGTTAATCAACAATCCTGAAACAATGTTCATGCTTTTGGAAGGATCCGCTAGCTTGGAAGAAGGGTTATACCACCTGCAGGGTTACAAAAGTAGTCATATATAGCAGTTGAATGATGTCGTAGCTTGTAGAGAAGCTTCCTAGAGCCGTTATATGGAAGAGCTTGATGGATTGTGACCTTTTCTCATCCATACCTCAATCAACAACCATGATCAGCAACATAACAACAGTGTGTTCCACCCACGTTCCACCAAAGCAGGTGTGCCCAGCATGTGTGAGCGGTTTGAGGTATTGACAGATGGTTTAGGGCACTTTTCTTAGTGAGTCTTTGTTGCTTGATCGACCCATTGCTCTATTCGACATATGAAAATCTCTGCACTAAAATAGCTTTGCGCTAATACAATAATTCCATTAAGAAAGGATAAATATCCCACTAAATAATCAAGGAGGCACCAGATATGTGAATGGGCAGTTTTCGTTCAACATCCCGGTTTGAAGAAACTTCCTGAACATTCTAGCTTGTGCACAAAACTTGCATGACACGTCTTGGATTTGCTCGAATGATGAGGAATCTGAAACAGTGATCACGCCAAGGCCTACACCATGAATTGCAGAAGGAGGACAAAGCATAATATGACGTAAATTTGGCGCTAGGTAAAAATACTGGTGGTGGTAGCATTCCATTGGCTATGCGTGGCAACATTCCAATGGCTCAATGAACGAGGAATATGCTATAGGGCCGAGGATGGTCTTTCCTGGTTTGAATGCCTACGACGTAAAAATAATTCAGGATCTATAAAGTCTAAAAAATATTGTGGAAATGGATTTAAAATAATTTAATATGTAAACTTCGTATATGTGCTGAAATCTCTTATAAATAAATCATGGTTTAATGGTGCCTCAATTCTCATATCAACGATAAAAAGAAGTATCCAAGTTTTTTTAATTTTAAATAATCAAAATATACATCTATTTGGTTATGAAGTTAAGGTTAGGTCTAACATTATACAAATTTTATTTATTGAAGTGTCATGTGTCAATTTAATATATTTTTTTCACCCAAAAAAACTATACTTTCTATTCACTAGTGAATGAAAGTATACATGGATACACATAAGTTTTCATAGTATCATCCATCTAATACCTAACATACTAAGACTAATAAATAACATGAAAAAATTATAGCATCTATCCTGTAACTAACACGCTGATTTGATATCTCTCCAATGACAATCCATCAAAATAGAGTATAGTACAAAACATAAATATATATAGAGTATCTTATATGAGTTATAGCTAGTAGACACTAAAATAGTTGTATAATCTTCCTGGGAAGGGAGACTCCCTCATCAAACTCGTCCAAATAAATACTTCCTTTTGGGCACCCCAAATCCTTTTTTGAAAAAAGATTGACATGCTTGTTGTAATATCTGTATATGCATGAGAGTTTGTGATCTCCTAAAAAAGTTGTTGCAGATCTATGATTCGTCTCATCCAACCTGCCAAAAATGGAACCTATTGATGACTCTTTCCTTTGGCCTAGTCAATAATGATCCCGGAGTTACCTGCCACCGAATAAAGTATACATATCCATGGGAGAAACATCTGATAAGACTGCCCTAGGATTCAGAACAAGATATGTCACTTCAACAAGCTCGACTGGAACACCATTAGAAAGATGTACAGTCAACATTCAAATTTGAACCCTTCCTGGCCCTTCCAAAGGGTTCTAGCTCTTCCTAGAAGTGTAAAGTTAAAATTGCCCTTAAAAAAAAATTTAAAATCCGAATTTTATCCTTCCAATAGGAAGGACATAATTTATTTCAACATTTCAAAAGAAGGACAACATTTGAAATTACCCATCCATATAAATTTCCATTTATATGTTGAAATTCCTATTCTATAAAATTCGACTTGTCATTCAAAATATTGGAAATATCACAAATTATAATCATTCACTCACTCATGTCATGCACTCACTGTTTAGCTTTGCAAGGTGACGAGAGATGACTGACGACTACGAGGTACTTGCCACTGGGATTTGAATCTGAATCCCAACTCACTTCGGGCTGAGATCTAAGGTGAGATCTAAGGTGTGACAATGTGTCAATGACTATGGTTGTAATAATAGAACCACTACTGGGCCAAAACAATGCCGAAACATTGTGCCTACTACCTATGTGAACTTGGATACCAATGTCCACTAGTTTTTCGATAAAATGAAATTCAAATTTCCCCTTTGATGGTTCCTCCTCTACAAGACTTCATTTATTGCATGAATGTCACAGACTCACGACAACTCTAAACAACACTCAATGGCATGCAACTACAAATAATGGCATGCAACTAGAACCACAAACCAAGTTGAGGTTGATTTATGCATTGATATCGAGAGGTGGAACTAGGCACACAATATGGAAAAACAATGAGTTAGGAAAAGCATTTGGACCAAAGTACCACAATGGTTATTAATAAAATTTTTAAAAAAATTGGCTCAGGAATTGTCTTCAATTTGATGGGTGGCATGATCATGATCATGTAATCTCCCTCCGTCCTTCCAAAAATATGTGGTTTCTCACCACGTTTCTCTTCGACACTCGCCACCAAAATGTGTATAAAAATTACATGTCTTTACATCCTCTTCCATTTAAATCCTCATCGCATAGTCATGACTAAGGATTATTATGCATGCACATCCTCACCTTATAATATCATTTGGTTCAAGGCACAGAGACAACCATAAATTATCAAATGTGTCAAGACGCAAAGAGTAAGAGACAACTATAACTAAGTCTTGTATTAAATTTACCATATAAGTCTTTAATTTGCACTATCATCTGAGATTTGACACGTTGGATTGTTGTGATCTTCTTATAACTCCTTACCAATGTGACTGTAAGGCTTCTTTGATGGTGAAGTCCATAATTTTAAGTCTTCTTCCTCATTATCATGCCTTTTGGTAAGACAATAAGGAGGGAAGTGGCCCGCATTAGCATGGAAATAGTTTCGACATAGAGCTAGATACATTAATTCTTTCATTAAATAACTTAAATTTCATGCTAGTCACTATGAATTCACCGAATTATGGATTGGTAAAAAACACATCAAATTATAGAGCCTCGAGCTCTTAATTACTCATGTATCTAGAATTTTCGCAAATCGAACCATTAACAAACTTCTTTTGTTGTTCTGGTTTAATTTAAAAGGTAGATTGTCGAGAGTCAAACATGTAGCGAGTTGCAATGCTCCAGTTGACTTAGGATTGATTCCATTTCCTCTCCATCCCATACCTGTATGTTGTCGCGACAAGTGTTGAACAACAAAATTTGATGCCCAGGCCCTTATGATGCTAGTGTTGCTAACTTGGTTGGTATGGAGGATTATTTTTTAATGTTTTTTTGAGCGATGCATTGTTTTTTCTTAGGCTCCAAGTGTCCATCATTCTTACATCTCTCAAGCTTGGATGGTTTCCCTCTCTCCGGTTTGAATTAAGGTTTTGGTTGGTTTTATATCTAGATTTTGGTTGTAGGTTTATTATAGCCTCATTTTGCTTAGTGGCTTCTTTTTGTACATAGTTAACAGTAAGTAATTTTCTCAGTAGTATGCATAACATCATGTAGATGCCCCAATATGGTTATTGCATAGTTTATGTAGTTTTTCTATATAATGAAGTGTGGTCTAACCCAAAAAAATACAACAAAATAGTTGTTATTTTAATGAACTGTAAAATTAATGTTACATATATGTCAAATTAATGTGTTCAAATTCGCTTTTATTGAAAAGATTATATTTTATCATGTAGATATTCAGGAGTGCTCAATTGTTTAAGATTGTAAAGATTTGGATGGGAAATATTTTTGTTTTGCATTTTTTGGGGGGAAGGGTTTAGTTAATTTATACTTGTCAATTGAAGTACAATTATTTAAATGTCCCTTCATCTTTGAAGGGCTCCAAGAACAAATGCCCTTCCAATAAAAATTAATACCCACCCTTCAAATTTGATCATTGTGTACATTAATAACCATTTTTGTTTCTAAGGAGTATCACAAAACGGGTTGAAGACGATGAATAGCAGGGCGATTTCATTCAACATTAAGTTGGCTGGTTTGTTTACAAATAGAACAACAAAAAGGGACACACCAATAGTCAAGTCGCTGAACAAAGGTGATACCCTGCCAAATGATAACCACATCCTCTAGTAAACCTCGATGACGTTAATTTCCACAAGAATGCGGGAAACCCGCTTAAATCCTTTGCTCCCAACTTTTCCTTGTCAACATATAGGAAACGAATGATACCATTTCCAATGGCCACACATGCCTCAACATTCCAAAACTGCAAAGGGAGGCCCGAGAGTAAAACCCATAAATGTCTGTAATTTTTTTTTTCATCTGCAGGATCAAACATGGTGTGCCATCTCTTTAGCATTAAAATGCCATCACCACACATCCATAAACCCCCAAGAATCTTAGATGCATCCTCAAATTTCTTGAAATTAAAAAAAACCACCCCTTTAATAAAGGATCACATATTGGAATATACCTAATAATCGACGACCAAACCCCTGCGAACCAATATTCAATCTCTTCCTGAGTCAAGGCTCAGTAGATAAAATTCCCCACCAAAGCAAGAGACAACATAGTAGCCACATCTTCCATACCAATCTCCCTTCCCAACACCAACGCTTGTTTCCAAGCACTCGTCTTAATTTTTTTTTTCCCTCTTCTAGCGTGGAAATATCAAATATGAACAACTCCCTCATTAACAACCAAAACACTCACTCTCGATCCACTAGGATGAAAAACCCCAGAATCTTGTAACACACCGAGAACCAGGGAGTTTGGACGACAGGTGACCCCTCTATCTGGTCGTAGCAGGTTCGGAAAGTCATCTTCTCCACCCAATCCCGCTCCAGATGCCACATGTTTTTCACCTAACTAAATGAGATCAACACCTATATGGAGAAACCTCTCATCCTCCAAAAATGATCCATTCTGAGGCTCCATAAGGAAAACCATGTCATCCTCCAGCTAAGATTAATCCATTGAACAATCACCCAATGCCAGCAAATCAATACTACTTGGAAAATACCAAAATAAAATCACCAGAATAGAGAAGAACATGTCAACTTAATCTTTATGTTTTAGGTTAGGGTGGACATTGTAAGAATTTTATTTACTTAATATTTTATTAAAGTACTATGTGTTAGCTCCATTTTTAAGTTTTAGTTTAGGGCCGACATTGTAAAATTTTTATTTACTAAATATTTTTTACACTCAATAAAAAGACTACTAAATACTAAATATTAAATACTCATAAAAAATCAAAGCCACTAAATACTAAATATTAAATACCCATAACACAATCGCATAAATAGAACTTAGTCATGTAGACATAAGCGTAGAATCTAAGGAATAATTACTTTCCATTGCCACAAATTTCTTTTCTAGCTAGAGGAGCCTCTCACTAAGACATGAATTGGGGTATTGGTTTAATATAGAAATCACAACATTTTACTCAACTATTTACACATATAAGGAGACTCATAGGCTAGAGGTAGATCCTTAAATAATACCAAGATAGCTCAAAATATCTACTTTGTTAGGCAATATTTTGGCTCAAGGTTCAAAATATCTACTCTGCTAGGCAATATTTTGGCTCAAGGTTTATGGTTAGCTTATTCTCAAAATCCCACTCTCTTATTGTTACATCCAAACAATTAAATATAGTGTAAAAAGACTAGAAGAATGTGTACTTTAATACTGCATCCAAACAATTAAATACACTATAAAATTGGAGTAATAATTTTGTTAAATATACAACATCAGGAGACATTCTCCAAACCAATCTTGTGTAGCCAAGATTGATCCTCCCGTATAGAGGTGAACACTTTGATTTCCTTCCATGTAAATTTTATTCCTCCTGTATATAGGTAATTGATCAAAGTAATGATGTTGTAAAGTCTTGTTGGACAAGGCTTCGGACTTGTGTGTGTCAAGTCATGATTCTAATGTGAACCTTTCGTATAAAGGTATCCATGGGATGGATATCCTGTATAGAGGTGGACCTTCCATATAAAGGTCATGCTTTACTTGTTAAAATAATTTAATGTTATGTGATGTATTATTAACTATGACCACCAGTTTCTATTAAGTCTCCTTTAGAGATTGATCACCTCTAAAGTGAATTACTTTAGCATATGATCATTTGGTCTGGAATAATATAATATGATCATAGCATCTGATAATTCTTCTTAGTATAATGTAATGTGATGGATAATTAAAGTTAGCACATATTGACCATGCAGTAAGAGATAAATAAATAAAAGATAAAGCATAGAGATCAAGAGAATTCAAAATTTCCCATGCAAACACTTCAACTAATTAAAGAGAACTCAAATTGTTAAAGATTCAGTTAAGTATCAATGTATGCCTCAATCAATTCTTCAGTTAAAGCATCAGTTAAAGATATGCCTCAATTAACTAAAGAACTCACAATGGTCACTTCAAGTAAATCAATCATCATGATTCCAGTTAACTAGCTGAGTGTCCTTTGACAAATTCTTATCCCACATCAGAACCAGATCTCCTTTGACAAATTCTTTGCATATGGCTTTCTTATCAAAGAAAATATTCATTTTTTCTTGGTATCCTTTGAAATCTTGATGCATTATGCTTCCATGGGATGAATTACATTAGCCCATGAGATATGATGCCTAGTTTCATGAGAAGATCGCATAATAGGTGTGTTAGCTATACCTTCAAAAGATGAAACACATAAGATATAGATGATTTAGTAGGATTGAGAGAGGGTAGAGTATGGGGTGAAGAAACCTCCTCTTGTGAGAATTGTTGGGGTCAAGGACTTCCTATTTTTTAGTTTTATACAACTTCTGAATCTCCTTCCCCATTCATTTTGTTGATACTTGGATGGGGGATATCAACCCGATCCTATTCTGTTTTCCTCAATTTACCCTCCTTGACCCTTTCTATTCACATATTGCTTGAGAGGATTGAGGATATCAGGCGGAGTATTGACACTTCTAGAAATATCTAATAGATCAATTACTTGTTCTTTGTTTGTGGGTGTTTCTCACTCATAAGTTAATTTTACTAGGATTTCTTCTCTTTCTGTGTAGGTTGTTCAACAATGTATTTTCCCCACTAGTTGTGAGAATTAAAGTCCTATGTTGGAAACTGGGGAAAATATCTTCATGCTCCTATGATGTGCTTGAGGGGGATTGAGATGGGAGAATCATGTCTCAAACTAATGGCCCAAATTGTTGAGAAATGTGGGAAGGGATGGTAAAAATTGAGAGCAAGTATACATTTTTTACTAGGGGCATACTTGGATCTAGTCTCATCCCTATCCCCTTTGGCCTTTCTTCTAATATTATAGGCTCCTTGATCCCCTGTCCTTCTTTTCCCAACACCTCTTCACCTGAAAACTTCATAACTTGCATCATGGGGATGGCCTTTAGGTAGCGCAATGACTGTTGTGGCTAAAAGGAACTACGATATATCCATGCACCTATGATCTGCTTGAGGGGGATTGAGATGGGAGAAGCATGTCTCAAACTATTGGCCCAAAGTTTTGAGAAATGTGGGAAGGGATATTAAAAATTGAGAGCAAGTCTATTTTTTTTACTAGGGGCATACTTGGATCTAGTCCCATCCCTATCCCATTTTTCCTTTCTTCTAATCTTACCAGATCCTTGATCCCTTGTCCTTCTTTTCCCAACACCTCTTCACCTGAAAACCCCATAACTTGTATCATGGGTATGGACTTTAGGTAGCACAATGATTGTTATGGCTGAGAGGAAGTGTTATCATAAATGGACACATTAGTTCCTTATTCAATCTTTTCTACCAACTCCTTCATTGATTAAATATCTCATGTTTACTCTCTCATTCTACCCTCATATTCTTCTTCTTCATCATCATGAATATGATTATATGTCTTATTGAATTCATCATCCCAAGGAATGCTCTGATAAGGGGCATTTTCTTTCTTAAAGTATAGCTTCATTCTCCACTAGGCTTCCCTTTTATGCTGGCTAAAACTATCTTATTGAACCTCAACATACCTTTAGTATAAAGTATCTCTGAATGCCATGCTCTCCTTAGTTACTATGGTTTTTAGAGACCTATAGAAAGTGTAATAAGGTGTCATATCAAGTTTTTTCGGTAAAGGAGATGGGAATACTTGGGATACAACCTTTGATGAGTCATATTCACTTTTTATTATGGAATCCACCTCTTCATAAGTATCTTGGTTGGCTAACATCTCCATGTTAGTCTTGGATTCGTGATATAGAGGTTTGACTTTGGCTACTTCCTTCCTTTCTCGGCACCCAATAGAAGGTGTGGATCGTATGTATAAAGCGAGTCCAATGGGAGGTCAAGTTGTTTCAGGGCCTCAAGCTCATTTTTAGTGCCTATTTTGTTGTTTATGGCATATCCAATCATAGGTACATGAAATGACAATCTACCCTTCTTCTTTTCCTTTAGAAAATGGATATCATCCACCTAAACCATATGACTGATATATCTAACACAAATATTATGAGGTTTGGGAGATTTGGAAACTTATAAGTTGTTGAATCTGTCCCATATAATCTAATTACTGTGGATTTTGGCCCTAGGAACCAATATCCTCTTTTGACACTTATCCCAATTGCACGTATGGCTTAATATATGCAAGTATCCTCTTAGGTTATTTACCAATTGGTGTCCTCCTTTTCATCCCCATGAGGCTCCAACTAGCTCTTTAGAGAATACTCTTGGATGAACGGTTGGGATTAGATCATGCATCTCCTAATCAAAGATTTGGGACATCCACGATAATAAATTTTCATGGTAACATATGCATAGGGTCCATGTGTGAATAACATAGATTAAATTGAGAAACTGTTAGTAGAAGATCTGATCCATTCACAATGATAAAGCTACATGGTGAGATAAAAGGACGGCCCATGTGTGAATGATGGAGATTTGACTAGAAAAATCCAAAAATAACATCTAGTCCATTTGCGGCAATGAAGGTGCATGGAAGGATAGGAGGGGGGGGTCATGTACAAATGGATATGATTAGATCAAGCATCTTCTGATAGGACATTTGGTTCGTTCGCAGGGATTAAGTTGCACTATAAGGTGAGGGGAGGACCCATCCACGAATGATCAGGATTAATTGAGCATGTCAGTTATAATAGACCAGGGTCATTCATGCTTCTAGGAGCCGCGTGAAGAGTTCAAAGGTGTTACCTCTCGTAGATAGTCACGCTTAAATCCCTACCTTTTTTACGATGGATTTGGACCATTCGTGTTAGGGAGGTCGCTCCACCATTTTTTAGATTGGATGATCTCAAGCTATGAAGAATGATAAGGAAAGCACTATGGGTTTGTTTTGATTTGATAACTTACTCTTACATATTGAAGAATATATTCAACAAATTGAAGAATATATCCAACAAGATAAGGTCATTGTCTCTATAAACACTAGCAGTGAACATAATTTTATCAATATTGATTTGGATAAAATATTGCAACTTCTTGCAAAGTATATTCAAAGTACACAAGTTAATTGTGAGAATGTTCATGTTTTTAAAGATTTGAAGGCTACCATGGATAAATATGTATTGCATTAATATTTCTATGCCATAGATATGGATGATGTGGATATTGTTTTGGGATATCCTTGGATGGACTCAGTTGGTACAATTAATATGAATGTGAAAATAAGATTTTGAAGCTTTGGTACAAGAAAAGCAAAATCACGTTCTAGGATATTTCTCTTACTAAGAAAGAAGGGCCCAGGAGGGCACATGAAGAAGTCATTGCATGTAAAATAGTTGAAGTATCTACATATGTGGAAATTGCAGAGTCCGAGGTTGAATTAGAAGAAGAAAAATATACAAAAACACATGAAGAAATTCCCTAGGAAGAAGATAAACATGAAGATGTTAAGGATATACATGACCCCATGGAACAACATGTTCAAGAGTCAAAGAAAAAAGAACCAATATCTAAGGTTTCATTCTATCAGTACCCATACCACCATGAGAAACAACAATCATCAAGGAAAGGTCATGAGAATCAACAAAATTACTAAGGACCAACATGGATTTAGAAGGGAACCTAGTATGGAGGTGCATTGAGGAATAAAATCAATGCATGGAGACCCCATAGTATCATAATGAAATCATGGAACCAAAAGAACCATAATCAATATCAAGGTGGAAAGGAAGTAGATAAATTGTATGTCCACATTTCACTTGGATGGATGGATGCTCGTGCTTGGCACCACTTGGCTACTATTCTTAGTATATCTTATTATATTATTTCCACCCATGTTTCAAGGATGAAACATGTTTCAAGGGAGATTACCTAGGGTAGGATAATAGGGGTACCTAGGGAGGTACCCAAGGGAAATTTATCAGTTAATGTGTACCTAAGGGAGAATAATTACTGTAATGTGGCCATAAATAATGGAATAGGCCCACTAGGTAGTTTTAATCAAATAATATAATAATGAGGGGTTAATTTGCATAGATCCCTAGGAATACTCATGAGAAAGTATAAATACACATGGGTAGCATTATGTTGAGGTATGTGTGACCCTTGAGGAATTGTATCGTAGCAAGCATGGGTTCTAGAGTGATTCCTTCTTTAAGAAGCATTTGAGGGTGTTACCCAACCTTAAAAGTCTATATCTATATCTTGGTGATGTTCTTATGGTGAATGTATTTTGGTTATTTGCACGGGGGCTTCACTAAAAGGCAATATAATATCACGTTCATTCATATTGCGGTATTAAATATTCATGAAAACCTAAAAAATATATTGCTTATATATTAAGGGGCAAAGGTTTTTATTTATTTAATGTAAAAATACAAAAATACTTTGGGGTCTTTTTTATATGGGCGGGCTGATAAATATCTGCCAAATGGAGATGGCGGGATCACGGCCGGATGAGAAATCGGGTTGAGGGAAGGCTCGGGCTTACTAGTACATAGGGAAATCGCGTCAAGAGGCATGCTTGAGGCTAGGGGTTTTGTGGTGAAGTGGGTTTCCAGTCGATCATAGTCGAGAGACAGTGGTCATTGACAACCAATTGTTACCAATAGCACTCAGCCAGTTGTTACCAATAGTCTTGGGAGGCTTTAAGCCTACAGGGCCTGTTATAGGCCCTCAATAGGCCTTGGGAGGTTTAGTAAGCCTCCTAGAGCTTGTTACAGGCCCTGGGGGCTTGGATACCTAGCCCATAACAAGCTTAGTCAATGATTGGGGAACTACAACATGCAATCTAAATGTTGTACTATGTGCATTGGCTCTAGTGACATACAAGAAGTGATCTCCTATCTCTTCGTTATACCATTAGATGCTGCAAATCATAATAATATGTGGTTGAGTAATTGCATTGTGGGTGAAGTAATGTGCATACATGATATCATGCATGTGGGGTCACAAGAGGGGTATCATATCAATATACTAGGTAGAAATATAAAGGGGTATAAAAAATGTTAATGAAAAAATTGATACATACAATATCTAGTGAAAATAGGTTTTTTTTTTTTGAATTGGGAAGGCATATTGGGAGGGGGTTAAAAAAAACAATTTTGGAAGGTATTTTCCAATATTGAGTGAAATTAGGGGTATTGGTTCATATGCCACGAACGAACGTGCTATGATAGTTGTTTATTGAGTGAAGCCCCCGTGGTTATTTGTGAAGTATAAGGGTTTTATATATTTGTTGTGATTCATTTTTTTGGTTAAGGATCAGTGCATGAATCCCAAAAGGATCATTTTCCTATGTAAGGACTTTTATTTTCTTTTTGACCATGCTCTAGGCCCTTAGACCCTTCACTATTACACCAAACCAATTAATGGTGGACTTATCCCATTTAGAGGCCAAATATATTATAGAAATATCCTTCGTGGTGTTTCAATCCACATTTCTTGATAATTTAGATTGAGAAGCTTTGCTAAATTTATATGGCCATTGTTATCTTACTTTGACATATTTTGAGAGCTAAGGATCCACCAATCTTACTACAAACATCATAATGTCCCCTCATAAACCACTCATAATTAAAATATCCATAAGATAGATTTGTTTATGGATTATGGGTGATTTTCATGGTGATTAAGATTGAGAATAATATTTTAGGTAACAAGGCCCTTATTGTCATCACTTTACCTTGGTTATACCTCAATATCCATTGTTGGTTGAAAACTAATCTAATCATAGCACCCGTAGCACACTTGGAGGCGATTGACACCCTACAAAGGTCATATGTGGGATTTCAATGACTCTTCCATGGCATTGATCCTAAGAAGCAAGTTTTAGGTCCAAAGGATCCTTATTCCCCCAATGAATAAGGCCATCGATGCAAGACTCATCGATGAGTCCTAAGACCTTATAATGGCATGCATAGTCATTGCAATGACAATGACTCTAAGAGAGGGATCATATCTTATTTTCTAGGTGTTGTTCATGGTATTGGAACATGAGAAGGTTCAATTATGGATTAGTGCCATTATATCCCCTCTAACCATGTTTATGCCTCAACACTAATTTCTAGTGCATAAAACCTACTCACATAGTGATTGTATCCCACTTGAGGACCAAATGCCACCTACAAAGTTCTTGTGTGTTAGTTTAAGGACTTGTTCAAGGATATTGAGCTTAAGAAACCTTTATAAGATCCTAAAGCACTTGTTTTAATTCTTTGATGATGGTTAAGTCCTCGTGACCATGGTCCCATGTGGTCTAAGCACATGTTCATGATGCGTGAGCATGAGAATTAATGTTTAGGGATCAATATTTATTATATTCCCCCTAACCATAGGGTATCAAGTTATTTTTCCCTATCATGACCATGGCCAAGGTACCCAAACCTATCAATGTTTCACAAAATCTCACTAGTACCCATATCCAACTCCTATCGATGACCCCTTGGTAAGGGTTTAGATCACAATTTCTAGGTGTTGTTCCCATTGCTTGAGCTTGAGAAGGTTTAATTATGGATTAGTTCACTTTTTCCCCAACTTAACCATGTTTATGCATCAATACCCATTAGTAATTCATAAAAACTACTCATGGCACCTTTATCCCATCCAAAGGCTTACAAACAACCTCTACGAATGGCTCATGTGCAAGTATGAGGAATCTTTCAAGGTTCTTAATCGAGAGAATATTAAAAAATATCACGAGCCACTCATTTTCCTTCCTTGACCGACACTTGGGACAATACAACATGGTGGTGACCCTATTGACAATCATGAGTGCATTTCTTCAATTGTAGCAATTACCTGCTTTGATACCATATGAATTTTCTAGAAATTTTGATGAGTAGAGAGTTAAAACCATAAAACCCTGATTGACATTTTATACATTGGTGGAGTTATATTTATACAAATTGCTCGATCCGATAAAATATGAGTATGTAGTTATAATCCTCCCTATTCACACTCAACTAATTCCAATTCAAGGTGACATTATCATAAATCATATAATCCAACAAAAAGTAATAACATGACTAATATATCTAGGTTTCAACAACTATCATATGGTTTCTCCAATAGTTATCAATGTAGTATAGAAAGTGAATCATTTTATATTTAGAGATGAACATGAATTTGAAGTGAAAAAACTATAGAATTTGTATGAGAAATAGGATTGTGACTTGTCCTATCGAAGGAATGAGTGATATTTTTGTAGGTGAATCAGTGGGATGACTTAGATTATGATTTATACCATATGCTTTTTAGGGGTCTAAACGGGACCACATAGTTGAATAAATTGGGGATAATGATGCACCCAAGTACTATCGTAAGCCACTAAAGACACAAACTATTAATATCTTCCTAGAGGATTCCATAAAGATGTCTATTGTGGGATATTATTGGGATGATATTATTGTCACTCAAAATACTCATATTCAACACATGTTTCATCACATCAATGTTTTCAAGTCATGATCTATCTCAAAATATAAAGAAATTGTTGTGATATGTGAAATGCCAATTACTTTTCTCTTCATTGTACTTCTCTGTCCAAGAATTGTCTCAGTATATTAGCATCAACCTCTAAAAATACACAATATATTAGTATTGTATTTGAATTATAGAGTTTCAAATCGATTAAGCACAAGTAAGACTTGAAATAGGAAAAACAACTCTATAACATAGTGGAAAATAGATTCAAGTCACATATGGAATCTTATATTGGTATAGAGGATGGACTAAGGAGTGATGCTCATCTACCAATATCCCTAGTCCTCCTCCGTAGTCCTCCTATATAGTTAGTTCCATCTAAATCAACATTTATTTTAAATTCTACTACCCTTAATTCAATTTCTTCTATGGCTTCTCATAAGTGGGACATAAAAAAAAATTGATAATCCCATAATGGTAATTTTATATAAAAGGAAGTTATGACCACCTTTAGTGAGGACAATTTTAGTGAGAGTGAGGGGTAAGTTATCCTTTCAATATGCCCACCTTTATGCATAATTGTAACATTCATTAAAATCTAAAAAAAACTTACTTTAGCTATACATTTGAAAAAACAATACTTGCACATGAAGGTTTATAGTGGGAGTTTGCAACAAAACACAAAACAATAAATAATAATAAAAAAAAATAAGTATGCATACAATGTAAAATGTTTATCATGCCACTCTTGCTGTTATTTTTATTAAATTCTTTACAAATTTTTTTACCCATTAAGAAAGACTAACATACTTCAATTTCAATATCACCTTTCATGTGTGGTAAACCTATCACCATTCCATGCTTAGGAAGTGAATAGTGAAAATTTAAATGATAGTACCTCGCATGCCAAAGTCTATCACTTGGGATAAGTGTTGCTGCAATTTATTTTTGCATGGATTCCATCTTCTTTTCACAAAATGTATATATCCCAATATCATCGAATCCAATGGTAGTGACTATGTTATTGTCATTATGTTTAATCGAACATCGACAACAATCGAAATTGACTTCAAAATTTTAATTACAATCTTTTTCATTGAAATCAAATTGTGTTGTATACCAAGAAACTATAACACACTTTGATCATTTTTTACTTTACCATTTGTGAGATGCATTGGTATTTCTTAATTTCTTTCATCTTCACAAACAACTATTTCATAACACAAATTCTTAGTTTTTTTTTTCTAAATTGGTAGAAAATTATTGTTGTATCTCCTAAAAGTTATTGTTCTCAAGAAATTTGTTAATTTCACTAACATAAATGTGCTTTATAACCAATCTTTAATTATCTATAACATAAAATCTTTAACTTGTACCATATTTCCATTTGTAATGTCATGTACCTTTTTATTATTCTCTGACTTTCTTCCTTTATTAAATTGTACTACCTTCTCCCTTTAAATTTTCCACAAACTCAACCTCATCATATATGGCATTTGATCAAGTCTTTTTTCTCTCATCCCTTTGCATGAGATATCCCTATACTTCATAAAAACTCCATATCTTTGTAGCAATATATTGTGTCTATATCTTTGTAGCAATATATTGTGTCTAGAAGTGAAGAAAAAGGCACTGACAAGTGATTAAGACCAGTGATTAAGAGTAATTGATTTGAATTCTTTCTCTATAATGTTTTCACTTAATTGTAGGTTTAATTTTTATATATTTTTTATATATCTATGTAGTTGGTCAACTTTCAATAGAACCTCCCCTACAACTTTAATGACAATAGGAATTTTTAGGAAGTAAAACCCTTGTTTCATTGTGTTGTAGGAGCATCCATGGCAATGTAGCTATCTTACATTAATATGAATTTTAGGTAGTTAGTTCCCTCATGTTTTTTTTTTAATTATTTCTCATTTGGTGAGAAAACTCAATGTTGGCATATAAACGTACCTTGCATCCGAGTTAATAATGACCATGGCATTGGAAGATATCCATCCCATGGTCAAAGGCATTATGGCGTTCTAAAATCCATACATGAGAAGAAAGAATGAGGAGATATCAAAGACAAATATATCATAGCGGTAAATGTTCACAAGTCATCGGGTGTCAAAGTTATATAAGATGCAAGTGAATAAGGTTTTAAAATGACGGTAGGAGATTGTTAAGGGTCAAACCTTGGGTAATTTTCTTGACATGTAGATAGTGGAACCATGAGTACATATGTCACATCTTGAGGATTAAAGGCATACCGAATTATTCCTTATGATTTTAATTCATATATGAATCTCTAGACACAAAGAAAGACTATATTATATACAAAGGTAAATGTTTGACCTTTGGCCACCATATAAACAATCTCTTGATAGAAAAAAATGGACTAATTTATTGATCAACCAAATCAATGACACTTAGAAGTTGTTTGACTACTAATCCTTGTATATAAAATTTCTTCTTGCCATGAAGGAAATGCTTTTAGCTCTCGTAGAAGAGGTCTGTGGGTGAGGGAGTGGATGAGGAATTTCAAAGGATAAATATTTGATATTAATGGAGTATTAAGTGCTTATCAATATATTTAATAAATAGTGTATATTTGTTGTTGTTATTAATTTTGTTGAGTGTTTTATATTGTGGTGTATTTCTAGAGTTGTTTCTAGTTGAATTGCAAATAGTGGTGGTTGTCTATTCAAAATTAGGATTTGATTTATTTATAGTAATTGTGGAGAAATTATGCTCTCCATGTGTGTGATATTATAGGGGGGTGTGGTATCTCTACATCATGTGGTATCATTTAAGCAAGTTGAATTCTGAGGATTGGCTCAATTCCAAAGAAAGAGGGGAGCTCAGTAGAGTTGTTTCCATGAGAAGAGCAGGCATTTGTGAAACATCAATTGAAGTGAAAGAGTAAAAGTGTATATGAATTTAGAAAGGGTGTGATGTTAAATAGAATTATTTCAACGAGTGAGTGAATCACACTTCTAGTGGTAGCATTGGTTATAGATGTTGTAAGAGGAGATACAACACCAATATTAAAAAGAACTGGGTAGAGGTTGTAGAGGATGAGGTGTTGAAAAATATGTGAAAGAGGCACTATAGATATAGTGTGGTGGATATTGTAGCAAAAGGAATAAATATGTTGCAAGAAGAAGGATTCAATGATGAAAGGTGTTAGCATAATGAGAAATATGCATAAACATATGTAACAATATATGTGCTAACATGCAAATCAAATATAAAGAATATACTAGGCTAGCCTTCTATCCATACAAGCACCATATAATCAACGTAGTAAGTAAGAGACAAAAGAAAGAAAGGATACACTAGATATATGTGGTAAGACCCAAAATGGGGAAACATCCATGGGTAGGTATTGTCGTATTATTCTCCAAAAATATCCAATCTTACACCTCAGCTCCACTCACATAAGCATAACATCACCCTCCATATTCTCATCATGTCACAATGATGCAACAATGTCATGTGTTTAAATGAGTCTCCTTCATCTCTATTATATAACTAGAGGTATGGAAGAATAACATCCCATAATACATGTGGTAAATGCTTTACCACTTCTCTTATATAAAGAATGGTAATAAGTGAAATGATTACATGATGCGTGTGGGATAACTCATTTTATAATATTAGAGTTATTTATGATTTCAACCAAAAACACCTCACAAGTCATCATTACATATTCCTACACTCACCTTTAATGATGACTAGGGATAAGGAACACAAATGGAGGAAGACGACATTACACTAACGACCCCCCTTGATGACAACTTCTAGATTTCCCAAGAAGATGTGAATATGAACACACTTTGCCTAATGGATTTGATGAATATAAAAACCACTTCTCCCATGATGAAATTGCACTGGAATCAAGTTGTACAATGAACTCTTGCAGAACACCACAATAGTGTACATAAAAATCAGATGGCCAATACAATAGAAAATGTGGCTAGCAGACAGGCATAACATTTGTAACTCAATTGATAGTAGAAAGAACTTTGCAATAGACCTCATCACAAATACAAGAGCCCCAATTTCCTATACATCAAAAAAATTGTCGCGTATGTAGTCTTCACGAACAAGCTGAAAAGATGCAAGAACTCTACTATAGACCTCATCACGATTACAAGAACCGTAGATGATCTATGCATCAAAAAGAGCTTCCAACAGACAATCTTCATAACCAAAGAAATATATTGAATATTACTTCATGAATACAAGACCCTAGATGGTCTATTCATTGAAAAATGTGTCCAACAGATAATCATGACTTTACAGAAGAAGATGGTATTTCATTTCATTACATTATAACTTGAAGAAGATACAATTATATGGTATTTTATTACATTGCAAATTCCTTTTATTTACAACTTCAAACATCCAGATAAAGTGCAAAAACGTTTCAACTTTTCTCCTAACAAGGATAAGTTGTAGAGAGGAACACTGCTAAATGATCAAAGGTAAGAACTTCAATATGCTTAAGATATGAAGGACCGAAGGAACCAAGTTATCCCAAAACTCTTCACAAATACCCCTGTGGAGAAAGTGAAGTAAACATAGGGATAACCTGTACAAAAGAACTTCCAAGAGTAAAGTATATAATGAACATGATAACCCCACAAATGACAAGAAATATAAGATGCTATATGAAATATAGAGGAGCATGAAACATATAAAATACATTTGTGAGACTTGGGCTCTAACTTTTTTTCGCTTTTCATCTGGAATGTGTGCTTAACATTCACTTCCAAATATCTTAAAGTTACTAATATCAGGTTTCCTTCCATTCCATTTTTCTTTGGGAGTAACCTGCAAAACTACTTTAGTAGGGACTATATTCCAAATATGGTTAGGACAACAAATAGCTTCAATCCAAAAACTCTTGTGAAATCCTTTAGAATAAAGCATACATCTAGTCATTTCAACCAAAGTCCTATTTTTAATTTCATCTACCCCATTTCGTTGAGTTGTATAAGGAACAATATTTTGATTACAAAAAGGAAGGAAAATGTATTGAATGGAGAGCGTCAAATGATTAGTGATTCAAAGTGTGGAAGAGGTGAAAGAATACAATAAATATAAGATGAAGATACTAGTGATTGTTGATTTATCAACAATACTATCAGTAAGATGGTTCCATTTTCCAACGAGAGGAGTTTAATGTAGGAGCATCCTTGGTAGTGTATATATCCCATGTGAATATAACTTTCAATTAGTTAGTCCCCTTTCATGTTTGTTTTATGTTTAATTTCTCATTTGGGGAGCATAGAAGAAGCTTGCACGTAAACATAACCTACATTTATGTTAGTCCTCAATGATATGGTATTAATGATTGGGACCTTGGAATCTTTCCATTACATGGTTAAGGCCTTATGGAGTTCTAAACTCCATACATATGAGGAGTTACTAGGGATGAATAGATCACGATGGTCTCAAATGTTCACAAGACACATTGTGTAAAATTTATACAACTTGCAAGTAAATAAGGTTCGAAAATGACAACTAGCGATCATCAAGCATCAAACTGGGTTAATTATCTCCATTGGTAAAAAGTACAACCACACGGAAATACGGTGTTCCATAAAAATTAAAGAAATGTCAAATTATTCCTTAGCACCAATGAAGACTCAAAACTAGTTGCAATGATAGAGGTTTGGCATTCAACCACAAGATACAATAGAATCTATATGGTCCATGCAAGAAGAAATGAACAAATTGAACAAATTTGTTGATCAAACAAATAGATGGCACTTAGAGTTCTTTAAGTTGATCGACTTCCATTCTTTTTTATAAAACTTCTATTCTCCATGAAGGAAATGCTTTTAGCTCTCATAGAATGGGTATGTGGATGAGTGGGTGTGTGAGAAATAGCTTGGCCACTTTATTTAATAATTAGTTGAATATTTATTGTTATGGTTAAAAATGCTTAGTTTTTTTATTATTATGGTGTAATTTTGTTTGTTTTCAATTAAATTACTCAATGTAGTGGTTGTCTATGCAATATTTGGAATTTAATTTTTTTATAATCATTGTAGATAAATTCCATTGTGTATATGATAGTACAAACATTGCAATATTTCTATATCACATTTCCATGTGTATACAATTTTTGTACCCCAACCATCCATCAAATGCAAGTGATACATCTTGAATTTGTCGAGCTATCTCATAAGTAACTAACATCAATACTAATCGAAACTATTCTACACTATTATTATCATATTTATCCTACCTTGCAACATTTGTGTCATTCAATCTTACCTCTTTGTTGAATATAGTCTCCACATTTTCTTAATTTAATCATTCTAGATTTCTACACAATATAATTTGCCGCATTTAATTTGTTACCATCAAATATTAACATGGTTTGTCATGCCATCTTACACTCTAATACCCCTCCACAGATACCTAACCAATTATAAAATAAAATAAAATAGATGGGAAAATTACCCACATTATTTTGATCTTATTAACATGGTTTGTTATGCCACTTTACACTCTAAGACCCCTTCACATAGATACCTATCCAATTATAAAATAAAATAAAATAGATTGGAAAATCACCCACATATCATTTTGATCTTAGTAAATGAATTTTCCTCTATTGTCTTCTCTGTGGTAGAAATTGTTCATTAAAAATATTGCTTTTTGCTAAGATATTGCTTATTGATAATATTGTTACTTTTGAGAATGTTGCTTTTGTAGAGGGTTCCTGCATAAACATGGTACCCAATTTAGTTGCAATAATAATGTGTGAGCATTAAAATTGTAAAAACACATGTGCGTTCACAAAAATGTGCACGTGTTCCTTTTTTTGCAGAGGTTTGACACTTTCCAAACCTCCATGATGGATATACAACATGGGAAAGAATGTATGTTCATTATAGAAATGCATGTGTGTTTTAAGAAGTAACGTGCATGCATTTTCAAAATTAATGTGCAGTCATTATTTTTAATATAAAAATTGCTCTACTATTTTGGCCATAAATTTCTATCCATGCATTAGTTTTTGGAGTTCTTTAGCTCATTGGAAAGGTCTTGAAGAGATCTACACTAAATTCTGCTATAATAATTTTATGTTTCAACATCTATAATTTCTTATTTTCAAAATAATATAAACTAATTGTTTGTGGGCCTCATTTTCCCCATTCTTCACCCACTATCATCTTCATCCACTGTGGCAACACGAGCGCATCTTGGTCACGGACACAACCTCCCCTAGCCATCATACATTGTCTCCGAGAGAGAGAGAGAGAGAGAGAGAGAGAGAGAGAGAGATGGGGGGGTTAGTGGTAGAGGGAGGGGGATTGGGAGAGATAGAGAAAAAGGGAGTTAGGGGTACGGAGAGTAGGGAAGAGAGGGGGGGTTAGGGGTACGGAGAGTAAGAGGGAGCTTTGGGAGAGAGAGTGTTGATGTTAGGGGTAGAGAGAGAGAGTGGTTAGGGGTAGAGAGAGAGAGAGAGTATGGGGTGTGAGGTAGTTGGGGGAGAGGGAGAAGGGGAAAAGGGTAAGTGGAGGAGTAGGGGAGAGATAGAGAGTGAGATAGGGGGTTAGTAAGGTTTAGAGAGAGAGAGAGGGTGGTTAGTGGTAGGGGGGAAGTAGCGGTGAGAGAGAGAAAGAGAGAGAGCCAAGGGGGGTTGATTAGGGGTAGGGGGATTGGGGGAGAGAGAAAGAGATAGAGATTTGGGAGTTAGGAGTTTGAGGAGGAGGAGGGAAGTTAGAGAGAGAGAGGAGGGGTTACTAAGGTTTAGGGGGAGAGAGAGAGAGCGAGGCAGGGTGGGGTTAGTGGTAGGGGGAGAAGTAAGAGAGAGAGAGAGAGAGAGAGAGAGAGAGAGAGAAGGGGGGTGATTAGGGGTAGGGGTTAGTTAGAGAGAGAGAGAGAGAGAGAGAGAGAGAGAGAGAGAGAGAGAGATGGGGGGTGAGTAGGGGTAGGGGGGAGAAGGTGGGTTGGGGTAGATAAAGAGATATAGATGGGGGCACTAGGGGTTTAAGGAAAATAAGGGTAGAGAGAGAGAGAGAGAGAGAGAGAGAGAGAGAGATAAGGGGTTGATTAGGGGTAGTGGGGATGAGGGGGGGTTGGGGGACTGGAAGATATAGATATAAGGAGTTTGATATTTTGGTGAGGAGGAGGGTAGTTAGAGAGAAGAGGGGTAGAGAGAGAGAGATGGGAGATGTTTAGTTGTAGGGGGAGGGGGATTAGGAGAGATAGAGATAGGGGGAATTAGGGTTAGGGGGATTAGGAGAGAGAGAAGAAGGGGGATAGAGAGAGAGAGTGGGGGGGTTTTATGGGTTTGGAGGAGAGAGGGAGGGGTGCAAGTTAGGGGTAGATGGAGGATTAGGGGTGAGAGAGAGTGAGAGAGGGGCTTAGTAAGTGTTATGGAGAGAGAGATAGAGAAAGAGAGAGGAGGAGGGATTAGAGAGAGACATGGTGATTAGGGTTAGGGGGAGGAGGGGGGATGGGGGAGAGAGAGATAGATATTAAGGGTGCTTAGGTGTTTGGGGAGGAGTAAGGAGGTTAGAGAAAATGAGGGTATAGGTAAAGAGTGGGGGGTTGGGGTTTGAGAGAGAGAGAGAGAGAGAGAGAGAGAGAGAGAGAGAGAGGTGGAGGGCTAGTGGTGGTGTGGGGAGAGAGAGGGGGGGGGTTTAGAGGTAGGGGAGTAGGAGGAGGAGAGAGGGAGAGAGGGAGAGAGAGAGAGAGAGGGGGGGGGGGGGGGGGGGTAGTGGTGTGGATAGGAGTATATGGGTTATAGAGAGAGAGAATGAGAGATATCAAGGGGTTAGAGAGGAGGAAGTTCATGAACAAAGGGAGAGAGATGTATTTTTAGAGAGAGAGGGAGATTAGATAGATGGGGCGTTAGTGAAAAATGGATAGAAAGGGGGATGAGAGAGAGAGAGAGAGAGAGAGAGAGAGAGAGAGAGATGTGGGTAGGGAGAGAGGGGAGGTAGAATGGGAGGGAGAGATATAATGGGTAGGGTGGGAGGGATGGATGGAGAGATTATGGGAGGGATATTCTAGGAAATGATAGGAAGGAGAGAAATGGGTGGGGTCAATGTTATCATAATTGAACTAGTCATTGAATTTGTCAAGCCCAAAAACTTGAACCAGATTGGGACAAAAAAAATAGAAAAAAAAAAATCAAATGAGAAAACCGGTCAACCAAAAAATACATAAAATATTTAAATTTTGAACAAGACATATTCACATTCATCCATAATAATCAAAACAATTATAGACAAATTTGCAACATTTTTCATGGATATTAAAAGTAAGGGTGAATATAACTAAAATCGCATTGAGTGCAATCCATATATGACCCAAAATACATAAATAAAGAGGCCATAAATGGCCACTAGAGTCCAAAAAACTTCATGCTACAACAAATAACTACATATCATCAAAATTATTGCCTATATTGGGATCCTCTTCGTTAATAGCACCCTCTGGCCCCCACCTCTAGGCTCTAGCCCTTACCTCTATTCCAAATCTCAAGGTTGATCCCCTAAGGACATTAGTCAACACCCTATAATTTTGATGAAACCTCCTAATCCAAGCATTTTAAGAAAATGTAGAAAAAAATTCCCATGCCTAATAAGTAATTTTGTTTGAGTGAAGGGTACATTTTTATTGAGGTCATGACAAAGGAGTTAAACAACCAACACCACCAACATTGAGGTACATAGAGGGGTTGATGTGCTTAATTAAATTCCAATCCTATACCCTTTGCATATGAAGCCCTACGAGGTTGGAACAACTCTCAAACATCTTGAAACAATTAATGATAATATTAAAAATTTATGTAGAATTTGATATTGCCACATTTTCAAAAATAACCCGTGAAGCATGCAAGTTAGTAATGCACAAGTGTTTTCAATTTCAAAAACAATTGGTGGGATTTACTTTTTTCCATCTAGGTGGTGGATGAGTTGTATGCTTTGCTTTTAGGTTTTGGACCACAAGTACAAACCAAGATCTACACTATAAAGTTGTGTAAATACCTCTAATATTTAAGCATTATAGTGTTAGATAGTCATTCTCACACAATTAAAATAGAAGTCCCATGTATATATTTGATACCTAACTAAATAATAACTTTAAAATTAGATTAAATTATTTAAATAATAACCTTAAAATTACATTAGATTATTTTTATAAACCAGAAGAACACAACATTTCTCTTATTTGTGATCTTATTAAATACATCTAAGTTCGCATAAAAATGTAAATCAAGACTCGTCGTAGAACTCACACTCATTTTTATGTTCTTAAAAGGTTATTTTGGAAATCTAAGTAGAGTCAACAGATTCGCTATCTATGTCTGCAGTTTGTGGTTGAGACTATTTTTGGTCAGGAAGGGGGTGGAATGAGGCCGCTTACCTCACCATCTATCTATGCAAACCATCCCATTTCAACGGGTATGACGATCATCCCATACACGTCAAACCTCTCCTATTCCTAAAAAATAGAGAGGTGAAACCTTTGAAGACTACAGACCGATAGCCTATGCAATTTGATCTACAAAGTCATAGCCAAGATATTATCACAAAGACTGAAACCTATCCTTAGCAAATTTATTACAGAAGAACAATTCGGTTTTCTCTTTAGCATGTAAATACATGATGCAGTATCCCTCGCGCAGGAGGCCATTCGTTGAATACATAAGGAAAAATTTCCATCCTTTTCCCTCAAGTTGGATCTCTCCAAAGCCTATGATAGGGTAAGTTGGACGTTCATTCATCTGTTATTGATTCAAATAGGGATGCCAATTGAGGTTGTGGAATGGATAATGGGGTGCCTTCAATCAACTTCCTTTGTCGTCTTAATTAATGGATCGCCCTCCCTTTTCTTCAGACGTACTCGAGTTTTAAGACAAGAGTGCCCTTTGTCTCCTTTCCTCTTCCTTCCAGTAGTAGATGCTCTGAGTCGTTTAATTCACAGAGCTGAGCAGTAAGAACTAATCAAAGGTGTCAGGGTGTCCAACTCAGTGGTACTAGCACACATTCTATTCGTGGACGATGTTCTTCTGTTAGGAGAGGGTACTTTTGGAAATATTCAAGCCTTTGCTTCAATATTGGACACCTGCAAGAAGGCCACATGTATGGTCATAAACACTGAAAAATCCTGCCTAGCCTACAACAATCTCTTAGAAGACCTGGTACATAGGATTGAGGAGTCCTATTATTTCACTATTCACCCCATTTCAGAAGGCATCAAATACTTATGGTTCTTCCTCAAACCAAACACATATGCATTTCAGGACTGGTTATGGCTTTACAAGAAAATTGAATCAATAATCACTCATTGGGAAAACCGCTTCTTATCCAGAGGAGGTAGGTTAGTGTTGCTTAAAGCAGTACTCCAAAGCATACTGGTTTATTGGGCTTCTATTGCATACATACCAAAAGGTATCCTGGTAAAAATAACAAAAAAATGCTTTTCCTTCCTCTGGACGACAATTAAACAATCTGAAGGAATCCCTCTGGTAAAGTGGTCCACCTTATCGATGCCAAAATCTATGGGCGGTTGGGGAATCAAAAACCCAGACCTCTTCTGCAAATCACTAGCAGCAAAAACTCTCTAGAGGCTTACAAAATCTCAAAAATCCATATGGGGCAGAACCTTGATATCGAAATACTACCAAACCCCCTCAATTGTAGATTGGATCAGACAACCAAATAAAAGCTTCAAAACTAGTTCCATTGGATGCAAGGCTCTAGTCCTTGCCTTCCCCTTAATTGGTAACTAGACTTCCTAGAATATAGGAGATGGTAGAAGCGTACATTTGGGAGAAGATCCCTGGGATGGAGTAGGGGAATAATACAAGCTCCTAGCTGAATTAATCTGAGACCTTAGAGAAAAAAAATTGTTCACA
This sequence comes from Larix kaempferi, assembly GCA_027924585.1. NCBI lineage: Eukaryota > Viridiplantae > Streptophyta > Pinopsida > Pinales > Pinaceae > Larix > Larix kaempferi. The sequence goes on from BSBM01001057.1 coordinate 1,728,510, forward strand.
CTGGCAGACGTTCAATTGCAACATTCTGAGGCAGGGGGAAGATCAAGATGGAAATCAGATCAAAGTATAGGACTTACAGGAGTAAAAGATGGAACTTGGAACCAATACCTATCACTTCTAGCCTCCTGTTTTGTTCACCTCAAGGAAGAGGAGCTCGATAAATTGATATGGTCCAAAAATAACAAGGATGACAGTTTCTCTGCAAAACTCGGTTACGAGTCTGCAATCAACTCTCTTTTGGAAGGTGAATAACGTAGGTGGTGGAAAAAAAATTTGGACCATCCATGGTACTTTGAAACCTTAATAACCCTATGGCTTGCTTTAAGCAATAAAATTTTAATGTGGGGAAAACCTTAAAAAAGGAGGTTTTCAAGGACCCAGTGTTTGTGTGCTGTGCAATAGCGCTGAAGAAACAAACGCTCATCTAATCTGCTGTTGTCCTTATGCAGGATACGTATGGGAGAAGGATTCAGAAAGCTTAAAGTATAAAATGAAATTGAAGACGGATTGGTCACTGGAACATAACGTTTTATCCTCCTGGCCTCATTGAGGTAGAAGGATGGAAAAACGACCAGTTAGAGGAACATTATTCGATAATGCACTAACTTCATGTAAATTTGTGATGTAAGGGAAAGTTGCTCTAGTGGAGTATGTATGTAACTTTTGAATCCCTTGTAGCAAAACTAAGTTTTTGGATATAAACTCCATGCGAGTTAATGTTATTATGAAGGTATCTTGGTAGCTTTAAAAGCAAACCATTTTGATGTAAGCTCCAAGTGTGCAGTTCAACTTATTCGAAGGAATAATAAGATTTTTTCCGTTGGAAAATAAATAAATAAATATATATAGAAGGTCCACTTTATATATAGATTCACCATCAACCAGGTATCAGCATGAAAACGAACAGGCCAGCCAGCGCATTGTTCGTCTATGCATGCAATGTAATCCTTCCCCTGAAAAAACAGCGCGGGTATCGTTTTGATGTCACAGTTGGAACCGCATAAAATAATGACGACCGTCACCGAGAAATGAAGCGATTTAATCCCACACATTTCTTCTTCATCGTCGAAAGCACCAATGGTTTTAGCTTCACCATTATTATTTTGTTCAAGCATTGTAGTGTTAGATAGTCGTTCTCGCACAATTAAAACATAAGTCCCATTTATACCTTTGATATCTAACTAAATAATAACTTTAAAATTAGATTAGATTATTTAAATATTAACCTTAAAATTACATTAGATTATTTTTATAAAACAGAAGAACACAAAATTTCTCTTATTATTGATCTTATTAAATACATGTAAGTTTGCTTAAAAATGTAAATCAAGACTCGTTGTAGAACTCACACTCATTTTTTATGTTCTTAAAAGGTGATTTTGGAAATCTAAGTAGAGTCAAGAGACTCGCTGTCTGTGATTGTAGTTTGTGGTTGGGACATTTTTTTGTCAGGAAGGGGGTGGAATGAGGCCGCTTACCTCACCATCTATCTATGCAAACTATCCCATTTCAACGGGTATGACGATCATCCCATACACGTCAGACCTCTCTTATTCCTAAAAAATAGAGAGGTGAAACCTTTGAAGACTACAAACCGATAGACTGATGCAATTTGATCTACAAAGTCATAGCCAAGATATTAGCGCAAAGATTGAAACCTATCATCAACAAAGTTATTACAGAAGAAAATTTCAGTTTTCTCTTCAACAGACAAATACATGATGCAGTATCCCTCACACAGGAGGCCATTCATTCAATAAAGAAGGAATAATTGCTAGCCTTTTTCCTCAAGTTGGATCTCTCCAAAGCCTATGATAGGGTAAGTTGGAAATTCAGTCATCTGTTAATGATTCAAATAGGGATGTTGATTGAAGTTGTGTAATGGATAATGGGGTTCCTTTAATCAAATTCCTTTGTGGTCTGAATTAATGGATCGCCCTCCCATTTCTTCAGACCTACTCGAGGTTTAAGGCAAGGGTACCCTTGGTATCCTTTCCTTAGTGGAAGATGCTCCAATTCGTTTAATTCACAGAGCCAAGGAGGAAGAAATAATCAAAGGTGTCAGGGTGTCCAACTAAGTGGTACTAACACACACTCTATTCGTCGACGATGTTCTTCTGTTAGAAGAGGGTACCTTTGGAAATATTCAAGTGTTTGCTTCAATATTGGACACCTACAAGAAGGCCACTGGTATGGTCATAAACACTGAAAAATATTTCCTAGCCTACAACAATCTCTCAGAAGACCTGGTACACAGGATTGAGGAGTCCTATTCTTTCACTATTCACCCCATTTCTGAAGGCTTCAAATACTTAGGGTTCTTCTTCAAACCAAACACATATGCATTTCAGGATTGGTTATGGCTTTACAAGAAAATTAAATCAAGAATCACTCATTGGGAAAACCGCTTCTTATCCAGAGGGGGTAGGTTAGTGCTGCTTAAAGCAGTACTTTAGAGCATACCGGTTTACTGGGATTCTATTGCATACATACCGAAAGGTATCCTGGTAAAAATTAGGAAAAAATGCGTTTCCTTCCTATGGATGGCAAGCAAACAATCTGAAGACATCCCTCTGGTAAAGTGGTCTAGCTTATCCATGCCAAAATCTATGGGTGGGTGGGGAATAAAAAAACCAGACCTCTTCTGCAAATCTTTGGCAGCAAAAACTCTCTGGAGGCTTACAGAATCTCAAAACTCTTTATGGGGGCAGAACCTTGATCTCAAAATATTTCCAAACCCCCTCAATTGTAGATTGGATCAGAAAACCAAATAAAAGCTTCAAAAATAGTTCCATTGGATGGAAGGCTTTAGTCCTCGCCTTCCCTTTAATTGGTAACTAGACTTCCGGAAGATAGGAGATGGCAGAAGCGTATGTATAGGAGAAGATCCCTAGGCTGGAGTAGGGGAAGAATACAAGCTCCCAGCTGAATTAATCTCAGAACTCAGAGTAAAAAAATTGTTCACACTAGCAGACGTTCAATTGTAACATTCTGAGGCGGGGGGGGGGGGGGGAATCAAGATGGAAATCAACTCAAAGTATAGGACTTACATGAGTAAAAGCTGAAACTTGGAACCGACATTTGTCACTTCTAGCCTACTGTTTCGTTCACCTCAAGGAAGAGGAGCCCGATAAATGTTGAGATATTGTAACTTCTAAGAATATTATATTTGTACTTTATTATTCCGGAGATGTTCCATTCCTCCGAGGAAACCCTATTGTATATTCGGAGATGTTTATTCCTCTGAGAGAGTGTGGTAACTAGGGTTATTAGACTTCCCTAGTGGGGTCATCCCTTTATGAGTCATGTGGGTTAAAGGTTTATTAGACCACCCTAGTGGGTTCGTCCCTGTCACATTATGTTAAGTGGTTAAGTTGGGGCTGACACAGTTAGTGTAAAAGTCAAGTCGGAGTTGTGTATAAATAGAGGAGGCGTGTTCCTCATTTAACACACATTCACTCACTTGTGATTAGCGCATAGGTGAGAGAGAGATCTTATATGGAGGAGAAGGAGATCATGTTTGGGGATTACATCTTTTTATTTGCTGGTCATCTATATTGAGGAAGCTTTGCTGGGTTTTCTACCCCATGAGGGTTTCTCAAGATAAATCTGTGTCTCTTCTGTTTATGTTGTGCTTGTTGTTCTTTCAGTGATCCTGTATATGCTATTGTTGTGAACTGGAATGTAATACTGATATTTTATATCTTATCATATTGAATGTTAACATGGTATCAGAGCTAGCCTGAAGGAAGGCACTGTATGGCACTTACGACACTTGTCTCACTTTTGACAATTTGCAAGTTAGGGTTTTGTATAGAAATAACCATTCATCATGGCACTTTCGCTATAAATCCATTTTGGCGAAGGTTCATGATCTCAAACTTCCACAGGTCGTAGACAACATCCCCCTGTACCTTGTGTCCAAAGGATAACCTCATATTCATTGTACTTTTTTATTTATGATCCGTACAAGTTAGGGTTTCTGCCTCTTCCACATCTCAATCATAAATAGGTGACCTAGGAAAAAAGGTCATATCTCGGGCTAGGAAGTCCAAATGAAATTTTGTAAAAAGTGATAGGTAGGGCATGGACTATACTTTCACAAGTCCGCATTTCAGAGGCCGAAGTTGAACCAGTGACACGTGGCACGCCGTACAATGTTTCTCTCTTGTTTTATCCCATAAACATGTCACATTGCGACACTTGGCATAAATCTCTCTCAGAGAATCCAATTGAGGTCAGAACTGTGGGGTTGAAAAGATGACAGGTCAGGCTACCACAGGCCGAAATTTCAGACCCTGTGGATTCATAATTTCAGAGATGCACCAGAAACAATCAGGTGCATATTTTTGTCAAAACATAATTGGATTCTAAGCACCTTCATTCTTGGCTTATCACTGCTGCGGGAATTTAGGGCTTCAGAGAAAGTTGGAATTTTTGGAATCAGAGTCCATGGCTGAATGCTCCTCATGAAAATTGAAATTTAGAGACCAAGATCGAATTTTTTTGGTTGGGAAGAAGGTCGGGCTTGATCAAACCGTAGTTCGGGATTTTGATCGGAAAGGTGGAAAATTAGGGCTTCTACGAAAGTTGGAATTTTTGAAATCTATGACCACGACTGGAAGTTCCTCAAAAAAATCGAAGTTTAGAACAAAATATCGAACCTTTTGGATGGGTAGAAGACCGGTCTTTATCAAACCCTAGTTCGGGATACTGTCCAAAATATCTAGAAGTTTCAAAGGAAATTTTGAGGGGCCAAATTTTGCAGTTTTCAAAATTGAAGTATACCAGCTTGATCAACTCAACAAGCCACATCTTTCCATCCATTTAGAAGTTTGAAATTCAAAATTTGAATTTTTAGGGTTTCTATGACAAACCCTAATCCAGCTCCAGATCCAGTCTCAACAAATAAAAGTGGATTGGGTTAATCATAGAAGAGAATTGGACACCTACATAAGTGAAGAAGTTCCAGTTTCAGGGGGAGATGAGGCTAAGGCCTTACATAAGAAGACTACAAGAAATATCGAACGGTATGACTTGAGGAGATACAGGTATGTATTGAAATCTGTTCAAGATTAAGTTTATGATATGCTTGTCTTCATATTATTGAGGTTAGTACAATCTTGATTAATCTTAGAATTGTCTTATCACCCTAGTAAAAGTACGAATGCATGTGAATGATAGAAGACATTCATTGATTAGGGTTATATGATTGTACTAATGGACCTGTGGTGTTGTATGAGGATGATGTTGTCTACTAACAAGATATAGGTACATCAAGAAATACAAATCAAGTTCTATGACCATGATGACATGAAGACAAAGACTCATCCATAATCTTTGATCACATAGAAGGTCTACTTACGACGTATGTATGACTTTGCTCTACTATGCTTAACCTATGAGATATGCAGGTTCTAGCACAAGGTCTCTAAATCATTAAAGAGAACAAAGAAGATATTGTTTGGGTTTGTTAAGATATAACCAAGATTGATAATCCAGGTTTGTTTTCCTATATCATGTTAGAATCCTACTTTGTTAGGATCTTAGGTAAGTATACCTGTGTATGAAATGATCATGACCATACATAATATTTTGATAGGATTGAGATTATACTAATGAATGTATGATTATGTATGAGATCATGAGGACGACACTAGTGCACACTTAAGCATGCATAGTGGTACAAAATGGATAGAAGTTCAAATGCATATAATGATGCTATAATAAAATAGAGATCAAGAAGGAGGAAACCACACAACATAAAAGATAAGTATTTGAGTTGTTATTTGAATCTTTGAATAGTTAATGATATTGCTCGTAATAGTTGCATGCGTATTTGTATTCCTAGAATATATCATGCATAGTGTGAGCATTCATATAGCATTGAACAATATACTACTAATATGCATATGATTGGTAAGTTGGACAAACATTCCATTGTTGTTTATCTAGAATGAAACCTCTTTGTTGACATGCTGAGAGCTGTGCACGCTCTTGACAGTATGTTCTGGTAGAGATGGAAGGCATATAGATAACCATTGTATGCATACAGGATATGGAAAAGTGTTGTGCCAAAGTATTGGTTTAGATAGTTGCATAACTATGTGAATCATATCTGTATGCATAATAGGTTATCATCTCAACATGATTTGATGATTATGAAGTATTACTAATCATGTAATTAAATTCTATTTGTAGGAAAGATCATGTGATATGATATACAAAAGAAGGATGATGAACACTAAACAAGTGATGGATGTTCAACAAGAAGACTTACAAATCAAACGTAATATAGAAGGCTCGTGGCTAGAAGATTCTCTTTGAAAGAGGAAGAGGATCATGATGAGATGTTTGCTCCAAGTGGCTAGATAAGAGCATTCTCTTAATGGTGTAATTGAATAAAGCTCTATACGGGTACCTAGGATCGATAGTCATTTGATGAGTTTAATGATCACCATGGGTGATGCGGATTTCAACCTTTGCTACAAGGTTGAATGTGGTGTCTATATACATATGACATTCTTCTCTTAGATGGTTGCAAGAAGGAACTCACCACAGAGTTCGAATGATCTTGAAGCTCATATCAGTAGACTCATATGACGGGAGATGGCACGGATAGATATGCAGAAGATCACTCAATGTAGAGTGTGAATGATGTTCAGTCACAAAGGGAGAATTGATAGCTTCTTGACAAGCTTGGGATTTACCAAAAGTAAAGATGATTCTAACCTTTACCTTAAGGTTATGGATGATGAACCTGTCATACTATTACTGTATGTGGATGATCTCTTTCTGACAGGGAATGAGAAATAGATCATAGAAAGCAAGAATAAGCTAGCTACAAAATTTGAGATGAAAGATCTCGGATTGATGCATTACTGGAAGTATGGAAAGAATGAATCTTTCTCAACAAGGGAAAGTATGCTATGGAAATCTTGTAAAGATTTGATATGTTGGAATGCAAATCCATGGCCACTCCCATGGATTCCAACCTAAAGCTATTAGCTGATGACTCATCAGAGTTAGTGGATGTGACTCTGTACAGATAGATTATTGTGTCATTGATGTATCTGATGAATACAAAGCCAGATATATGCTTTGCTGTGAACACCTTGAGTCAGTATCTAGAGGAACCTAGGCATGTTCACTTGATAGCTGCAAACCATGTGATGAGGTACTTAAAGGGTATGATAGACTTTGGTCTATGTTGTCTTGGAGATCATGACTTCATATTGTATGGCTACACAGATGTTGATTGGGAAGGAAGTGTACCAGACATGAAGAGTACATCGGGTTGATGTTATTGTCTGGGATCTTCCATGATCTCGTGGTTTAGCAGGAAGCTGTATAGTGTGGCTCTCAACACAGCTGAAGTGGAATATATAGCTGCTTGCTCTGCTAGTTGTGAAGTGATATGGCTTCAGAAGTTTTTATCAGGATTGTTTGACTTAGAGATGGACCCCACTGTGATCCTATGTGACAACTAGAGTTGTATCAAGATGACAGAGCATCCAGTGTTCCATGATAAGTCAAAGCACATAGAGATCCGATATTGTTATATACGGGATATGGTGCAGAAAGGAGCTATCAAGCTCGAGTATGTGAGCACTGACGAACAAGTTGCTGATGTATTTATCAAACCTTTGTCTCGAGTAAAGTTTGAGTATTTTCGAGACAAGCTTGGTGTTGTTCAGAAGGACCCTACTCGAAAGGGGGAGTGATATGGTCGCTGATGATGATATTTCCTGCATCGATGGTAAAGTCGATGATGTGGATACGTGTATCGATGATGTGGATACTTGTATCGATGATGAGTACACGTGTGTCGATGATGAGGTTACCTATTCGGACGATGAGGTTGATGATGAGGTTACTGGTTCTGATGATGAGGTTGATATATGGTCCTTAGACTTTGTCTAAGTGGATGAGGAGGGATTGTATCATCCCTGGACTTCGGTCCCTGAATTGATCCATAGAAATATGTCTCCGAGAAGTGGTCCCTAGTGGACATGATAGGATTGTATCATCCCTGAACGTTTAGTTCAAAACGTATGTGATAGGACTCCATCGTCCCTGAACATTTGGTTCAAAGTGTACGTGATAGGACTGCATCGTCCCTGAACGATTTGTTCAAAATGTATGGATAGGACTGCATCGTCCCTGAATAGTTTGTTCAAAATGTATGTGATAGGACTGCATCGTCCCTGAACAGTTGGTTCAAAATGTACGTGATAAATCCTAGATCTGATCTAGGTTACATCCAGTATGAAAAAGGATTGGGTCTGTGGTGGTAAATCCTAGATCTAATATAGGTCACATCCAGTATGAAAAAGGGCTGGCTCTGTGGTGATAAATCCTAGATTTAATCTAGGTCACATCCAGTATGAAAAAGGACTAGCACTGTGGTCAGGATTGCATCATCCCTAGACATGAGATTTGTCTTAAACGGATCACGGACTGCATCATCCCTAGACATGAGATTTGTCTTAAACGGATCACGGACTGCATCGTCCCTAGACATGCTATTTGTCTTAAACGGATCACGGACTGCATCATCCCTAGACATGAGATTTGTCTTAAATGGATCACAGACTGCATCGTCCCTATACATGAGATTTGTCTTAAACAGATCACAGACTGCATGATCCTTAGATATGAGAGATGTCTTGAATTGATCTGGATTGCATCGTCCATAGGCATGAAAGGTGTCTTAAAAGGATCAGGATTGATCATCCTGTAAGTAGATCTGGACTGCATCGTCCATAGACATGAGAGGTGTCTTAAAAGGATCAGGATTGATCATCCTATAAGTAGATCTGGATTGCATCGTCCATAGACATGAGAGGTGTCTTAAAGTGATCAAGATGATCAAGATGATCCAGATGATGATGATCGAGATAATCGAGATGATGATATTGTTGATCAAGATGATTCAAATGATGATGATTGAGATGATCAAGATGATGATACTGTTGATCGAGATGATCCAGATGATGATGATCGATATGATCGACATGATGATACTGTTGATCGAGATGATCCAGATGATGATGATCGCGATGACCGAGATGATGATATTGTTGATCGAGATGATCCAGATGATGATGATCAAGATGATGATACTGTTGATCAAGATGATCCAGATGATGATGATTGAAATGATTATCGAAATGATCGTGAGGATCCAGATGATGATGCTGTTGATCGAGAGATCCATATGATGCTATTGATCAGGAGATCCAGATGTTGATGATGTTGATTGAGAGGATCCAGATGTTGATGATGTTGATCGGGAGATCTAGATGTTGATGTTGTTGTTCGAGAGGATCGAGATGTTGATGCTGTTGATCAAGAGGATCCATATGTTGATGATATTGATCGAGAGATCCAGATGATGATGCTACTATAGGTGTTCAAGTGCTGCAGAAGATGAAGACTCAGTACCGATGATGTTGATGTTCCAGTATTGAAGATCTTGAAGATGTTCCAGTAACTGTTTGAGTTACTGATGATGTATGAAGAAAGCTTCCAACGATTTATAGATGTATCATGTATCATGTAGTTGATGACTCCTTGCTCCTACAGATGTTGTTATAATATCCTTCTCGTTAAAGGGGAGTGTTGAGATATTGTAACTTCTAAGAATATTATATTTGTACTTTATTATTTCAGAGATGTTCCATTCCTCCGAGGACACCCTATTGTATATCTGGAGATGTTTATTCCTCCGAGAGAGTGTGGTAACTAGGGTTATTAGACTTCCCTAGTGGGGTCAGCCCTGTATGAGTCATGTGGGTTAAAGGGTTATTAGACCACCCTAGTGGGGCTGGCCTTGTCACATTATGTTAAGTGGTTAAGTTGGGTCCGACCTAGTTAGTGTAAAAGTCAAGTCGGAGTTGTGCATAAAAAGAGGAGGTGTGTTCCTCATTTAACACACATTCACTCACTTGTGATTAGCACATAGGTGAGAGAGAGATCTGCTATGGAGGAGAAGGAGCTCATGTTTGGGGATGGTCATCTATATTGAGGAAGCTTTGCTAGGTTTTCTACCCCATGAGGGTTTCCCAGGATAAATCTATGTCTCTTGTGTTTATGTTGTGCTTGTTGTTCTTTCAGTGATCCTGTATATGTTATTGTTGTGAAATGGAATGTAATACTGATATTTTCTATCTTATCATATTGAATCTTAACAATAAATTGATATGGTCTAGAAATAACAAGGATGGTAGTTTCTCTACAAAACTCGGTTATGAGTCCGCAATCAACTCTCTTTTAGCAGGTGAACAACGCAAGTGGTGGAAAAAAAATTGGACCATCCTAGGTCCTTTGAAAACCTTAATAACCCTATGGCTGGCTTTAAGCAATAAACTTTTAACGTGGGAAAACCTTAAAAAACGAGGTTTTCAAGGACCCAGTGTTTGTGTGTTGTGCAATAGCGCTGAAGAAACAAATGCTCATATGTTTTGCTGCTGTCCTTATGCAGGATATCTTTGGGAGAAGGCTTTAGAAAGCTTAAAGTATAAAATGACATTGAAGACAGATTCGTCACTGGAACAAAACGTTTTAGCCTGGTGGCAAGATTCCAGGGTATGTAACTTCGAAGCTTTCCCTGCCCTTTTTCATTTTCAGCATATGGGAAGTAAGAGACAAGGCGATTTTCCTTAACTTCAAGACCACTCTAGATGTAACAACAACTATCCTTTTGTAGAAAGTAAAGAGCATTGTTCATAACCTGCAATGAACTCTGGAAGATTAATCTCAAGCCCTTCAATCAACAAAGATCTTCCATGGGCCTTTTTTGATGGCGCTAGCCAAGGAGATCGTCCCCTTGGCGGAGCTAGAAGTATAGTGCACCTCCCTGAAGGAAAAAAATGGTTAATCAAATTTGCTCCTGGAAGAGCTTCAAACAACAAAGCGGAACTTTAAGCTCTTTGGGTAGTTCTAAGGGTGGCTTTCTTAAAGCAGATAAAAACTATGCAGCTATTTGGGGACTCAAAGATGGTAATAGATTGGGCTAATGGCGAAATTCGGATCAACGTTCCCCACCTCCAACATCTGCTGCTGTCAATTAAAGAGCTCATCACCACCTTTGAAAAAGTTTCTTTTACTCATGTATATAGAGAATTAAACATGGAAGCAGATTCACTTTCTAAAGTGGCACTTGCTATTCCCCTTGGCCTCATTGAGGTAGAACGATGGCAAAACGACCAGTTAGAGGAACATTATTCGATGATGCACTAACTTCATGTAAATCTGTGATGTAAGGAAAATTTGCTCTAGTGAAATATGTATGTAACTTTTGAAGCCCTTGTGGCAGAACAAGTTTTTGGATATAAGCTCCATGCCAGTGAATATTATTATGAAGTATCTTAGTAGTTTTCAAGGCCAACCATTTTGATGTAAGCTCGAAGTTTGCAGTTCAAGTAATTCGAAGGAATAATAAGATTTTTTTCATTGGAAAAATATATATATATATATATATAAAAGGTCCACTTTATATATAGATTCACCATCAATCAGGTATCAGCATGAAAACGAACAAGCCAGCCAGCGCATTGTTCGTCTATGCACGCAATGTAATCCTTCCCCGGAAAAACAGAGCGGGTATCGTTTTGATGTCACAGTTGGAACCGCGCAAAATAATGACGACCGTCACCGAGAAATGAAGCGATTTAATTCCACGCGTTTTACCTTCGCCATTATTATTTTGTTCCACGCGGGTAACCGTCATGGGCCGCATTTGTTATTATTACGTGTGTTATTTACGCACAACCATCCACCAACAAAGACATCGATAACCATGGATGGATTGTTTCACTTTCAACTGGGCTACCGCCAATCCGCCAATTTTTGTTACCACTTTTATGATTTACCTGCATGCAACATGTGTATCCAAGATTTAAGAGAGAAATCTGCGAGTAATAGGCCAGATTAACGGCATTTCCTCGTGAACATAATTTTGAAATCCGGCCACCCATGTCCCCAGCAATTCTTGATTTCGATTCTTCTGTTCTGTTTTGTGTATTACTATTTACACAAAATGGAAAGAATCTGCCGTATGGAAAATGTGAAATGCGGTCACTCAAAACCGCCCTTCTTCTCGATGCAGGTATTAAGAAAACTTCGTCAAATAGAAAACGATTTGAATGCGTCCAATTATAGTGGTCCATGGAAAATGAGCTGCGACTACTGTAGGGAAAAAGATGTTGTCTTCAACTTCAGGCTACTATCCCTATTAACATTAAAATGCAATAATATTAAATCAATTATGTCAAAGCCATTTTACATACTACGATTTGACAAGCCTGTGACCATTTGTGTGATTCGACTGCCAATGGCATTGTGGAGAGTATTATATGTTGATTGCAGGGCCACCTGCACAGTAAGACTTGGTCTCCCTTTGCTTTGATGTTGATGTTTTATCTGATATTCAACTTAATTCAAGAGGGGTGGCCCATTTCCTATAAAATAAGAAATAAACATGCAAATGATGTTTATTTAAATTAAATTAAATTGATTTTAATTTAAATTTATAAAGTTATGTAATATATTTTTCTTATAAAAAAAATAAAATATAAATAATATCGACTTAAAAAAAATAAAAAATTATGTTGATTTTATTTTAAATCTAGATATATCAAACACAAGGTATCAAATAGCTTAATATATAAAAAAATAAAAATAAAAAACAAATTTATACATTGAAAAATTAAATCCTTCTTAATATATAAATCGCCTTTCAAATGGATCTATATTAATTTTAAATACAATCAAATATACCATATAACACCACAAATTTTCCGTCGGGTATTTGGGACGTCGTCTGCATTAAGAATATTCGGTGGGCCGCTTATCCAAATCATGTAATCGATGGATGTTTTGTTTCAATTGGACTCAAATTTCGCAAACTTTGGCGGTTATCTTTATGGTTTCAACAAAATGAAAGAGAAATATCGGAGCATTGTAGGAGATATATATGACGAAATGGCGAAACATGCTTCTCTGTGTGTTTCATTAACTAGCATACCCCCAAAGCGGGAGAAATGAAAGGCCGAATACAACTTTGATATGTTAAAAGAATGAGAAAAAATTGTGTATATATACATAATATAAGTTTTTATGATGTGTATAGTAATTGATGAAATTTAAAAGAAAACTCTAGTGCAAGTACTAATAAGCAATAAATAGAAACCCATGTAATCAATGGCAAGTAAAATGAAATGTACATTAATTTGTAATACCATAAAGTATACATATGTGAGTAAAACAATAAAGGGCTAGCTAGTTATCAAGTTTGACTATAATTGTATTGGCAATCAACACTGGTATTTTCATTTGGTAGGGGGATTGCAAGAATTGAGGGTTGCAATTTTAAGTGTGAAAGGGACAGATAATGAAGCCATATCTCTTCCTTTTTCGAAGTGTGACATATGAAGTGTCTTTCATCTTTGCATAGCGGTTGAAGGAGAATGATGGTGCAATTTGCATTCCTTTTAATGTTGTAGTGTGTGACATCGCTGTGAAGTTCAAGCCTTGATGTTCAGTGTTACCAATGTCAATGGTTGACCTTGTTAATGTCAATCCTTGGGATTTATGGATAGTCAATGCCCAAGCCATCTCGAAGGGGATTTGTTTCTTGTTACTTTGATTTATGGGTGGAATTGGTATGTGCTTTGTTTGAGATTGGTCCCATGGAGGGCCAACGTAATTATCAAATGCCACGACAACATAGGCTAGCAAATCAGGAGGGCTAGATCTAGGTGTGTATACAATTTGCATAACCACTCCAACTGCACCATTTACTAGTCCTTATTGGACCTATAACTTGTAAGATAGCATTACTCTGTGCCCCACACATAACAATATTTTTTTTTCTAGTTAATGGTCATCATCTTGCTATGCATCTTAACCATCATTAAAATATGCGATAAATTGTTCAATAGGCATATCCAATGCTTGGAGAATGTATTTGTTATGATTGTATGCAAGAATGTTCGTTGCAAAGAGGTGGATTGTTGTGTCAAAGTTTGAACGCTCCTCTGTTGACAAGAATCTATTAGTCCTAGACTAGAGGAGGCTCTAGTTTTCCAAGGCTACAATTTTTAAACTATGAGAAATGTATCAATATACAATTTGTTGTCAAAAAACTAATTTTAAATATGTATGAAATAATGACTTGCCAAAAATAAAGGTCTATGAAAAATATACAACATACTATTTTGTAGTGCAAGTAACTTACTTTGAATATGTGTAAGTAGCAATTTCTTGTCAAAAATAAAGGTCTAAACCGAAAACAAATAGTAAACATATTTTGTAGAAGGAAGATATTATATCTTGAACTTTAATAATATATCATGTCTCACCAATTAAGGTAGGACGGGTATACATTAATATTGAGATAACTAATGGTTGAGTACGCTGAGTTTTTAAAATCCTCCGTAAGAGAGGCATACATTAATATTCAGAAACCTAATGATGAATAAGGAGTAGGATGAGTTTTTTGAAACCTTGCTAAAAAAGATGAAGTGGAGGATACTAATAAAGGAACCCAACCTCTTTATACCAATAAAAAATACATTACAATTAGAATTATCAAAATATTTAAAAACCTTCAATTTCAGTATATTATTTAATTCTTTATGATTGTAACAATAAAATATCACGTCCTCAATCTAATATTATATACTAAGTGATACAGAGTATCAAACTTGTAAACAAAGTATTATAAAAAAATAAATTATTTTCAATTTTATATATATGTAAATATAAAATTTTAATGAGCATAAAAAAGTATTAATTATTTATTAAATTTATCTAGCTCTGAGTTATGAGAGTTATTACACATAATAACTAGGCCCAAAGATGCCATTCTTCAGCTCATTCTATAAAGGTATATACACATTAACACACTTTTGAAAAACAAAATCTCTCATAGATCTCTCTATTTCATTCAGTTCAAAATGATATATCAACACACAAAGCCCCTTCACTAACCATGTTAAGAGAGGTGGTTGCATGAGCAACAATTGACTTAATATGTCGACACATCCCGAGTTAACCATGTTAAAAGAGATGATTCCATGAGCAACAATTGACTTTGGTAACTTTTGCATGGAAGAGGAGGAAGAAAGGCACTTGGAGGGGCTAACCCAAGTGAAGAAAGGCAATTGTAAAGGCTAGTTTGGGTGTTGATCAAGGACCAACCACAAAAGGTCATAATTCTCATCCAAGTAACTTTCAATAAGCATAGGAAAATATAAAATTATAGTTTGAAATGAATAGACCCCTAAGATCATCTTATAATTAAACAATTTAAATTAACTTTAAACATAAAAACACTTAAAAATAAAGAAAAAATCTATATTTAACAAATTGGTTAATAAAAAAATTATACAACATAATTATCTCATCAAACAAAGAGATCAACCCCCTTATTTAAATATTTACTTTACATTAAGATTTATTTTTAATTATGTTTCAATTTTTTTATAAATTAAATATCTAAATTACATAAAATTCTAGAATTAAAATATATATACCTACTCTCTACATTTAAAAAAATAAATCACAAGACTAAAGTAAGTCACCATTCCAATTTGAAAAGTTAAACAAACCAATTTTACATTATTCCAAATGATGAAATATATCATACTATTTAAATCCAATCCTCGTATCTATAATCTTCTAAACTCTTCTGTCGATTTGGTTTTCTTCTTCACCCACCCTGAGATGTTCATGCCTCTTCAAATTCTCATTTGCCTACTAAAATTTTTGTCGTTATTAAAAAAATTTGCCGCTAATAAGTTCAAATAGAGCCACTCTTCAAATTCTCATTCGCCTACTGAATTTTTTGCCATCATTCAAAAAATTTGCCGCTAATAAGTTCAAATAGAGCCATAGAGAAGTTGTATATTAAACATATACACACTTTCGGTTCAATAATGAATATGAAATTTAAATATCAAAAGAAAGTGCAATGGCAAATTCATAAACATAAAACTATTATTTTCATCATTTTATCATACTTTCAACGACCTGGCATTGCTTCTTTTTATGAATTTTACCTTAATTACAACTGCCATGATTACCAATGTCAGCCAGCAAAAGAAGAGTCCATACACATTTATTAAAGACAAGGGGTGATTAGGTACCAACGTGCAAAAGAAAAATCGAAGCACGGGTTATTCTTTGTTATACTTGAGTGTAGGTTTCAGCATAGGGGAGAGATGCCAAGAGTGGCGCGGAGCCCATTGCACCACCTTGGAGGACAGCTGGCAAGGCCCTTTTTTGGTACGACAGGAGTCGATTCGATAGAGCCATGTGTCAGGCACGTGGTGCACTTTATTGCTAGGGTTTTTGTGGGGTTTTGCATGGTGAAAACGCCATTTTTTCGAGGCTTGTCATTCTCCCTATGCAATCTTGTTTGGGCCAGGTGTGTGGCCATTCCGGCACCCCGTTAGTGGTCTGCCCCTGCTCCATTGTTTGCTCCTTCCTGCGCGCCTGATGGTAGGCCGCATACCCCTTGACGGAGCACCGGGAAACCTCATACTGCGTGCATTTGGTCGTTGTTCTGTGCGGCATTCCTGGCATGATAACTCGTTCCGATTGGACCTTTGCTCAGCTTTGCGTTTCGTCAGTGCTGGTGTCTCCCTATTGGTGTTTGTTGGTGGCTTGGTTCGTCGCAGTGCACTCCCACTTGGAAGTCGTTGGTGGCTCGGTCGTTGGTGGCCTCGGCTCTGTATCCTGCAACCGGTAGGGTTTCCTACCAGCATTTGCAAAGTGTTTTTTAACACTCCACTCCTCCTCGTGGATGATTTTGTTAAGCCTTTGCTCGATTTCTGTTTGGTTGCTTGTGTTTTTCTTGCTGCATTGTAAATGTATTTGTGTTTTTCTCCTTGTTGGCGGTCGTTAGCGGCTCTATCCTTGCTTGGTCATATTGATGGCCTCGGCTTTGCATCCTGTAATGGGAGGGGTTTACTACTAGCATCTCCACAATGTTTTTTAACGCTTTACATATCTGGCTTAGTCGTTGGTGGCCTCGGCTCTGCATCATGCAATATTTGGGGGGGGGTTCCAACTAGAAACTCTACAATGTTTTTTAATGCTTTACATATCCCCATGGATAATTTCGTTAACTCTTTGGCTCGGTTAGGGTTGTCTCGGCTTCTCTATGATAATTTCGTTTTGATTGGTTTTTCGGGCCTTGTCTAGTTATTGGTTTTCAATGGCAGTGTATCAATTGTATAATGTAGAGAGTCAGCTTGTTAACACCCCTTGGGTGTCTCTGGTTTTAAGGCCCGTGTTTATGCCTTACTTTGTGACGGTTATGGATCTGTGTGCGTGATTATAACTTGGGACAGGGTCCGAAAAACCTGAATCAAAGATGAATTTACTGTTATGGCTTCCACTGTTTTGTCTTTGGGTTTGCTTCCACCGGTTTGTATGAATTATACAATTTTTAACACATTTGTTGTTTAGGGTTTGCAGTGGAGGGTTTCGTATGGGATTGTATGTTGTTATGCAGCTTATATTTGTTTTTTTTTTGGTATGTGCGGTCATTAGTTTGTAACTATGGTGGTAATGGGGTTTGTGATTTTGGCATTAATCCTATATTGGGTCGATGAATGAATGTTGTTTTCTTTCAGTGGTTGAATGCTAGTTGCTTTCAGTGTAAATGTAATTCATTTTGGTGATTTCAGTCATTTGCAGTAGTAGGGTTTAGAACTTGATATTCATCTTGTAGCAGTAGGGTTTAGAACTTGATATTCATCTTTGCAGCAGTATATGAAATTGATTTCGATTTTGGTCATTTGGAGCAGTGGTTTCTGAATGATGTGGATATGAAATTTGAAATGAAAATGGATATGAAATTTATTGTGAATGTTGGAGCAATATTGGTAAACCTAGCCTAGATTATTCCAGCATGGGTAATTGGGAGCAATATTGGTATTTTTGAGCAGCAATAGGTTTTATAATTTTGATATTCATCTTTATATTAGTTTTCGAAGCTGCAAAAGAAGAAAAATATGTGGAAATGAAATTTGGCATGGCCCCTCGTGTATATGAAAACGTTGTGGATATGAAATTTAGTGTGAATGTTTGTTGGTTGAATGCAGGTTGAATTCTGGATATGCTTACTGTAGATTACTCTCGATATGCAATACTGTAACAAGAATTTGGTTATGATTTTGGTAATTTTGCAGCAGTAGGTGTTAGAACTTGATATTCATATTTATATTAGTGTTTGAAGCTGCAACAGAAGAAAAGGATGTGGATATGAATTTATGTAGTGAACTTTGTGCAACAAGCAAATTGTGACTTAAAACAGAAATCTTAGGTGATGGCAAGACTAACACAATGCAACAAACTAAAATTGCAAGTGATTAGGTACAATAATCAACTTAGTTGCACCTTTAACATAGGTTCAAATTTTATGGTTTTCCCTTCACCTTATAAGCCTCATTGAATGAGCTTCTGAAATCAGTGTTGCCATGAGTGTGGAAAAAAAAATTAGATGGATTTTGAAATGGTTGTGTTAAGTAGGAAGGAAGGAATGGTTTTCATAGAATGGAACCAAAACCTGCATGGTTATGTAGGCAACATTCATAGAATGGAAAAAAAACATAAATGAATAAAACCTGCAACTTTAACATAGGTTCAAATTTTATAGTTTTCCCTTCACCTTATAAGCCTCCTTGAATGAGCTTGTGAAAGGAGTGTTGCTATGAGCTTGGGAAAAAAAATAATAGCTGGAATTTGTAGCTATTGGCAACATTCATAGAATGGAAAAAAACATAAATGAATAAAACCTGTATCTTTAACACAGGTTCAACTTTTATGGTTTTCCCTTCACCTTATAAGCCTCCTTGAATGAGCTTCTGAATGGAGTGTTGCTATGAGTTTGGGAAGACAAATAATAGTTGGAATTTGTAGTTGTTGCTAGCATTCAGCTGAATGGAAAACAAACATAAATGGATAAAAACCTGCTCATTAATAATAAAACAACTGCACTTTATATTAATAGAACTGAAATACAAATACAATGCCTCTATTTGTAGTAGATGTCGATGCCTAGGATTTGCAGTCTGTATGAAAACTATCACCTAGGTTTTAGGTTATATCAAGCCCTCATCATGATTGATTGGGGCTGCACAAAAAGAAAATGCCTTCAAAACAAAATAGCATTTGGTTGGCCTATACACTGAATATCCTATTCTTGAAGAGGTTCGTCACCTCCCCCATCATTTCTTGTAGGGTTTCCAGTTTGAGGCAAGTAGGGTGACCTTACTGATCATGTTTGATTAGGATGGGTGGGGTTGGTTGAAACATATTGAGGCCAATTTACTCCTTGCAACCAAGGAGGAATTGAATAGCCATAGGCCTTACTTATGCTTGGAACCCCTACAATAATTGCTGGTGTTGGATAAGATAACATAGAATGGGACCCTACACTAGTAGGAATAGAGGTGGGGTGTAGACCTTCCTAATTATACTGGGGTATCTGAATGTTAATAAGATCCTGGTAGAATCATGCACTGCTTGCAAACGCTTCTAATGATCCTTCCATCGGTTGTTCTTGTACTAGTATCAGCCATCACATTATTTTGGTTCATCTGTTGCACCTTCCTCGCTTCCTTTGCTTGCCTTGCCAACTGCTTTTGGTGTTCTTTTTATTGTCGATTAGCCTCTCTTGCAATCCTTTCCTGTGCTCGTTGTCCAACTGCAATCATCCTTGCTTCCTTCTTTTCCTTTTCAAGATCTTTCTTCCTTTGTTTTGATTCCTGCAAAGCATGTTTATTTTGTTCAGATTCAACCAAGAGGCTTATGTACTCTTCTAAAGTGAGTAGTTGTGAACTCTGGCCCAATGAGAGAATGTCTATCTGTCCTTGTCTTCCTTGCACTGACACTCTCTCCATTGGAAACGTTAGGAATTGTCCAAGCCTTGGTGTGTTCCCTGGTAGTGGTTCTTCTACTGTAGTATATTCTTCAACTCCATCCTCGTTGTCCATGTTAGGTTCTTCTATCAACCCACCATCAACATAAAAATATACAATATCAGCTGGCTGCAAAGGCATGTTCATGCTTTCATCGTTGGTGGAACCACCAATGTGTCTGTTCAAGTTCATCATGGCCTCTGACATCCATGATGGTTGGGATACTTGGGTTGGAAATGTCAATGTGTTGTTGTTGCTGCCTGGACTGCGACAACCATCGACCACATTTATATGTGCCATAGAATCCACCTGTGCGTCGGCTGGACTACCTAGCCCCATGCTATCTCCCGTTGCTTCGTCATCGAATTGTGTAGCGCAGAATTGTTCATCATCATCATAAGCACTAGCTCCTTGGCAGTTTCCTTGAGAAAGGGACATGATGTTGTCCACAGCATCTGCCTCTTGCTGCCCATCCAATTTCTCTTCGACATCCTCACCATCTTTGCTAGCTACAACTTCTTGGTCATCCACATGAAATGATTGGCTACACCTGGTGTCATGCATAAGAGCATCATAATTCAATGGCCAGAGACCTGTGCGCCTAAATCCAGCCTTGATATTAGAGGATGTGAGAGCCCTTTTGAAAGCCTTGCTTGCAAGCTCAGCTAAATCAAACCTATTTACCTCTACCCCTGGGTTCTTCGCCATCCATGCAACACGTTCCGACTTGAAATAAGCCTTGAAAGGCCCAAACACACTCACATCTAGGGGCTGCAACCTGTGAGTGGTGTGAGTAGGAAGTGTTGATAAGTCAATGCCCAACCTGTTCGCCTCCTCGATGGTTTTCACAGTAATGTGGCTACCATGGCCATCTAAAACCAATAGGTGTCTATTCTCAGGGAAGACACCACTTGGTACGGATGCTGCAAAGTGGAAAAGCCAATTCAGGAAAATTTCTTTAGTCATCCATGCATGGGGATGTGTAGCCATGCACGCCCCAAGTTCACAGTTTTGGATATAGTTTTGCAGCCAAGTTTTTCCCTTGAACAAATAAAACCCCGGGATTGCCATACCAATTGCATTCACACATGATAGAATGGTAATCCACTCCCTTCTCTTTTGCAGAAGCTTTGGCACATTCCTGCTCCCTCTCTTTGCAATGACACGCATGCCACAATTCCTTCCTGCCTGTAACCTTGTCTCGTTGCAGTTCCAAATATGGTCTGGAGCGTAAGAGTGCTTCTCATTTGCAGAAGAAAGAGTGTCATAGAACTTGGACACAACTATGGGGCGTAGATTCAATGCCCTGTATCTATCTAGGCCCTCTGCAGTTCATAGCACTAGCTTTGGATGCCTTTTCTTGAAACCATCCCACCATGACTTACCTGGAAATCCATCTCTAAATGGGTTTGGCCTCCCATGATAGATTTGAGCAATAGTTGATTTCAGCTGTATCAACTCTAGCCCATGTCCCAATTCAGCCATCTC
Organism: Larix kaempferi; assembly: GCA_027924585.1. Lineage (NCBI taxonomy): Eukaryota > Viridiplantae > Streptophyta > Pinopsida > Pinales > Pinaceae > Larix > Larix kaempferi. The sequence goes on from BSBM01001057.1 coordinate 1,749,935, forward strand.
CTTACACCACACCACCACCACCTTCTCCTCCTGTTCAGTCATGACTGTAAGAGGACCTCTCCTCTTGGTATGGGTCAGGCCATTTATCTAGTAATGGATTGACGTGGGTGCAATCCCATATTTTTTGGCTGCTTCTCTAACTGAAACCCCCTTGAATTTGACATTGTCAATTGCAGCCAACATATCTTCTTTTGTCCATCCTCTAATTGCACTGATTTTCTTCGTTGAAATGGCACCTTGCACTGTTGAAGATGGTGGAAATATGGGCGATGTTGGCACTGTGGGTGGTGATGGCTCTGTCGTTGATGGTGGAACCACACCATCTACCTCTTCCACTGGACCATTCTCAGAATTTGCTGTAGCAATGTTGTCATTTGAAACACGGGCCCTTTCCTCATCCGATGATGTGCATTGTAGCTGGGTACCCCCGCTTCCTTGTATTCCTTGTGCGACGTGCAATATTGACTCTTGGCATGGCTACGAGAAGCTACACAATCCATACATGTAACATTTAATAGGGTATTATATCCATCCAATGAATCTGTGAGTATTATATATCCTTCTGCAATGGTCAAACTGTGAGTAGTATATTCTAAACTAGTTAATAGAATGGACTGTCAATACCTCACACACTGTGCATACACTTGGGGGTTGTTGATGAATGGTTGAGTCCTGGTTGATCAGGAATAGTTTTTTGATACAAATGATCAGTGTGTGCACATTATTTCTAACATTATTTCTAGTAATCTGAAGATGGTAATCTGAAATGACATAAAAAATTTGGTAATCTAAAATGACATCAAAATTTTTAATGTGATTGTAATGGAAATCTGATAATTTTTTTTAATGTGATTGTAAAGGAAATCTGATCTGCTATGCAAGGTTAGTGGTTACTAGATACATGTAAATGGTTAATGGTTTAATCTGATAGTTAATGGATATATGTTAATGGTTACAGATGCAACCAACTTTAACTTGAAGTTTGGAGAACTAGTTTGAACCATTAGGGTTCAAATAAAAATCTGAAGATGGTTCATGCAAATACCATTATTATTTGAAATACCATATTATTATAGATTTTCATGACCAGCTTGAAATACCATTAAAACCTCACGCTTGAACCATAATGCTATTTCAATTTTCACCTTAATACCATATTATTATTAGGTTTTCAAATACCAGCTTGAAATATAATATGGTGATCATTCTAAAGATTATTTGAACCATTAAAACCTCAGAAGATGCAACCAACTTTAAATTGAATTTGGAGAACCTGTTTAAGCTAATCATGAAAATCTATTGAAGCCTCTGATGTTTCCAAACAGACAATTAATCTGATGGTTGATTGAATTTAAAAAAATTAGATGGTTGATTGAATTTAAAAAAATTAGTTATTGGATACATGTTAATGGTTACTGGAAAACTTAGATGGTAAATTAAATGGATACAGGAAATAGGTGACTGTAAATACCCGGAACACTGTGCACACACCGTTGGGCTGTTGATGAATGGTTGACACTGTGCACACACTGTTGGGCTGTTGATGAATGGTTGACACTGTGCACACACTGTTGGGTTGTTGATGAATGGTGGAGTCATGGATGATAAACACATTGCTTGCTTGAATGATAGACGAATCCAAGGAATGCAAATGGGTTCAATTTTGTGCAAAGATGTTGGTTTATAGTTTTTTTATGTTGAAAATGAGTCCTTAGGGGAATTGACATGGATTGCAAGGTTAATTCTGGGAATGGGAGGCTGGGATTGATTTAGCACCGATCCAATGGCTGTAGAATTCTTTTTTGCATGATCCATGTGCTCTTAGTGTGTTTAATGGATGATTTGTTGTTGGATAGCTGCTTTGGTTGAGTTTAATGCTTGATTTGATCTTGGGCAGCGAATTCTGTTTGCTGAGTAAAGGGTTTAATGGGAGATTTGATTTTGTGATTTAAGAGCTGCTTTGGTTGACTTTAATGCTTGATTTGATCTTGGGTAGCGAATTCGCTTTGCTGAGTTAAGGGTGTAATGGATGATTTGATTTTTTTTATTTAAGAGTTTAATGGATTGTTGATTTGGGCATTCGTAGAGTTTTGCTGCTCCTTTTGATTTCATAAATTTTAATGGGTGATTTGATTTTTTCAGTGGTTGGGTGTCATTTATTGAGGTTGCATGTGTGAGTTGTTGAATCATACTGGACCAGATAGTGACCCCCATATCACTTGCAGTGTGTGGGTGGTTATGGATGATGGAACACTACTTCTCCAATTGTGGTTCATGATGGATGATGTGTTGCCCAGGGTGTATTCAATAGATTGAGTATGATAGGCTTTTTTGTTGTTAGATTTGTCATTAATGGCAAGACAGAGTGGAGTCTCAATTGGACTTGATGGTTTGTAAACTTTGCATTAAATGGACTAAATACTGTCAGCAGGGGTTCTAATAAGTTATTAAATGTATTTTGTACTTAATATAAACTCTATTTATGCATAAATATGTTGTTTAATGATCTTTAATTAATTTGGAAATGTGCAAGAATAGAGTGGTTGATGTGACGGGAACCATGACCACTACTGGTTCCCACACAACAATAGGAGCCTCTCCCCTACAAGATGTCCAACAACATTTTCCAATTCAATTCCAAATTCCAAAGTCTCCATTTGGAAAAATATATACTTGATTTGTCAGGCTCTGTCTACCCTAGATTGTGACACCAATAGTACGATATTCAATATTGTGAAGCAAGCTGTTGTCATTCTTTTCTTGAATATAATATAAATTTATGTGAAGATGAAGGCATTCATGAGTTTTGTTGATCTTGTGTGTATAATTATACAATCTAATGGCCATGAGTTTTCAGACAGTGGCTGTAAAAAAACTAAGATTATTTCCACCCAGGAGGCATCCCTCTCACTGAGCTCGGGGGCAACGTTGACATGCGTTGAGGCTGGGAGAGACCTCGTTGGCAGAATTATCACCTCCAGTAGGTCGATAGAAAATATGGAACAGGTTCCATCATGCACACAAAAGGAAAATGTACGCAGAGAGAAGGTCAAAAAATATACATGCAGGACAAAAACCTTAAAAAAAGATTGAACTTGGCATAAAATCACATCCAACACACCCACATGCAATGATGAAAAGAGGGGGGAACATATTTTATTGGAGAAATGAAACTCAGCGGAATAATCTCATAAGTGCTATTCATACATGTTAATTAAACATATACAAAGCCATATGCTAGTTTTGATTGCGTTTCAAGGATACAATAAAATTTGCTAAACTGTATTGTCAAGCCACCTGTCAACTAAAATGAAGGACATGTTAAAGACAAATGCCAGCTTATACCAATTTGCATGATAATTGTTTTGGTTACAAAGTTAATACACTGTGCAATACCATGTTTTCGTTACAACGTTAAGACGCTGTGCATTACCAAATGTAGTAGTAGAAATAACACATGAAGTACAAAGTTACTGGTTTAGTTTGGGAAGTTACAAGCTGGAAAGAGGAGCAATGAACTCTAGAAGAGTTATAGCTACTTGAAGAACTCTATCTCTCTACACAATGGAATATACGATCACTTTATTGAGACATGCGGTCCAAAAATTACAGAGACCATGACAAAACCAAAGAACCGGTCTAGAAGATCACTTACCAGGTCCAATACTCATGGATTTTTCATTGTAGATAGCATTACTCTGTTTTTAGTTGTTAATATTGTTAGGTTAGAAATAGTTTTGAAACAATGTTCAACCAACTACTTCGAAATCAAGGAATACCTGTGTATCTTTAGGGTTGGATTTATGTGTTTCACAAAACATCCCAAGATATTAATTGAGTTGTTCCCTATGAATGGGGTTTGGGGTCTGTCGATTTTCAGGTCGATTCTCCCGTAGAGTCTCCCCTAGTTGGCCGGTTAGGATTAGTGAAACTGACGAAGAAGACTATATTGTTGGATTAGCTAATTGGATCGCTTATGCATTTCTGGATGACCATGAAAACTATCAGCATAGTGTTTATGTGGGTGTGGGCGTTCATATTTCCATGAATTGGGATTCATCCCAACAACAAGTTTTTGTGGACCATACTAATGCAAAGGTATGCTTATGGAAAAGGTATGCTCATGGTTTTACATTTTTGTAGCATTTGGTTTTATGAAATTCTAGAATGGGCTCTCATGAGGTTTTTTCCTTTGCACTTTGTTTCAGTGTCAAATGTCAAGGTCACCGCAATCTACATTAAGTGATGGGAAAGGGAGGAGTTGTTGCTTGACTATGGAGGGCTTTGGGCGATGATGCTTGGGAATTGTTTCACATGGTCGTGAACCAAGTTGTTCAACTCAATATGCTGGCTCCTGAGAACGCCGACAGGTATAAAGCGACGGTGAAGGGCTTTACTGTAACCCCTGGAGGAGGGGATTCGCCGATAAAATTTGATCGGCCAGGGGGTTCTTCAGTACAAAGAAGGCTAGTGAGGGAGTCAAGCCTTAAAATATTACAGCAAGTTGAATTGGTGAAAAATACTAAAATTTTGTGTAGTACCCAAAACAAAGGAGGCTACAACAGCCTTAGGCGGAGTTCCCCCAAGCCTTCCCATCGAGATTTAAGTGGAGTTGTCCCGAGTGAGAAGTCTCTATAAATTATAGATATTATGTTCCCACATAAACCACATAATTCATAGAGGAAGAACACGACATTTCACCGAAAAAGTAGTACATCTTATTTTGACAATGTGATCTAATATGGTTACTTCCATCGATTAGTAGTTACCGACCAATTTGGAAATATTTAAATCGATCGAGCTAGGTTACTGATCGAGACGTAGTGTAAAACAAAAATAACTTGTGATTGTGATAGAGCAAAGATAGATACTAACAGAGAGACAGATTGTGATTGTGGCAGAGAAAAGCATCAGATTTATGATAAAAGGAGAACATCATCTGTGGTAAAAGTCTATGAAATGAACTAAAGGCTCTATACGACTTATATAACCTATAAACTCAGATCCTAATCTTGCCACCACTACAAGCTATTACTAACAACTAACCATCTTTGTGCGTAAGTTCCAGCCATCCATCTCTGTGGAGACTTTATTACTTGCCTTACTCCGAGCATGAGCGAAAAATGTTTTGGACTATCAGAATGGAAGTTCAAACTTTTCTGGGTTCGAATTCGGTTATAATGGTTCTCACCACGACTAGCAGAGGCCTTGGAACCCTCTTCCGAGAACTGAAGATCGCAATATTCCTGCTCAACAGGTTCTTTTTTTAACAATTTTTTTTAAAATTTTATCTTTTGAACAGTTTCTAAGGTTTGTAAGGTGAGGAGACATTGAGCTTACAGTTGTTTGGTTGTTTTTTTTGTTTTTAGAGTCATCAGTATCGACAGGAGAAGCAATTGATGACGATACAAGGAAGACTACAAGAAATATAGACACAACAAGGGCAGAACAGGTGCGGGCATGCTAAATGGGAAAGGCATGTTGTTCTCTGTTTGAGCAATCAGATATTGACGAGGCATTGGCGTGTGTGCATTGGAGCTCATCTCGACTTTACACGAGGAAGAGGTTGACTTCATGATTCACCAATAAAACCCCAAACAGGTGGAAACACTTTATATGCCAGTGACAGACGACGAAAATCCCAGTAGAATCATCCCCTTAAAGAACGCCTTCAATGTAAATATTCTGAATTGGACAGGAAGAAAGAACAAGTCATACTTCCAAAGAGTGAGTATTTTATTGTTAATACAGTAACTAACTGATTTGCATAATGATTTTATATGGTGGATCTTGAAATACATAATTTTGTAATGTAGTGTGTTGAATGCTTAGAAAATGATTATATCCAAAGCTTTTTAAATTAGCGTTTATGGATCTAATAGCATCCAAAGCATTTAAAAATAGACTACGTGTATATGAGCCATGCAGCCGGGCGTGTGTAAATAAATCTCCACATTAATCTTGTTCTCTCTCTCTCTCTCTCTCTCTCTCTCTCTCTCTCTCTCTCTCTCTCTCTCTCTCTCTCTCTCTCTCTCTATATATATATATATATATATATATATATATACTTGATCATTTTATTTTACTATAATGATGTATAAGATAGGTTATTGATCTGTTTGACTATTACTTAATTACTAGGAATGATGATATTGTTTATTTTATTTAAATTTCTTCATAAATGTTACAATACAATATAAATTTGAATTGCTATATTTTATTTTTAATATTTTAAATGTTATTTAAAAATTGATGTATTTCATTATTTAATTTAAATTAATAAAATAAATACATAAAAGGGGTCATAAATTGGAAGCAAAAATATATGCTAAAAAAAAATTCAAATGTGACATTAATGTGGATGCAAAACTAGGTGGTAAATACGAATGCTAATATGACACTAATGTGGATGAAAAAATGACACTAACATGGATGCCAAATGTGACACTATTTATAAGCAAAATTGGACTAAATAATAGATGCTTAATGGGACGTGAGTTGTGGTGCTATTGGGTGAATAATTGGATGCAAAACTAAGTGTGGAATCATAAGAAAAATGTGGCATTAATGTGGAAGCAACAATGGATGCTAAACGAGGTGCTAAATGAGATGAATAATGTGAAGTCAAAGTGGAAACAAAAATAGGTGTTAAATGGGGTGCAATTTCTAACACATCATGTGGCACTGAACCAAATGTTAAATTTGGGACTAAACAGGGCGCAATTTAAGATGCAATAACTGGTTCTAAACTAGATGTTAACTCTGGTACTAAATGTTATACCTCCATATTTCATAGTGTCACATCTTCACAATAAAAACATTTGACAACATGTCCCCTGCTGCGGAAAACACCCAGAAAGGAAAAGTAATGAATGACCCATAAAGACAAACTCTTCATGTCACCTGACAAACCCAACTGAGACCTATTTACCAACACTACCGCTCTGTGCTCAGTCTTAGGGGCATGGTAGTCCATACAACAACGCTATGCTTCTTGCTTGGAGTGCGGAACTACCGTCCGATGCTCAGTTGTAGGGGCACATTAGTTTCTTTTTAGCCTTTTGCCATGACTTGTGGGATCTTGATCTTAGAGATATTTTTGAGGATTGGCATCTCTGATTCGATCCTAGCTCACCTTCTCAGATTAGTGGGTCTGATACACTAAACACTCCCAAGATCCATCCTTCTCTCTTGTTGGTTAATCCTTCTACACACTATAAGAGAGAGGCCTTCCATGAGCAAAAGGGAGGACTCTTTGAGATATCAAACCTATGGTCTTAGATCTTTGTGGAGATAGCTAGAGGAGAAAGCACTTGGAGCTGGGAGTTGGCTTGGACATCAAGCAACCATTGTAAGTAACTTCAAGTTTGTAATAAAATATAACTTGTCTTGTTTCCCAAATTGTGTGTGTTGATCTTGTTTCAATCAAATGATTTGTTTCTGTTATAGATTTAGATTCTAACATATATTTCATTTTTCTAGAAAGATTGTATGTTCTTGTACCTTGGTTCATTCTAATAGGTTCATTCGCAAGGACTTGAAGATTGTAGCAACAATTAGGACGAGCGATTAAATCAGAGGCCAGTCAGATCTCTTCCATTTCTTCCAGCAATATGATCTTGAAGTATTTGTTTGAATCTAGGAATTCAAGGTAGCATTTGTTATCTTTTTGTCTTAGTTTAGAGTCAGTTAAGCCTACTTTAACCTAAGAGAGTTTCTACCTATCCGTAGGGAGAAATATCTACAACAAAAACTGGTGACTCCGCTGGTTTGAACCCCATTCGATTGATTTACTTCACTTCCATTCATTATTGATTGTGATTATTCTCTCTCTTCAAACCAATACTGAATTTTGGTCTCTTTGACCTCTATTCACCCCTTCTCTCTACATCGTTTCTCCCTCTATGATCAGTGAGTCCTCTGGGTCTGCAACACCCCTGAAAAATTCAATTTTTTTTCAAAAGTAGCATTTTTTTTCCACCCTTAGCATCAGTACCACGCCCCCATTACTACTTACAGAGCGGTAGTACCACGTACCCAGCGCTCATCCTAGAGTGATAGTGTACCAGTACCGCGTCTCAGCCAATAGAAGACACGTGGTAGTGTCTGCATTTTTTAATTTTCTCTTTCCTGTTTGGTTTCCCAGGTCATTTTTTTGATCATCTCTACCTCAAATTGGTGTTTCCTATTGCTTACTAACATTTTGTCCATTGCACAGTCATTTGTGGTTTGTTTACCTATTGGTGTGAGATTGATTATTTTTGTTGAGTTAGTGGCATTATTTACATGTTTGGTCACCCCTTTCGATCGATTGCATTGGATTGACCTATCCATCATAGCCAAACTATTACTACTGTCCTCTCTTACTGGATGGTGTATTTTTCATAATCACATTGTTCTTATAAATATCATCTTTTCCATTATCATCATTAAAATCTATATTGGAAATTGTCTTTGGAGAACATTTGTGTTGTTTGGATTGAAACATTATTGTGCATTAGGAAGTGAACCATTCAGTTTGCCAGATAAATTCTCATTTTGAAACATTATAGTTGTAAATCAGTGAAATTTGAAAGAAGTGTTTATTTCAGTTTGGCTTTACTTAGAAAAAGAAAACAAAAAGTTTGTTTTGAAGTGGTTTTTCATTGTTTGTGAAAGTTTCATGTATTTATGATCGTAGAACTCTCTCTTTCCCATAGCTAGTTTTCATCGAATACAAGGCTCATTTCGATTCATTCTCACTTGCATGGTTTGGGTCGTCACAACATCACCAAGTTTCACGTCCATTTACCCGATTGAGTAATACAACCACTAAAATTAATCTCCCTAACTAAACCAATATTAACCTCACTTGAGGAAATCAAAAGAATTTGGTAGTTAGGTAGGACACCGGGGATAGGCATCCAAATAATTCCCCCTTGTCATTATCATCTAAGACATAGTCATTGTCCTCTAGGGAACTAAAATCCTCTAGTGTTTGTTGACACGGTCATACACTAGTTTGTGGAGGGGCCTCCTGTTGTTTCAGGAGTTAAACCACTGTGAGATCGAGAACCGGATGGACTTTGTGGAATGATGCACTCCACTTAGCCCTAAGGAAACATCGATCATTGTCTTCCTTGTGTTATACGGCCACCATACTGATAATACAAGGGTGATAAGGCAGAAGTGCCGAAAACCTTTTCCAACATGTCATGAACGAGGTAGCTTAGTGACTTTTCTACTAGGGTTCTTTTACCCAGGATCCCTTTCGGTAGAGGGATATCCTTCCATTATTGGTCTCTCACGTTGTATTGTTTGACTTGGATTTCATCACCTTGCGAAGGATACAAGTTGTTGAGGTCTCCAACTCTTAGTTAGGAAGTTTTCTTGTTATCTCATCTTAATAGAGGGTCTTTTTTTCTTTTAGTGATTGCTTGTTGGAATTCTGGCCATTTTTGTTTCCAGCTCGCTTGCTGTGACACCGGTCTCAGTATAGTTTTTTAGAGCTTGCTTTTTTGGCCTGCTAGCCTTGCTTTTTCTAGCTCCCCTTTTGCACACTCGGCTGCATTAGGGTTTTTTGAGTTCTTTTTTTCACGAGACTTCCCCCAGATTTTGTATTCCTATCAGCATGTCCGAACCACGGAGATCACGAAGAATACAGGGACAAATCCCAACACCACCACCATGGACCTCTGGTCCACCTACATCATGTATTCCCACCCCTCTCGGCCACGGTGCCGTTCGAGGGAACATTTCACCGCCAATCCACACTACATCTCTAGTTTCGCCTGTAACTGTTACTAACAATACGGTCTTAGAACCCTTTGTAGTTTCTGCAACCACTGATACACCTAAGAATCCCACTGTCACTTCACCCACTGTTATTCCAGATATATCTGCCACAGTGGAAAACACTACAGCGGCTAAAACTAGTACTTCCCAAGATACTAGACCGGAGGCCATCATCCTCCCCGATGTCAGCACCACCCTTCCACCAGAGACTTTCTACGATGTTACAGAACGATCTGTTGGCACCACCGACGAATCCGACCAAGATATATCTGAATTGATTATAGTCCCGTGCGGATACGTCGAAGTTATCGAAGAAACCAAACTTCCTGATACACCTTTCAAACCGGACTATGGCTTTATCACTTCCCAGGTGGAACCTCCACCTATTACCACTGCGCCATCCAGTGTTCATCCATAGGAAACCAGTTCTTCAAGCAACATACCTCGTATGGTATCCCTCCCTAACATCCCTTCGGGACACGAGATCATGGCCTCGATCCATTCTAGTATGGTTAGTCTAGCTAACTCCCCTTTAGCGTAGGCACAGTTTAAACGTGATACAAAGCAAATGCTCTCGACCGCTTCTAGATATCCCCCTGCAACTTTTCCTCCCGACTATCGGGCTCCCAACGTTCCGTCTAGCACAGAGTTTCATCACTCCTATGTAGACGGTTCCGGACCTTCAGATGTCACTATACCTCTGTTCCCTCCGGACCCCAAAAACCCTTTCCAGGATACCAACTCGGACCCAGTCCTCGACGGTCCTCCTATTGTTCAAGACGCTATGGATGAAACTACGAATACCCCTCGGTTAAATTCCCCACATTTACTACTGTCAAGTATGTTTGGCACACATTCTATGAAGGATAACCCAGTATTTTCTCCATCCCCGCTTGTTACATATGGAAGACCCCGTCCACAAATCGGCACATTTGGCGCCGTTGGCCAATCGACACTATCTCACCTTTCTAGTGTCAGAAGAACATCAAGTCATACCGCTGGATCATCCATACTGATCGGATATTCACCTTTAGCCACTATCTACACCATTTCAGGAGGTGGACAACCGACTGTTGCAACCACTAATCCCAACAACCAACCCCCTCCGGGTGGGCCATCAACCTATCCTATAGGAGGAAAACCCATTGTTGGAAACCCCGCTCCTAGTCACCAACCTCCTCCCATCGGGCCATCAACCCATCCTACTGGAGGAAAATCCTTTGCTGGGAACCCCGTTCCTAGTCAACAACCTCCTCTCACTGGTACCATCCAACAACCCCCCCAACAAACAACATCTGCTCAATTCGGTATGTACAACACACCTAGCAGCAGACAACCTTATACTGGTTTTCCAATCGGGCCTCACCTTCAACATCCCTCGTTAGGCACGCTTCCTTCTTGGGGATCTCAAATCCCACAGAGCGGGGGGTACTCATTATTTGGAAACTGGAACCCAGCCGGGGGGCAATCTCAAATCCCCCCCAACTTGAATTCTGGCCTCCCCTACCATTTGGCTACAACAACTCCATGGAAGCCATCCCTTCAATTCCCTCCTCTTCATCAAGGTGGAACCCATATTCCATGGACACCACTGTTACAGCCACACCCCAACCCTGCTATGGGAAACCCTCCACTTACTATAAGTAGTGCTAACATTCCTGGGACCCAACAACCCTAGGGAAACATTCCCCAACAAGGAGCAGCAACCATTCCTGGGACACAACAACCCCAGGGTACCATACCCACCATCCCCACTCAGCAGAACGTCCAACAACCGGTTACCACTATGATTTCCAGTCAGGTAATGACTTCCAACACACAACCGGTTAACCAGATGGCCTATTACCCCCATAACTTCTAGCAATACCCTACGGGAAACATGTATGGGTACAACATGCAGCGATATGTTGTGCAGGGCCCCTCAGGCATCCCTGCATTTAACATCCCATATTTTCATAAAAATTTAATTTTTTTGTTAATAACAATAATAGCTTAGTTCACGATAATTTATAATTGCGGAAAATACTGATTTCTGATTCTAACAATGTTAACTAAACAACTGTTTGTACTAAACACAAATAAAATTCTGTTATAACTAATGCGACATTGACAACTTAATTACATTCATAACAACTATCATTAAGATAGTTAAATGCATGAATAGATCAGACTTTTGATGCGACACTTTTCAATGCGATGATAAGTATGATTGATGTAATAAATGAAATACCAGGATAGAAAAGTGATATGATACTTTTTCTTTTGAGATGATACTGACCGTTTGATTCTTTGTTGTCCAAGGAAGTCCTATGAGGGACCCCGAAGCTTACTTAGCTGTAACACTAAAACATTGGACCTGTTCTATGTGCAGACGACAAGTAAGAGGTTCCATGTTCGCAATAAATTCCAGTTCGTGTGAGTTCAAATTCGTCTTTTGAAAATAAAAATAGAATAATTAGAGACTATTGCATTTATAAAAGCATACAGGTACGATTCACATGCTTACACTTCTGCTCTTCATGGTTCGTCTTGTATCTGAGTAAAATCAACCCAAGTTACCTGTTAGAATAAGCATCTAATTAGCAGCATTGTCACTATAGTCGTCACTGTACTAGCTGGTTTTGTCATCATCCTTGTACTAACTAGTTCTATCGTCGTCATTGTACTGGATGTCTTGTTGTCACCATTTAACTGGTAGTACCAAGATGGTACATTACCATTGTATCGCATGAATAAAGTGGATAGGAAAATGGAGAAACTTACTGTTCCAAATTACCAAACTATATATGATAGCATATATATACTTGCGAGTTTTATACAACACTATTGATTAACTATATAAATTTTGTGGTTCACAATTCATATTTACCACTATATTTATTTAGGTACTATGCAAGCAAATGTGGTCTTTCCCAAAGGCTAGACATTTGTAGTAATTGGATAATAAACAAATACAAACCATAAGTTGACTATGGTACAAAACAAGACTTGAACTATTTGACTATCATCCTATAACGTGACATAATACAAGTCTTATAAATATAGTGGTGCAACTATATTGATCCTTGGTTTAATATCAATATTGAAACATATGGTGAAACTATTGCAATAAAATGCAAACATTGGAATTACATCCAGACTATAATATAAGGAAGTGATATCAATAAGGTGCAAACATTAGAGTTATAACAAAAAATTGCAATAACGTCGTTACTCCTTTGGCGAATACGACATTAAAATTTTGTTATGTTTAACAATTGAAATGTAATATATGCTATCACATCGAGGTGGCCGACAGGTTGCCAAAATTTTAGTAGGAAGTTTTCGCAAGGGTTTCGAACCCGAGACCTGTAAATCGGTGTTGGAGTTTTGCAGGTTTTAACCTCTGTAATGGTGTTGTAACTTAGGACTCAGTCATTGGTTCAGAGTGATAAAGTGTTGAAGGTTTGAATTTCTTTGTTATAAGTTATAAATGTGGTGCCAAACTGCAAAGTGATTGCGTTTCTCTCACCATGACTGGAACGGACACCTCATCGTCTTCTTGGTGTATGCCTATAACTGGCCACAAAGTGGTGAAGGTAAGCATCCAAGATGGTATAATGTTTTATTGTACTGTACTTCGATTTTCATTTTATATGTATCATGAATCTAACTCTGAGCTATCGTTTGCTAGGTGTAGGGTGTGAAAAAGGTTTTGCTAGGGTTTGGCGAATGGAAATACTGCGTACTCTTACACCGGTAAGCTTCAGGTCTTCCATACCCTCGTAGTTCTCTTCGTCTGTGTCGTAGCTCTGTCATTGAAGATGGTTGAGGAACCTTCGAAACACGTTTGTTGTTCAGTGTTACTTGGTTTCTATAATTTGCAAACTTGATGTTTGTCGACTGGAGTTGTAACTCGTCGATTCTTGAGTGTTTGGGCTCTTCTTCCTGTTAGATTTTGGGAAAAACCCTGTGTAACCTTGTTTTTAAAAAATGTTTTAAAATGTTTGCTTGAGAGCATCGACTTCGTTTGAGGTTGTTCTGTTGTAATGTTTGACGATCTATGAGACTCAACTTGTATCATTTTTAGTTCTGAAAGTAGAAAGAAAGGGAGTCGAGGGCTCGTTTTTTGTATAGACTGTAAATCGTTTCGGCAATAAAAGAATGTATGTTGGTTTTTCTGTGTAAAAGTAATACTCGTCTTGGTGGTAAAAATGTATGCTAAACAAATGTGTAAATTCCTGTGTAGTTTGTCTTAAACCGTAGGTTGACGTCGAGTTCTTGTTTGTTGATGTTGGTAACTAAGTAAAGTAAAAAGTCGAAATGATTTTCAATTTCGTTTGCAAAGAAAAGACTAGGGTTTTGATGCGAAGTTCAAATTGAAAACAACACTTACAATTTCAATGATAAAATGAATGATGGTTAGAATGATGTTTATAAAATTCTATCATTAAAGGATTTGTACATAATGCATCATGGAAATAGAAAATGAAAACAATATGAGTGTACTTATGCAGAAATGTGAAGACTGTGTAAATTACAGTTCGGTCTATATTTTAATTCTTATACATGTAATAATGATGAAGTAATTGCAATAAAACAGTGTGTGTATATGTATAATGTGAAAACTGGGAACTATAGAATGACTGTGAAATACTGTTATTTACAGCATGTAAATAATGATGATAATATTGTTTTAACTTGATGTTATGTATAAACATGGTTTGTCTATTTTCATTCAAATACTACAAAAACTAATACAATAAATAAACTATAATATATATACACAGATGAGAGAACAATACTTATATTTTATGAAACAATACTGTGGTTTAGAACCATTTAATACAGTAAATTTATCTACTGTAAAATATAGGGCAGAATAGTAAAACAAAATTCGATCACTGTTCTATCTAGTCGAATCAATGGAATTTGCCTATCCTCTAATCTATTTTTAATTTGTGTATCTCTATTAGAGTACGATGCTTCAAAACAGCATGTGGAAAAATAGAGGTATTGGTTTATCAATTCTACTTCAACATTAAACTTAAACATTCAGACTTAAAACAATTTCTTGGATTAGATTCTTTTTCGAAAACAAATAAATAGAAAATACTAGTTAAACAGAACATAATTATTTACTGAGAACAAGTTAGAAAAGTTGTAGAACCTGAGAAAAATCTATAGGGCAACAAACATCCCAAGAAGACTGTTCCACCCAACCAATTCTAGAAAACAGTCAAGTACTGTCTTAGGACCCCCGAACCTGTTCACTAAACCACCAGGAGGAAGAGACTCACGAATGAGGACTTCTTCTTGTTATAGAAATTCACTTCTGAATCTTCAATAGATAGCAATCCAATAGACTTGCACCAACATTTCTGATTTCTCTCAACAATAATGCAGACTCAAGATTACAGTCACCACTAACCTCCCTATTCGAATCTCTCTTGTAATCACCTGATTCACAAGAGGAAAATATTCTGCAGAAATATTGATTAAGAGTTGCTTGATCAATTCTAATTTTCCTTTATAGGCTGCCTAGGCCTTTTTAGATGTTACTAGGTCATTAAATGAGCTTCTTGTTCACTCCCTCCACCTAGGGGATAATGCCCTATTTTTAGGGGTAGTTGTCCCATAACCAACAGCTAGTGGTGTGATGCAACTGCTGCCATGTGTCCCATACTTTCCAACATCTTCCATTCCTCCTAGTGGGTCAGCGAACACTCATTCAACAGTCCTCTTGGGTGTTTGTCTCCTAATTAATTTATTTAAATAATAATATTCAATAATTACATTCATCCATGATCAAAACTGATCATAATTACAAAAATTTGTAATTAAATTTAACATAAAGTATTTTTCAAATAAAATAATAATTCTCAGAAATTTGGGTAGCTGACATACACCCCCCCTTAAGTCTCAACATCGTCCTCGATGTTGGCTACTCACTCCTTGAGTGTTCCTGAAATAGAGTTGGGTATGTTGCCCACATACTACTCTCCAATTCCCAGGTTGCCTCTTCTGGGCTAAGGTGCTTCCATTGCACCTTCACTTGCCCAATGCTGTGATTCCGGAGAATAGTTTCCCTCCTTCCGAGGATACAATCCGGTTCCACTGGAAAATATCCGTCTTGTCCCAGCTGTACATCATTCCAGTTTACAACATGAGTAGTATCGTGCACATATTTCTTTAAAAATGATATATGAAAAACATTATGTATTTTCAGGTTAGGTGGCAAAGCCAGTTGGTATGCCACTGCTCCAATCTTAGATAATATTTCGAAAGGACCACAATACTTGGGTGCCAACTTGTCACAGCTCCCCAATTTTAGTGAACTCTTTTTCGGTCTTACCTTGAGAAACACATGTTCACCCACCTGGAACTATTTATGAGTTCTTTTTGAATCTGCTTAACTTTTCTACCTATCTTGGGCAGCTTTTAAATGTCCTTGCACCTGTTTCACAATTAGTTCTAACTCTTGCAATAATTCAAGTCCTAAAACAATTCTATTTACTAGATCATTCCACGAAACAGGTGTATTACATTTCCTACCATAAAGAATTTCAAAAGGTATAAGTCTGGCCGATGCATGATAATGATTATTATAAGCAAATTCTGCTAAGTGCAGATAATCTTCCCACTTACCAGGCTGATCCTTGACATACATTCTTAATAAATCTTCTAACACTTGATTTACCCTTTCTGTCTGCCCATCCGTCTACCCATCCGTCTATGGATGAAATGCTGTACTGAAATTTAAATTTGTATTCAATCCCTTAAACAGTGACCTCCAGAAGTTTCCTGTAAACTTCAAGTCACGATCTGAAATTATTACTTTCGGTATTCCATGAAGTCTAAAAATTTGTTTCATAAAAATTTCTGCAATATCTGGGGCTTTATGCATGGTCTTCACTAGTATAAAGTGTGCTGCTTTGCTGAGTTTGTCCACCACTACCATGATAGAATCATATTGTTTCTGATTTTTAGGTAATCCAGTAATGAAATCTATGCTGATCACTTCCCATTTTCAGCTTGGTATTGGTAATGGTTGCAACAATCTAGTAGGATGTCCGTGTTCAACCTTCACCTTTTGACTGTCCAAGCATTTTGTGATGTATACTACTACTTCATCTTTCATTCTGGGCCAATAGTATTCTTTTCTCAGCATAGTGATAGTCTTTTGATATCCTGGATGACCAGAATAGTGACTTTTATGCATCTCATTTAATATCAGAAATTTTATTTCTGGTATATCTGGTACATACAATCTGTTTTTATACAGTAATAGACCATTTTTCTTAATTCTGTAATCTGCCATACAATTTTTAGAATTGTTATTGGCTGTCTTTTCATTCATTTTTCTATATTATTCATCTGTTTCACCTTTTTCCAGAATCTGATTTTCCAAATCAGTTGAATAATTACTGATTGTTGAAATGAAATTTAGTTTTGCCTTGCAACTCAAGGCATCTACAAATTTGTTCTCCTTTCCTTTAATATGCTGAATTTCTAAATCATACTCACTTAAGAACGTCAACCATCTAGCTTGTCTAGCGTTCAGATTTGTCTAATCCAATAAATATTTCAGACCCATGTTATCTATTAATAATGTAAACTTTTTGCCAATAAGGTGGTGACGCCACATTTTAAAGGCATGAATAACTGCTAATAACTCTAAATCATAAGTAGAGTAATTCTTTTCATGTACTTTCAGCTTTCTAGATTCATATGCTATTGCATGCCCTTCTTGTGTCAAGACTCCACCGAGTCCATCATTGCATGCGTCTGTACAAACTACAAAATCCTTGTTGGGGTCAACTATCTTCAAGATAGGTGCTGTTGTCAATAGTTCCTTTAATTTCTTAAAACTCTCAGCACATTTCTGATCCCAAACAAATTTCTTCCCTTTCTTCTGCAAGGAAGTTATGGGGTTGGCAATTTTTGAAAAATTCTCTATAAAATTTCTGTAATACCCCGTAATGCCCATAAATGACCTTACATCTGGCACATCTTTAGGAACCGTCCAGTCATTAATGGCCCTTATCTTGTTGTGGTCAACCGAGATTCCTTCTGCTGAAATTATGTGTCCTAGATACTGAATTTTGTCTTTGTGTAAGTCACACTTACTAAATTTGGAGTATAGTTGATGATCTATTAATACTTGTAAGATAATCCATAAATGTTCATCATGCTCTTCTTTGCTTTTTGAGTACACTAAAATATCGTCTATAAACACAACATCAAACTTGTCTAAGTACTTATGCAAAATATTATTCATCAAACACGTAAATACATCCGGGGCATTAGTTAAGCCAAATGGCATGACTATGAACTCGTAATGTCCATACCAAGTTCGGAAAGCTGTCTTGAAAATATCTTCATCCTTAACCCTTACTTGATGATATCCTGATCTTAGATCGATCTTCGAAAATACTGTTGCTCCATGCAGCTGATCAAATAGATCATCTATGCGGGGCAATGGCTACCTATTCTTGATCGTCATCTTATTGAGCCAGTGATAATCTATGCACAGTCTCAAGGTTTCGTCTTTATTCTTAACAAAGATCACAGGTGCTCCCCAAGGAGACACACTGGGTCTAATATACTTCTTGTCAATAAGTTCCTTCAACTGAGATTTTAATTCGTTTAACTCTAGTATATTCATTTTGTATGGAGCTTTAGAGTTTGGTACTGCTCCTGGTGTCAACTCTATGGTAAAATCTAAATCTCTTTTGGGTGGTAATCCTAGAATCTCCTCAGGAAATACATATTTAAAATCCTTTAGGACAGGTATGTCCTCCAATTTCAATTTGTCCTCTTTATCCATAAACTCATCATTTACCACGTTTACTACAAACATTTTGGCATCCCTTCCTTGGAATGCCTTTTATTTCTACAGTTTTCCCTTCATCATTTAAGCATGTAAAACTTTTTCCATAACAGTCCAGGATGACATGATGGGCTTCTAACCAGTCCATCCCAACTATAATATCATAAGAACCTAAAAGTAGAATATTCAACTTAATTTGTGTTTATAAATGATTCATGGACAACACACAGTTTTCTATAAAATCTGATACTTTCCTCTTTGTTCCAGTTGCTAGTCTAACTAGCCATGATTTACTAAACTTTTCAGTTTTCAGTTTAAGACTTTCCACAACATCTGGTGATATATAACTTAAACTAGCACCTGGGTCAATTAAAATAGTAACAGGATGGTCATGTATCATACCTTCAATCTCTACCATAGAGATTTGATGATCTGCTTGCCTGTTGTCAAGTGCTCCGTTAATTCTTGGCATCTCCCTTGCTACGTCTCCAACAGTAGGTTCGGTTTGTATAGAGTTGATGTTGTTTGCCTTCCGCTTCCTTAAGGGACATTCTGATGCATAATGGGGGCCTTGACATTCAAAACATTTAATATGTGTCTTTGGCTCACTGGTCTTGGTAGTATTAGGTGCATTTCTGGGTGTTGTAGAATTCTGCTGTGAATTATTTCTGGAATTGTTCCCTTGATAATTTCGGTTCTGAGAATTTTTTCTTTGAAATCAGGAATTTCCACTGAATCTGAAAATTTTCTTTTTTAATCAAAATTGTTGGGATTATGATTTTTCCAGTTTGACATTCCTTCTCTTTTCCGATTGGTATCAGAATTGACTATCGTACTCAATTCTGTCTTTAATGCTGAAAGGTAAACAACTTAAGTACCTTTGAATTTTTGGTTTCTCTTCTATGAGGTATGGTACATATCTCAACAAGTTCAGAAACTTACTGTATGTTCATACCTCCCAACTTCAAATCGTAGAACTCCTTAGATTTTTCTTCGTAGTACTGCTCAGATAGATACTTCTTTTTGAAATATTGTTTGAAAGCACTCCAGCTTACATCTTTATCTTTGATGCCCTTTACCCTTTTGATGTCTTGCCACCAGATGTATGCTTTTCCGGTCAAGTTATATATAGCCATATTTGCCTTTAAGAACTCTGAATAGTTGTAGATCTGGAAGTATTTCTTCATCCCTGATAGCCAAGCTTCAGCTGTCTCACCTTTCTCAGTTTGTCCATTGAAAGTTGGAGGTCTTATCTTCTTGAATTCTCCAGAAATATGCTCATATTCCTTATGATTTTTCCTTCTTGGTTTGGAGTCTCCTTCACTGCTATCACTAGTATAGTTACATTTCCTTTTGCGTTCTGCAATAGCATCTCTAGATGAGGTTGAGCTATCTTTTAATTCACTGATTTTGATGCTATGATTTTTATCAGTGTGAGGTATATCTTCAACTTTGGAAATATCTCCATTGTTTATCTCTTGTTCCTCTGTTTGGCTGTGTTCAAACAGTACTTGATTTAATTGTTCTTGTGCTTGCAAAATCCTTTCATTATCTTGTTTCACAGATTTGATTTCTGCCTTTAATTCTTGAAAGGCACGTAACAATTCTGTTGAACTGTTATTTAATTCCCCGTGACCTTCTTCTACAAAGTGATGTCCCGAACTGTGACTGTTTGGCTGAAATCTGTCACTTAAATGTTTAGATGAGTTCTCCATACCTATAATTGAAAATACTTTCTGATAACATAATAATAAAATTTTCAAGTTAGTATAATTTTCTGCTGCAAAAAGAATTTTCTGCTATATATAAAAATTTTCTACTGCGTGTTTTGGACCTCATTCAGGCCAAGAGTTTGAATTTGTGCTCTAATACCACATGTAACATCCCATATTTTCATAAAAATTTAAAATTTTTGTTAATAGCAATAACAACTTAGTTCACGATAATTTATAATTGCGGAAAATAATAATTTCTGATTGTAACAATGTTTAACTAAACAGCTGTTTGTACTAAATACAAATAAAATTTTGTTATAACTAATGCGACAGTGACAACTTAATTACATTAATAACAAATATCATTAAGATAGTTAAATGCATGAATAGATAAGACTTTTGATGCGACACTTTTCAATTCAATGATAAGTATGATTGATGTAATAAATGAAATACCAGGTTAGAAATGTGATATGATACTTTTTCTTTTGAGATGATACTGACTGTTTGATTCTTTGCTGTCCAAGGGAGTCCTATGAGGGACCCCGAAGCTTACTTAGATGTAAAGCTAAAACATTGGACCTGTTCTATGTGCAGACGATAGGTAAGAGGTTTCATGATCGCAATAAATTCCAGTTCGTGTGAGTTCAAATTCGTCTTTTGAAAATAAAAATAGAATAATTAGAGACTGTTGCATTTATAAAAGCATACAGGTACGATTCACATGGTTACACTTATGCTCTCCATGGTTCGTCTTGTATCTGTGTAAAATCAACCCAAGTTACCTGTTTGAATAAGCATCTAATTAGTAGCATTGTCACTGTAGTCGTCATTGTACTAGCTGTTTCTGTCGTCATCCTTGTACTAACTGGTTCTATCGTCGTCATTGTACTAGCTGTCTTGTTGTCACCATTTAACTGATAGTACCAAGATGGTACAATACCATTGTATCGCATGAATAAAGTGGATAGGAAATTGGAGAAACTTATTGTTCCAAATTACCAAACTATATATCATAGCATATATATACTTGCGAGTTTTATGCAACACTATTGATTAACTATATAAATTTTGTGGTTCACAATTAATATTTACCACTATATTTATTTAGGTACTATGTAAGCAAATGTGGTCTTTCCCAAAGACTAGACATTTGTAGTAATTGGATAATAAACAAATACAAACCGTAAGTTGACTATGGTACAAAACAAGACTTGAACTATTTGACTATCATCCTATAACGTGACATAATACATGTCTTATGAATATAGTGGTGCAACTATATCGATCCTTGGTTTAATATCAATATTGAAACATAAGGTGAAACTATTGCAATAAAATGCAAACATTGAAATTACATCCAAACTATAATAAACGGAAGTGATATCAATAAGGTGCAAACATTAGAGTTATAACCAAAATTTGCAATAACGTCGTTACTCCTTTGGCGAATACTACATTAAAATTTTGTTATGTTTAACAATTGAAATGTAATATACGCTATCACATCGAGGTACTAATGAGTATTACAAATTGGAGCTTGACAGGTTGTTGGCTCATAAATTCGGTGCCGGTCTCGAGCTGTGGGATAGATCACGAATCTTGCCTGCAATAAAAGCTCAGTACTAATGCTTTCCAAGTGGGATTTCCAACAATCCATGTCTAGGTTGACTCTATTGGGTTCGTCGTTGTGTATGGTTAGAATGCCTCGAAATGGGCTGTGCTTGCTTCTCTGCTTTCCATGGTGGCACTGTAAACCTGTACAATAGGATAGACATTTAATGTGAACGTCGTTTTTACCAAAGCTAAAATCGTTGGCAAAGTTAAGACCGTCGATGATTAAGAGTTAGGGTCGTTGGATCTGTAACCCTACCCTCGTCGATGTTTGAGATTATGAACTTGGAGAAATGGTCTAGTGTGTTATTGTTTTCGTTGGAGGTGTCCGACAGGCTGCCAAAATTTTAGTAGGAAGTTTTCGCAAGGGTTTCGAACCCGAGACCTATAAATCGATGTTGAAGTTTTTCAGGTTTTAACCTCTGTAATGGTGTTGTAACTTAGGATTGAGTCATTGGTTCAGAGTGATAAAGTGTTGAAGGTTTGAATTTCTTCGTTTTAAAATATAAATGTTGTGCCAAACTGCAAAGTGCTTGCGTTTCTCTCACCATGACTGGAACGGACACCTCATCATCTTCCTGGTGTACGCCAAGAACTGGCCACAGAGTGTTGAAGGTAAGCATCCAAGATGGTATAATGTTTTATTCTACTGTACTTCGATTTTCATTTTAAATGTATCATGAATCTAACTCCGAGCTATCATTTGCTAGGTGTAGGGTGTGAAAAAGGTTTTTCTAGGGTTTGGCGAATGGAAAAACCGCGTACTCTTACACCAGTAAGCTTCGGGTCTTCCATACCCTCATAGTGCTCTTTGTCTATTCTGTAGATCTAAGTTGAAGATGGTTGAGGAACCTTTGAAACATGTTTGTTGTTTAGTGATACTTGGTTTCTATACTTTGCAAACTTGATGTTTGTCAACTGGAGTTGTAACTCGTCGATTCTTGAGTGTTTGGGATCTTCTTCCTGTTAGATTTTGGGAAAAACCCTGTGTAACCTTGTTTTTCAAACATGTTTAAAATGTTTGCTTGAGAGCATCGACTTTGTTTGAGGTTGCGCTGTTGTAATGTTTTAGGATCTATGAGACTCAACTTGTATTGTTTTTAGTTCTGAAAGTAGAAAGAAAAGGAGTCGAGGGCTCGTTCTTTGTATAGAATGTAAATCCTCATTTCGGCAATAAAAGAATGTATGTTGGTTTTTCTGTGTAAAAGTAATACTCGTCTCGGTGGTAAAAATGTATGCTAAACAAATGTGTAAATGATTATGTAGTTTTTCTTAAATCGTAGGTTGATGTCGAGTTCTTGTTTGTTGATGTTGGTAACTAAGTAAAGTAAAAAGTCGAAATGATTTTCAATTTCGTTTGCAAAGAAAAGACTAGGGTTTTGTTGCAAAGCTCAAATTGAAAACAACACTTATAGTTTCGATGATAAAATGAATGATGGTTAGAATGATGTTTATAAAATTCTATCATTCAAGGATTTGTACATAATGCATCATGGAAATAGAAAATGAAAACAATATGAGTGTACTTATGCAGAAATGTGAAGACTGTGTAAATTACAGTTCGGTCCATATTTTAATTCTTATACATGTAATAATGATGAAGTAATTGCAATAAAACAGTGTGTGTAGATGTATAATGTGAAAACTCGGAACTATAGATTGACTGTGAAATACTTTTATTTATAGCATGTAAATAATGATGATAATACTGTTTTAATTTGATGCTATGTATAAACATGGTTTGTTTATTTTCATTCGAATACTACAAAAACTAATACATTAAATAAACTATAATATATATACACAGATGAGAGAACAATACTTATATTTTATGAAACAATACTGTAGTTTAGAACCATTTAATACAGTAAATTTATCTACTTGAAAATATAGGGCAGAATAGTAAAACAAAATTCGATCACTGTTCTATCTATTCGAATCAATGGCATTTTCCTATCCTCTAATCTATTTTTAATTTGCGTATCTCGACTAGAGTACGATGCTTCAAAACAGCATGTGGAAAATAGAAGTATTGGTTTATCAATTCAACTTCAACATTAAACTTAAACATTCAGACTTAAAACAATTTCTAGGATTAGATTCTTTTTCAAAAACAAATAAATAGAAAATACTAGTTAAACAGAACGGAATTATTTACTGAGAAGAAGTTAGAAAATTTGTAGAACCTGAGAAAAATCTGTAGGGAAACAAACAACCCAAGAAGACTGTTCCACCCAACCAATTCCCAAAAACAGTCAAGTACTGTCTTAGGACCCCCGAGCTTGTTCACTGAACCACCAGGAAGAAGACACTCAGGAATGAGGACTTCTTCTTGCTGTAGCAATTCACTTCTGAATCTTCAATAGATAGCAATCCAATAGACTTGCACCAAATTTTTTGATTTCGCTCAGCAATAATGCAGACTCAAGATTACAGTCACCACTAACCTCCCTATTCGAATCTCTCTTGTAATCACTTGATTCATAAGAGGAAAATATTCTACAGAAATATTGATTAAGAGCTGCCTGCTGAATTCAAATTTGCCTTTATAGGCTTCCTAGGCCTTTTTAGATGTTACTGTGTCATTAATTGAGCTGCCTGCTCACTCCCTCCACCTGGGGGATAATGCCCTATTTTTAGGGGTAGTTGTCCCCTAACCAACAGCTAGTGGTGTGATGCAACTGCTACCATGTGTCCCATAATTTCCAATAGCTTCCATTCCTCCTAGTGGGTTAGTGAACACTCATTCAACAGTCCTCTTGGGTGTTTGTCTCCTAATTAATTTATTTAAATAATAAGATTCAGTAATTACATTCATCCATGATCAAAACTGATCATAATTACAAAAATTTGTAATTAAATTTAACATAAAGTATTTTGCAAATAAAATAATATTCTCAGAAATTTGGGTAAGTGACACTGCACCATACGGTTACTACTCATACCCGTAGCCCAACCGTCAACTTCCTTTCTTGGCCATGCTAGATTTACCTTATTTGTCGAGGCTCATGAACGATCCTATATGGCATGAACCTCACTGGCCACCTATCCTAGCCAAAATTCCATCGGACATTCCTAAGTTTGATACCAAGCCTAGGGAAGACCCAAAGAACCACGTGATAACCTTCCATCTTTGGTGTTCATCCAACTCATTGATGGACGACTCCATTCGGCTACGACTCTTCCAGTGCATGCTTACCGTCACGACAACAAAATGGTACATCGAGCTGCCACAACACTCCTTTCATAATTTTAACACCTTGGCTATGCATTTTTTGACCCATTTCTAGCTCCCCATTTGCTATGAGACTGGAACAGAACTGTTAACCTCGTTGCATCAAACCACCTCTATGTACATTTCGGATCACGTCCATGAGTGGCGTCAATGTCATAGGCTAATCAAGGCACCCATTCCGGATCAGCTACTTGCTGATTGGTTCACAAAGTCATTCTTGCCTCCCATAGCCAGGGACATTGCTATGCGCGGGCCGGTCACGGAGGAACAAGCCATCTCGGCTGCCCAGTACATGGATTTGGTATATACCCAATCCAGCACTTTACACAAACTTCTTCCCCACGCCACCCACATCACTACTGATCCAACTAAGCATGCCACTGAACCCCCTATCGATGGTATTGTCGGTTCAGTCAAGGCCCAGCCTACCACCAAACCGACGGGGCAGCAAGCTCCTGCTTCCCCTGCTCCACCCCAGGCTGCTCTAAAAGCTTCTACTTCTCCTGCTATCTCCTCCGAAGTGAACGCAGTTCAATCTACGTCACAACCATCCGGAGGAAAGAAGAAAAACAATCGTGGAAAGTCCAAGAAGACTTCTAACCAACAGGAGAATCCCAAGCCACAACCTACCCACAACGACCCAAAACCACGTCGGAAGGCTAAGTTTCCCTGCCTCATTTGTCAAGACGATCACTACACTCGTGGCTGTCCCTACAAGGATGAAGTCAAAAAATTTGTTAAAGGATCCTCTCGTTCGGTAGTGTTAACTGACCCTTTCCCTCAACAAAAACAGTAAATGGTTGCCCAAGAAACCCCACAAGGGGTAACCCGAACAACCCACCTCACGGAGAGACATCCGCAAACCACGAAATCCTGATGAGGAGTAATGAAGAGATTCACATAACCACTCGTTCAAAGACGTATGAAAACCCCCCAAGTTCAAACAAACAGTCAGAGATAGCCAAAGGCAAGTCTCGGGTTGAAGATCCTTCTCCTACCCCTCCCCCTAATGGCCATCTCCACATCAAGAGACCGCTTACGGACACAGTGCTACGCCCACCCAAGGGCACCAGAAGAAAGGCGACATTTAATCCCAATGCGCGAGCTTCCCAAAATTACAACATTGTTGAGGATTTAGCTCAAGCACCATGCGCCATGACGACTCTCGAGGTTCTCCAACACTACCCTACACAGTGCAAAACCTTACTTTTAGCACTGGGGGTAGTAGGCCCAGATACTTCAAACACCATCATGTTTAACTTGGAATATGTCAAACCTCGGCTTTCCCATCAGTCAGCCTTCCAGGTTCGTACAAAAGTCCATGGAAATAACATCCATTGTAGTGTCTTAGATGAAGGTGCCTCCACGTCGATTATGTCTTTGAATTGTTGGAGAGCCTTAGTCTCACCCGAAGTCACAACGTCTCCCACTACTCTCAGAGCATTTGACGGACACGGTTTTCAACCTTATGGACTCATTCCTGCAATTGGTGTTGAACTAGGGGGCAAAACAGTATCTGTACACATCGAAGTCGTGGATGCGCCATCAGATTACAATCTTCTACTTGATCGAAACTGGTTTTATGCCATGACCACCATAGCATCTACCGTCTTTCAGATCGTGCAATTTCCTCATGAAGGGAAAATTGTCACCACAGATCAGCTAGATTACTGTATCCCAGACTCTCATCCGAACTCCGCCAACACTGTCCCATTATTGGATCAACCTCGGTACCGTTTCCAAGACGTTGGTGTTGGTCTTATGAAGGATTCTTCCCTTATTGGATTTTTCCCAGAGCTGGGGTCCACCGTTCAGCCAGTCAACATGATATCATCGAATATCACCCCCATCAATGATTCTTGGGTGATACCGAGTCCTACTGAGATTGAAAACTATGGCAACTCCATGCCGTTAAATGGGAACCTCGCAGCATATGAAGCGATCGAGTCAGCCACCGATTGGGTCGATTCTTCTACCCATCACACAGTGGCACAACTCTCGTCTGAGACCCATTCATCCCCACCACTTATCGATCCTCTCACATTGATTTTTCCCACTGACGAATCAATTATGGAGGTTATGTTCGGTGATGAACCACCATGGGGAAATTTCCATCATTGATCTTCTTTGCCCACCATTCAGACGGTTGAGCCCGATACTAAATCCAGCACTTCACTTGGAATGGTTCAAATCAAGTTTCCCACTTTGCTCGATGAAGTATTTTCTGAAGGAAACTTGGCCAACCTCATGGTAACCACTCCCATTGACATTTTAGTGAAGCTTAGTGTCATGGAAATCATTCATATTGGCAAGACATGCACTCCCACTGAAATGGAGTTCTACACTACCTACTTAAAAAAATTTCGTGACGTTTTTGCCTGGAATTATGAAGGAATTCCAGGAATAGATCCATGTATCGTGGTCCATGAGATTCCAACCTTTCCTGGCAGCCAACCCGTTCGGAAGAAACTTCGACCTGTCCACCCCTGTAAGGAAACCGCTATCAAAGCAGAAGTTGAAAAACTTTTGCGTGTTATTTTTATCTATCCTATCCCACTGATAGAATGGGTATCTAATATCGTTCCCGTAGCCAAGAAACAGGGAACGATTAGAGTCTGTGTCGATTATCGTGACTTGAAAAAAGCTTGTCCAAAGGACAACTACCCAACTCCGTTCATCGACCAGATCATCAATAACTGTGCCGGGAGTGTCATCTTTTCGTTTATGGATGGCTTTTCCGGCTATAATCAGATCAAGAGACTCCCAGTAGACCAACATAAAACAACATTTATCTCCCCATGGGGAATCTTTGCATAGTGAAAGCTACCTTTCGGCCTAAAAAATACCGGGGCTACTTTCCAATGGGCGATGTCATACGCATTTCACAATATCAAACATATTGCAGAGCCGTATCTTGATGACCTTCCTGCTCATTCTCAGACTCGGGAAGATCATCCTGATCACTTAGGTGTCGTCTTCACTAGGTGCCGTCGCTACAATATTCATTTGAATCCGCATAAATGCGTCTTTTGTGTTGAAGCTGGAAAATGTTTAGGATTCATAATCTCCAAAAGTGGTATATGATTGGACCCCGCGAAGGTAGAAGCTATTCTAGCCCTGCCTTCCCCCATGAACATAAAATAACTTCAAAGTTTGCAAGGGCATGCAAACTTTCTACGCCGTTTTATTTGCAATTTCGCCGAGATAACAAAAGGCTATATGAGGCTTCTAAAGAAGAATACCCCCTTCCTGTGGGATGACGAAGCCCAACGATCCTTTAATCATATAAAGGCGGCCTTGACTAAAGATAATGTGATTCAACCCCCCAACTACACACGGGATTACATCCTTTATCTCCCAACTTCGATTTCCACCATTGGTATGGTGTTAGTCCAAGAAGATACTAACGACATAGAACATGTGGTATACTATCTTAGCAAGAGTCTTCTTGACTGCGAAACTTGATACTCACATGTTGAAAAATTGGCTCTGGAAACAGTCTTTGCTGTCCAGAGGTTTCATCATTACATTCCTCTCCACCAGACCACTGTCATAGAGGATTTCAATCCAATGTACTATATCCTCACACGTCAAGTGCTTGGGGGAAAATATTCTTGCTAGATTGTCATCCTATAAGAGTTTGACTTGGAATTTGCCAAAGCCAAATCCAAGAAATCTTTGGTCTTTGCCGAGTTGATTTGTAACCTACCCCATGCTACTGAGCAACCTAAGCCCATCGATTCTCTTCCCGATGAATCGTTGTTCCTCATTAGCACATCCAACCCATGGTACGAGGATATTTTACTATATCTCCAAACACAACGTTTATGCCCCGACCTCACTCGCGATGAACGTTGATGTATCTGACATCACGCCAAGTACTACCTCATAGTCAATGATACCCTACCGCCGTGGTGTTGATACCATTCTTCGACGTTGTTTGACTTTAGACGAGGCCGAACACGTTGTTAATGACAGCCACGCAGGAGCATGTGGTGGTCATCTCTCTGGGATGGATATGGCCTAGAAGATACTGCAAGCAGGATATTTCTGGCCCTCGATTTTCAAAGACTGCATTGAAATGGTTAAGAAATGTCCACCCTGTCAATTCTTTCACAGTAAGACACGCTCGCATCCTGCTCCACTCCATCCTGTTATTGCCGTCGGTGCCTTTTCCAAATGGGGCATAGATTTTATGCACTGTAAGCCCACTTCAGCCGGGGGGCATAACTATGTCATAAGCTATGGATTATTTCACAAAATGGGCTGAAGCGATGCCTACTTATGCTGAAGACGGCAAAAAAGCAGCACAGTTCATATTCAACCACATCATAGCTAGGTTTGGAGTCCCACAATCTATCATGACCGATCATGGCTCCCACTTCAGGAACCATATGATTGAGGAACTGAGTGCCAACTTGGGTTTTCGTCATGAAAACTCAACCCCATACTACCCACAGGCTAATGGCCAAGTCGAAACCATTAACAAAATTCTGAAACGTATGATTCAGCGCATTGTGGGTACTCACAAGTCCAATTGGCACTCAGCTCTGTTTTTGGCATTATGGGCATACCGAACCTCAGTGAAAAGTGCTACCGAGTTCACACCATTCCAACTAGTATATGTGCTGGAAGCCATCTTACCAATTGAATGTGAAATCCTGTCACTTAAGATAGCCATAGAGCTACTTCCCCATACCACTTCTAAAGAGGAACGGTTTCTATACCTAGCCAAGCTAGATGAAATTCGTCGAGACGCTGCTTTAGCCAACGAAGCTCATAAAAAACGCGTCAAAGCATAGTATGACAAATCCGTTCAACCTCAGGTTTTCAACGAAGGTGACCTCGTACTCACATACGACCAAATGCATGACAAACTTGGAAATGGAAAGCTAGAGTCTATGTGGTACGGCCCCTTCATTGTAAAACGTGTTTTGGAGAAAGGAGCCTATGAACTTGTCGATTTTGATGGCACATTGTTGGCATGGCCGCACAACGGGCTGTACCTCAAACGTTTCTACGCGTAGTTTCATCCTGCGCGAGATACTTTTTGTACATAATGTACCTAGTTTGTTTTCACTTATCTTTTTGGTATGCACACGCGGATCTCATGTATCCATACTACCTTGACTTGTGCTCTTATGCGCAGACGTCTTCCTATTACGGATTTGCCGACGGTGTGAGCCGACATACCCGGAACGTCGCTTCCGCAGCATGGGTAATTTATTCTCCCACTGGCGAGTTGTTATATTCAGGAGCCACTTGCTTGGGTCCTGCAACCAACAATATTGCAGAGTACCATGCAGTCATTGGACTCTTGACAGAGGTTGCTTCCCTTGGAATTGACTCCCTATTAGTCTTTCTAGACTCCCAACTCATGGTTTTCCATCTGAATTGTATCTACACAGTCCGCAATCCTATCCTACTTCGCTTATTTTGAAGGGTACACCTCTTGGAACGATCTTTTAATTATATTTCATATCAACACATACCAAGGGAATTCAATTGTGTAGTTGATTCATTATCTAATTACATTTTGGATTGGCATCTAGCCCATACATAAAAATACATCATAAAATGAACACACAAGTCATTGTAAATAAATAGATCATAAAAGTAGGTCCATGTATATATATCAATGCATATAAAAATGTTTTTCTCAAATACATAAATTTTGTGTTCAAAAGAAAAAATTTGGGATCCAATCCCATACAAAAATTTGGATCTCAAAGCCTACATATCGTGTACATACTGCAAAAAGTAGAATACTGCTATCTAAGGAGACCTAGGAGATCTGTCACGATCCTCCTCAGATTCCTCGCATCGTTGGTGGTAACAGATTATGGCTCTGGCCACCGTACGGAGGAGAAGACCAATACGTCCATGCATGCCTACAGTATGCCGCTGAAGATGTAGAGGAACATCATCCATCCTCATAGCTGGAACCCCATGGGTTAAACCTTGTAGGTTCGGCTCTATGTCTTGAACCCCTCCTGCCTCTTCTTCCTCTTCTTCTTCTCCCTCCGAAGCAACCTAGCAATCGACACCGCCTCAGCGTAATGGCGAATAGCCTGCAGGTCTCTGTGGTCCACGATCTGCGACATGCACATAGACATATATTAAAATCTTTTTTACACATTCTAAAAAACAATTAAAAATCATATATTTAAAAAATTAAAAAATACATTAATGAAGGTCATACCTGATTTATCCAAATCCTCATCCTTGGGCAGTGCCAAGCCTATGTCCTTGCGGAAGTCCACCCCTGCATAGGGGTAGTCCTCGATCATCACGATCTATTCCTCGAGCCATGAGAAGAAGTCCTCACCAAAAGCCAAATGTTGTGGGCCTCCGAGACGTCCTTCATACTCACTCCATTGAGCCATCCGTGGCTCGGTAGGTGGACGGGGGGGCATGGTTAGTTGCGGACGCAACAACGACACCCTCTCCAAGAAGAAGGTGACCAAAATGCTCCCGTAACCAAATTGAGAGTTCTCTCCAATTCTGCACTTGTTCACTTGCTCCCTGAGGTTGGTCAATAATGCTTCACACCAGTTGAATAGTGTTGGTGCCATACAACCCACAACAAGATTCATTTGTGTACGAGATTCCTGATGGGGACTCGTACTACCTACTACACGTGTGATGGTGAACAACACGATTTTTAAAGTAAGTTCTACAATGTCCTTAATGACCACCTTACCGCTTTTCTTCCCCAAACCTTGACGACAATAGTGAGCAATCAAAGCATCAGTGCTCACCACCGAGGCCGCGAACCCTATCAAATTCACCCGGGCCCCTCTCTTTGAGAGACCTGTGAGGAAATAAATGTCCTCGAGCTCAATCTCGAGGGTATGTACTACAACTTGGAAAGCTTGAATGTCGGGGGTCCCACATTTGTATAATGTGGGTGAGAAGTTTTGCTTGCTTGCGGATACCTTTGGTTTTGAAGAATTTCAACAACCGAAATTCCCGCAGCGCAGTAAAGGTCTCTTGGTCATCTTCAGCCAATAAGTCATCCGCTTCATGCTCCCTTTCTTTCCAGCTAACCATTTTTCCCCAAACAAGTTGCAAACACCTGCAAAAAGTCACAAGAAGCATTCATTAACAATTTAATAACTTGATCTTAGTAAAAATTTGAGGAAAAATCCTATTTTTCTTCCCTAATGCTCGCCACTACCGTGCCTGGGGGGAACATGACTACGGAGTAGTCCATACTACCGTGCCCCCATTTAGCACTACAGTGTGGCACTGTTACACAGTTCCGTGCTTCCAGATACAGCGACCACGCGGGTACTGTCAGGCGCAAAAAAGGCCTCTTAGGGCCTGCTCAAAAATAAATTTCCACCTACCGAAATCAAGTTTTTACTCTGTGAAATGAAAGAGGGGCTTGAAAGCTCTTACCTAGCGTAGGCAGCTATTGAAACGGTGCTTCAGATTTCCAGATATGAACTCTTGATTTTTTTCCCTCCAATGGGTGAAATTTCCTCTTTGGGCAAATGCATAAGTGAAATGGTAACTTTCCATATTTACCTCTTGCTTATATAAATTTTTCACTTATTTTTTACTCATTATTTTATCTGGTTAAATTAAAACTCATTTCACATTGCTAATATCTGGTTGCATGAGCCTTTTTTGACAGGGTCCCCTTTAAAGACGTTCACACTGGTGATTATTTATTTATTTCGACCTTCATTTTGAGCCTACTTTATCTTTTTCGTGCTCTGGATTAAATCTTGAAAAATATTCCAAGCGCTTTTTACACCTGGGTCGTGCTTGTCAAACTCAAGTAAACAGTGTCGAGCTTAGTCAACTTTACTCGTGCTCATTAAACGATGAGGAAAATATTATTTTGGTTGTATTTTATTCTTTTTTCGGACCAGAATAATTAAAAATTACGAAAAAGACCATTGGAGTTCTCTTTAAGCTCTTTTCAGACTCCCTTGTTTCGAAAAGATTGCCAAGTGATCTTGTCTCTTTCACACTTGTAAAAGTATTTGAAAGGTCGTCTATTCGGTGATAGGTTACCCCTTTTTCGTCCTGTCTAGACTATTTATGAGAAAGGTATACCTTAGTCAATTTTTGATTGGGAGAGTTCTCTCGGGAATTGCTTTACACTTTTTCGGGATCGAGGGACTAAATTTACAAAAAAGTACACTTTGGAGCCTTCTTTAAGTTTTTCAGGCTCTCTAAAGGTGAAAAAATACTGAGTTTTCCTTCCTTGGACTCATTAAAATTAGACATCGAAGGACCCACTTTGGGATGAAACCCTCCTTTCTCAGGTTCGTAAAACATGTGAGATCGGACTCATCTATGAGATGAGCTATACCGAGCATCTATTATCCTCTTCAAGCTCATAAAACTACAAAGAGGTACTTTTCCATCATGTCGGGGGAAAATGAGAAACAAGTCGAGTTTATTTTGTTGGCAGCTTGTCAGTCGTCACCTTTGAACATGGCATGCGTCTGTCCCTTGTCTATTTTTGGGTATCTATTCTTCCTGAGTTATGGTCATCATCCCGAGTCGTCTCTTTGGACATGAGCCTACTCATTCGGTGTCTATCCTCTGCTATCAATAATCCCTGCTACCAGGTTTTGCTTCATGCCGTTATATGTTCAAAGGGTTTCATTGTTTAAAGTCATTTATTGTGTCAGACTTCCACCGTGTCAGTACAGGTCCTATTGTTTCATCGTTCTATACTATCTTTCATTCCGGTTTCATGTCGATGATGTGGGAATCATTATGGCCCACCTTCGACGAGTCTATTCTCGTCGACACCAAATCACTATCCGGGAATTAGACTTAGGAATAAACCACTAGTACCTTGGTACCTACATGCCTCAATGGCATGTTTCTTCGTATTCGACAGTAGGTTTACATCGTTGACCTCTGATCAAATGATCTCTCGGATACTCGATATCAACTCCTTTATTCGCATTTCATTGAGATGTACTATAGATACCTTGGGGATCATCGTCGTTGATTTCCCTCGCATTTGTTAACAGTTCACATCATTGACTGATAATCAAATGGTTTCTACCATGTTCGACTTCAAACACCTTGTAATCATATGGCTAGATTCATATCATTTGCGATTGAGTATAAGACCCTGGACGCACCTTTGTACTTTGATTGTGTCCAGGCTACGATGGAGATGTCCTTTGTATTGTCACACATATCCACTTTTGTATTGGTCGTGGTGGTGTCATTACTATTTCATGGATCTACGCTTGTTCATAGTAGCCATGATTTTTCTGCAGTCTATATCATCTCAGTACTCATGGATCTACAATGTATTGGTCGACAGCCATGCTTTGAGTCAATTGTTTCCAAGCATGGGGATGCCCGACTCGGTGGTATATCTGACATTTTGTTTCTGTTTAAGCTCATCGTTGGTCTCCTCGATGCTATCTTCGCACAGTATTCATAAATTCTTTCGGCCATTAGTCTCTTCTGACCTCACACTTTAGGGGGCATCTGTTATACCTCTATATTTCACAGTGTCGCATCTTCACAATAAAAACATTTGACGACACTTCCCCTGCTGCCGAAAACACCCAGAAAGGAAAAGTAATGAATGACCCATAAAGACAAACTCTTCATGCCACCTGAAAAACCCAACTGAGACCTATTTACCAACACTACTGCTCCATGCTCAGTCTTAGGGGCACGGTATTCCATACTACCATGCTATTATTATTGCCTGGAGCGTGGTACTACCACCCTATGCTCAGTTCTAGGGGTGCTGTAGTCTCTTTTTATCCTTTTGCCATGACTTGTGGGATCTTGATCTTTGAGATATTTTTGAGGATTAGCATCTCTAATTCGATCCTAGCTCACCTTCTCAGATTAGTGGGTCTGATCCACTAAACACTCCCAAGATCCATCTGTCTCTCTTGTTGGTTAATCCTTCTACACACTATAAGAGAGAGGCCTTCCATGAGCAAAAGGGAGGACTCTTTGAGATATCAAACCTATGGTCTTAGATCTTTGTGGAGATATCTAGAGGAGAAAGCACTTGGAGCTAGGACTTGGCTTGGACATCAAGCAACCATTGTAAGTAACTTCAAGTTTGTAATAAAATATAACTTGTCTTGTTTCCCAAATTGTGTGTGTTGATCTTGTTTCAATCATATGATTTGTTTCTGTTATAGATTTAGATTCTAACATATATTTCAAGTTGCTAGAAAGATTGTATGTTCTTGTACCTTGGTTCATTCTAACAGGTTCATTCGCGAGGACTTGAGGATTGGAGCAACAATTAGGACGAGCGATTAAATCAGAGGTCAGTCAGATCTCTTCCATTTCTTCCAGCAATATGATCTTGGAGTATTTGTTTGAATCTAGGAATTCAAGGTAGCATTTGTTATCTTTTTGTCTTAGTTTAGAGTCAGTTAAGTCTACTTTAACCTAAGAGAGTTTCGACCTATCCGTAGGGAGAAATATCTACAACACTAAACATGGCGCAATTGGTGGCATAGACCTAGATGCTAAATATGGAACTAAACCATGCACAATTTCTAGTGAAACAAGTGATGTTAAACTAGATGCTAAATATGGTCATAAATAAGGTGTGATTTTTGGTTTACTTGTTGGCATTAAACCATATGCTAAATTTGGCACTAAATAGGGTGAAATTTATGATGCAATAAGTGGTGCTAAACTAGATACCAAATATGGTACAAAACATGGTGTAGCTTATAACACAACAAGTGGTGCTAAACCATATGGTAAACCTGACACTAAAATAGGGACAATTTCTGGTGTAATAATGGCGTCAAACCATATGATAAATATGGCATTAAATAGGGTTTAGCTTCTGGCATACTAGGTGGTGCTAGATGCTAAATTTGGCACTAAACATGGCGTACTTTCTAGCGCAATTTTTGGATGCAATTTCAGGTACAAATGCTTGTGCAATTTTGGGTGCAATTAGTGGTGCATTGGGAATGTCATTTTGTGGCAAATTTAGTATCCAAAGATTAGTGAGCAATGGAAAACAATTTACACTAAAATCTTGGGCTAAATTAGACGCAAATCATAGGATTGGTTGTAGTGATATGAGAGAGAATTTAGGACTCTACATTTATTGAATCTCATCCACCTTAAAGAAATTTTTAAGCTTGACCACTTTCAATTGCAAGGCTTCAACATAGCAAGTGAATTGAATGGATTGAGAGACATCCTCAAATTACTTTGTATTCATATTATAATGTGAGTGAAGTATAAGAGAAAGATGAATTGCTCAAACCCTTACAAAAATGTTATAATTAATCTTATGGCATCATTCAATATTTAGTCCAACAAATGAATTGATCACAAGTTGTGTGTTGCAAGTGAGAGACATTAAGAAGTGATGAAGACTTTAAGCATCACATTTAAACATCTCTCCATGAAAAATAAAAAAAATTAGTTGGTGGTTAAAGATAATGAATTCCCCCATCAATTGTATAGATTTTCTACCATCATAATAAAGAAAGGAAGTGGTCTATTATGAAATCATGGATATTTCAAGCCACTTTGTAAATTTCTCTAAGTCAACCCTAATATTAAACCAAGTGAACCACATCACATATGATTTTGATTCTTGATTCTGGTTTGGGTCATAGAGGTCAAGATTGGGCCTTAAGGACATTCTAGGTCATACATTCTTGTTTGGGTATTTGGATCATATTAACCCCAAATTTTTCATCCCAAGAATCCAGATGATTAAAATCACCACATAAGAACTAATCAACCTTAATTAGATACTCATTTAGCCACTCCCACAAGGCTATTATGTCCTCTACTTCAATGGGGGAATGCAAGTTGACGGGGATAAGAATGTTACCATAAAGATTAATGAGTATTTACACCAATATACTAGTCAAATAAATTATTCAAGATGATAGATTATGTGAGATGAGAGTGGGAAATTCCCCTTGTAATTCTTGTTGCAAAATATGGAACAAAACTACAATAGGAAAAAAATAATTTATGATCATGATTAACACAATAATCAATCACTTTCACTTGCTAAAAACACCAAATATCTAATCATTAAGCCAATAGGTGAACTTAATGAACCATCAACTTCCTGGTTGGTTTTGTAATTCCTTTCACATTCCATGATACAATATTCATTTGGAGCATTCCATTGGGAATCCATCCTCTCCCCAAACTTACCTCTTAGCATATTCTAAGAGTTTAGAGATATGTAATTATTTGTCTCCAGTGCATGTGTTAAGTACCCACCCAATTTCTTGAGGTGTTATTTTTTTAATGAGTTTTTATTTGGTTTTAAATTTTTGTTTTATGAGCGGGTATGGATTTTTTAAATTATTTTTTAATTGGTTTTCAATTTTTATTTTATGAGCTTACATAAATTTTTTTAATTACTTTTTCTTTTGGGTAGATAACGTGACAATGTTACGTTACATTACACATCTCCCCCATACTAATTTGTAAGCACCTCGCTACTATCAGTGCAACAAACACATATGACATTGCAAGAAGATACTTCACCTTCAAATGATTATATTTGCTTGAGAACTATGTATAGGTATTGAGCCATAAACCAATGTAAATGAATGAGACATTGAAATTAGGCCTAAAATATAACTTTTGAAGCTCAAGGGAAACCAATAATCCCTTCAACTACCACACATGACCTCTATGTAGGATATTTGGCCTATGAGTGGTGATATCTCACTATTAGAAGGTTTTGAGCACTAAGGATGGGTCATGGGGAACTTGACATGTTCAAGAGATGAGCCTAATCCTTATGATATAAGGAAATATTTTAGGAAACCTACTTTATGAAAAAAACCTTGAACCACCATAGTCGATCCCCTAAGAGTATCCTATGGGTAATGATATGGGCATCTAGGGATAAAAACTTCACCTTGAACCATCACATAGGATCTTTTGAGGGTATCCCTAGCCTCTAAGTGGAGATATGGGAACCATTAGGATTTTTTGAGCATTAGGTTTCGGTGTTGAGGTATGAAACATGGTCAATGGAGGAAGCTGAGGAATTGGGACATAAAGGCATATTCTATGAATAAGGGTCAAAGAATGATGCCTCCAACCACCAAAGATGACTTTTTGACGGTTTCTTTGGTATTCTAGTGACAATATGGGAACATTAGAAGTTTTTGAGCACTAGGTATGGGTCTTGAATCCCTAAACATGGTCGAGAGAGGAAACTTAGATATTATTCCCTAAATAATGCGTGTAATCATCCATGGCAAAAAAGGATGAATAAAAAAACACATGGCTTGTCAACGATGCTCTTTAACCTATGACTAGAGATGTTGATGCTCTTTAGACTATGAGAGGAGATGTATCTTTAGCCTAGTAATTATGGGTTTTGAGGCTCTATGCATGATCAAGGAAGGAATCCTATGTGCTCTTTAAGAGAATCTAGCTTTATATGTTCGTTATGGTGATAGAGGGTTTAAGTGGAGATTTGGACGAGGTAAGCGATAGGTTAACCTTTGAATAAGGGTTGGAGAACTACTGGAACTACTGACCAGAGTCCCCTGCAGCTCTCCATGGGGCAACCAGGGAAGGGGTTGGCAGGTTCTGAGTATTCGAATCTTCTCTGTATTACGCCAACATGTTTGGTAGTTTGACTATTTCTGTTTGTCACTTTCTCTATAGAGTTTTGGGCATCAAGGGAAGGTTATTTTTATTTTCCTCATTCCTTGTTTTGTCAAGGGTTTTATCATATTTTATTTTTCTGTTTATACCTGGAGCCAAGTCTACTACTTGGTAGTAGGCCTAGTAACAACCACGCTAAAAAAGTGGGAACATTTTGTTTGTGGTTATTTACTTGTGTTTTTTGTGGGTATTTGTTTCCCTGGTGGGGTTTCGGTCACTATTTCTATACTGTCGTTGCTAACGGTACGTGAATCTACCTTTTTCTTTTTTTCATTGACCCCGTTATTCTCACTTCCCTCTGGGGGTTTTCGATCGGGACTCTTGGTGGGTATTTGTGATCTCCATCCCTTTTTTTAGCTGCCGTTTTTTCCTCCTTTTGTGGCCCTATTTCTGTAGTTTTTTGGTGTACTCAGTCTTGGGGTTGATGTCTCTCTTGGGGTCGGAACCCTTGAGGGTTGTGACAAACCTTGCGTTGTCGGTCATTTTTTATATCCCTAGGTCACGTGATGTTAGGTGATCTTCAAGGGATTATGCTGATGATTCTAGCAGGTTGGTAACTCCGGAAGTTACTCCCAATGTGATAGGTGTACCGACACTTGGTTGTAAGCGGTGTATGAAAAACGTGAAGAAGCCCATGCAACGTGACTCTTTTCTTCCCTTTGAATTGGTGAAAAAAGGACGGGCTCTCTGCGTCCTGGGAAAATATGTAACCTGTGACATGGTCATGGCCCTTAGTGAAAGGGATTTGGTTGGAAAGTTTGAATACTTATCTCTCAGCCGCCCTGACCTTCTGGATTGGGTTCACAAGAAGTAGAAGCCATTTATCAAAAATATACCTAGGGTCCTTCTATTATCTATTGGCTGGATCTTGTTTCACTTTCTTTGTCAGGAAGACCCTGTCAACATTGAAAGTCGTTTCTGGGTCATTGGGCATGGTTCTTTGGTTCTCTATTGGTGGTATGTCGGTTTTGACCCCCGGAAGGAAAAGATGAGAAAACGTCACTTGTGGGTTTTACTCCCTGGCCTTTTTCTTCAATGTTGGTCACTCAATGGTTTTACGGCCATTGCAAATTCTATAGGTTGAAGAGGAGCAACTTTGCGGAACTGAACAACAAAATCCTCGGGTTCTGGTCGAGATTGACTCGTCTGAAGGTTTATTGAGCAACCCGGAAGTCATGTGGGAAGGTGTCACTTTTATTCAGATGCTGGATTACTGTAAAGTCCTGTTCAGATGACATGCATGTCATGGGAATGGACATTCCAAGCTCCATTGTCATGCTCTCGGTTCTAATGCTATGGTGGGTTGTGATGTTTAGAAAAATTCGGGTTTGGAATTGATGGATGAAGAACTGGAAATTTTCCTACCACAGGACCACTCCTCAGTGCCAAATTTGGTTGGTAAGTTTGCTTCGTCCATTCATACATTACTCAAGTTCTTATCCTCTGGGGAACTGTCAAATGCTGTCCCATTTGGTCCTCTTACGACATCCTCTCTCGAACTTTCTTGGGCACCCTCTGTTTTGGTGGCACTTTGGTTGCTTGGAACCCTGATATGGATAATATGAGGCCTTTCAACACTATTGTAGGTGTCATGATTGAAGGTTCTCTAAAAGGCTTTGCACACATGGTTCGTATCATAAACATCTATGGTCCCTACTGCAGAAGAAAGGTGTTTTGGGACTGTGTTGTTTCATCTGGCATTTTATTTAGTGGTTATACTATTGTAAATGGTGACCTTAACTTTACAACGTCTGTGGACAAAGTGTGTGGGGGAGGTAATCCTCTTGATTCACTGGTGGAGTATTTTCTCTCACTATTTGAGGAAACAAACTTGGTTGATATAAAACCTGTGATCATTTCGCCGACCTGGACTAATAGCCGCACTGGGGACAGGATACAAACTTGGTTGATATAACTATGTGAACAGGTTTAGGTCTTGGACCTATTCGATGGGTTTTACCGACCACA
Organism: Larix kaempferi; assembly: GCA_027924585.1. Lineage (NCBI taxonomy): Eukaryota > Viridiplantae > Streptophyta > Pinopsida > Pinales > Pinaceae > Larix > Larix kaempferi. The sequence goes on from BSBM01001057.1 coordinate 1,790,697, forward strand.
GTGCTATTATATTGCAATTAGATTTTGACTGTGCTTACAACTACTATCCTTTCAAATTTAATTCGGCTTGGTTGGAGGACCCCACTTTTAGCACCTTTGTAAGACATTCTTGGTTAAGGATGTCATCAGTTGATATTGGATCTCCTTTGAAATGTTTTTGGTACAAACTCACTCTTTTGAGGAAGGAGGTGCATTCATAGGACTCAGATAAGAAGATATTGCTGCACAAAGAACTGGAGGATCTTGAGAGGGAGATCCAAACTCTCTCCTCCCAGCTGGATGAGGGCTTATTTTCAGAGGCTAGAAATTTAAAACTTGCTTAACTGGAATCTCAAAGGTTGAAGATCCTCCTTTTGTGGGATGACACTTGCGTTAGAAGAGCCGGGATTTATGGATCAAAGCCAATGACAATAATACACAATGACAATAATACACATTTTTTCCAGAAATTTGTTGAACAGAGAAGGCTAAATAGCTCAATATGGGATCTATCTATTGATGGAAAGGTGATATGTGATCAATCCTCTCTCAAACAGGTGGCTTCGACACATTTTAAGGGAGTATTCTCCCTTGAGGTGACCCTCAGCTTACCGTGCCAGCTGAAGATAGTGTTGAACTTCCCTCGCTTTTTTAGTCCAGCATGCTCTGAAGAGTTTGGTAAACCTGTTGAGATGAAGGAGGTGCTGGCGGTCTTAAAGTGTTTTTCCAGGGACAAGAGCCCTAGTCCTTATGGATGGACTGTTGAATTCTACCTACACTTCTTTGATCTTTTTGGAGAAGAATTGACTACAGCCGTGGATGAATCTCGCACCAAAGAATGGGTCCCTTCGTACTTAAATTCAACTTATCTTACACTTATCCCCAAGAAGGATTGTCTAGTGGATTTTAATGATTTCCGACTGATCTCCTTATGCCACCTTTTGTACAAGATAATCGCCAAAGTCATTCTCGAGCGGCTTAAGCCCTACCTGGGGAAGTTCATCTCTGAAGAGCAGTTTGTCTTCTTCTTGGTAGGAAGATTCTAGATGTGGTTGGGTTGGCACAGGAGGGACTACACTCAATAAAGATGAAGAAACTCAAATCTCTGATCCTAAAATTGGACTTGGTTAAAGCTTACGGCCGAGTGTATTGGAACTACTTGAGGTTTATCCTCATACAGATTGGTCTATCTTCGGAGGTCACATGTTGGATTATGGCATGTATTACCTTGGCTAGGTATGTCGTTCTAGTTAATGGTTCTCCATATGCTTAGTTTGAGGGAAACAGAGGTATTCTCCAGGGGTGCCCCCTATTTCCCTATTTGTTTATTCTTGCTATTGATGGACTCAGTATTTTAATTAAGGATGCAAAATATAACGGTTTGATAAGAGGGATCAAGGTTGCTAGTGCTTGCTACATCACCCATGCTCTGTTTGTGGACGATGTGCTCTTATTTGGGGAAGCCACTTTGAAGGAATGGAACTGCTTCCGTGAGATAATTTCTACTTTTTTCCAGGATTCTGGGATGCAAGTTAGCCTCCCCAAGTCGACTATTATTCATCATGTCTTGAATTCCGAGGTCCTCCCTCCTTTGAGGCAACTTTTACCCTATAAGTGGGTTGATATCAATGTTGGATTTCTTTACTTTGGCTTCTTATTGAAGCCAAATGATTATCTTAAGGCGGATTGGAATTGGCTCATTTCGAAGGTACATCAGTGGATCAACACTTGGTCATTTCGGTGGCTTTCCCTTGGGGGATGACTCACCCTGATTACTTCGGTACTACAGGGAATTACGGTTTATTGGTTCTCTTTGGTCTGTATTCCTGAGGGAGTTCTATCTGCACTTCGATAGAAAAAATGGCACTGCTTCCATGAGATAATTTCTACTTTTTTCCAGGATTCTGGGATGCAAGTTAGCCTCCCCAAGTCGGCTATTATTCATCATGTCTTGAATTCTGAGGTCCTCCCTCCTTTGAGGCAACTTTTACCCTATAAGTGGATTGACATCAATGTTGGATTTCTTTACTTGGGCTTCTTATTGAAGCCAAATGGATATCTTAAGGCGGATTGGAATTGGCTCATTTCGAAGGTACATCAGCGGATCAACACTTGGTCATTTCGGTGGCTTTCCCTTGGGGGACGACTCACCCTGATTACTTCGGTACTACAGGGAATTACGGTTTATTAGTTCTCTTTGGTCTGTATTCCTGAGGGATTTCTATCTGCACTTCGATAGAAGGAATGGCACTGCTTCCGTGAGATAATTTCTACTTTTTTCCAGGATTCTGGGATGCAGGTTAGCCTCCCCAAGTCGGCTATTATTCATCATGTCTTGAATTCCGAGGTCCTCCCTCCTTTGAGGAAACTTTTACCCTATAAGTGGGTTGATATCAATGTTGGATTTATTTACTTGGGCTTCTTATTGAAGCCAAATGGATATCTTAAGGCGGATTGGAATTGGCTCATTTCGAAGGTACATCAGCGTATCAACACTTGGTCATTTCGGTGGCTTTCCCTTGGGGGACGACTCAGCCTGATTACTTTGGTACTACAGGGAATTACGGTTTATTAGTTTTCTTTGGTCTGTATTCCTGAGGGATTTCTATCTGAACTTTGAAGTTGTTTCGTTTGGTTCTTATGGGTAGGAAATCTTGGTCATTTTAATGATCACTTAGCCACGTGGGAGGCTATCTCTCTACCGAAGTCCTCTAGGGGATGGGGTATCAAGAACTTGATTTTCTTTAACAAATTTCTTTGCACTAAAAGCTTTTGGAATGCCCTATTCAACGGGGGTTTGTGGGGTAGGGTTATTAGAATGATTATTTTAAGAGGTTACCTATTGTTTATATGTTTCGAGACCACTCTTCAGGTTCTTGCACAACCTCCACCATCTGGCATAGTCTCAAAAAAACTATGCCCTTGATCAATTCATCCATTGCATGGGTTATTGGTCAAGGCACTCAGGTTTATGCTAGTATTGACCCTATCTCTGGTCTTAACTTGGACTTTACACTTTCTCCTGCTCTACTGAGGGTGTTGCACTGTAAACAATTATATGTGATCAACTAGTTTTATGTCTCTCTTCTTGGTTCAAGGTATTGTTGGATAAATTTGGGGGACCTTCAACTTGATGGAGTGCTGGCGGATGAATGGGATCGGTACGTGGACTCTCTAACTCATGCGGGTATCTCTTTGACTAATCATGAGGACGTTCTGGCATGGACTTATAATGTTTCTACTGGAGGTGTCACTGCGGCATTGGCATACCACAAATATATTGAAGAGTCTACCCTCGCTAATGTGCCGTGGTGGATCCCTTGGCTATGGAAGGAGACCACTCCTTTGAAGGTCAAACTATTCACATGGATTGTCTTAAATGACAAGATTTTTTTTTGGAGTAATTTGCAAAAGAGAGGTTTAGTTGTTACTAGTAGATGTGTGCTATGTTTGCAGGCCTGTGAAATGACTACGCATCTCTTTGGTGACTGCACTTTTTTCTTGGCAGTAATATGTGAACTATAAAGGTTCATGCATATTCAGTTTACCTCGACAAGTCGGTCCATTATGGAGAACATGCATTTCTGGGCTCTAAAGCATAAGAAGTTTTTCTCTATTTTCCTGCACAGTCTTTGGCATGTATGTGGTGTTAGAAATAACGCAATTGTCAACAATGTCTCTCCTTCCATATGTTAAATTTTCAGAATTTACTTCAATCTGATCTAGGATCTTAACTGAGAGAACAACATGTACATCATATCTACAGCATATCAATCATGGAGACAATAATGCAAGCACACAGGAGACACAAGATTTACTTGGGGAAAACTATAAAGGTGAAAAACCCCAATAACTTCCTCAGAGATAGATAAAGCAATGATACAACCCAAACATAAGAGATAGACATATCCTAGCAGCATATCCTCCTCCTCCATAAGTGCGCCACTCCTCCTTGAGTGCATGAGTGAGAAAATGAGTGCCTCCCGCACTCTATTTATACTTGACTTGACTTGCCTTTTACATAAATCATGTAGGCTCGAACTTAACCACATAACATAATGCTGACTGGGCCGACCCCCAATAGGGTGGTCTAATAACCCTTCGACCCACATGCCCGACACCCAATATGGTGGTCTAATAACCCTTTGACCCACATGACTTATATAGGGCCGACCCCAACAAGGTGGTATAATAACCCATCGAGTATAAGTTACGACATTTACAATATAAATGACGACACTTCCGTATAGAGGAATAATACCATCTCTATAGGAGTACATACAACATACATATATGAAATTCATTCCAAAGTTACATATACATCAACACTCCCTCTTAACTAGGAAGGTATTTATCAGCACAGGTCTTCTAGCACAAGTCTTCTTCTCTGGATCATCATCACTGGATAATCGTCATCGAGACATCATCATCGTCACTGCTGCTGCTATCTCAATCAATCTCTGAATCTACTCGTCATAGGAAGTTCTACATAGCTAGTCCTTTTTTATACTGGATGTAGGCCCACCACCTGCAGGTCTTCGTCATCACTGGCCATACTGTGGAATTCTCAGGACTTATTACGTGCATCACAAAACCTGGCTGCAGCATCCCAGGCTATTACGAGCACACAGCTCTACCTATAGGATCTCCCAGGAGCACATTACATGTGACCCATTACAAAACCTGGCTGAAGCATCCTAGGCTGTTATGAGCACACAGCTCTACCTGTCATATCTCCCAGGAGCACATTACATGTGGTCCACCACAAAACCTGGCTGAAGCATCTGAGGCCTTTTTCATCCTGTCCAGATCTCCCAGGAGCAAATTACATGTGGTCATGGAAAAACCTTGCAAGAGCATCCCAGGACTTACTACGGGCACACAGCCCAACCTATCGGATCTCCCAAGGACAGATTATATGCCATAGGACAAAACCTCGAAAGAGCATCTGCCAGATATCCCAGGGCATGAATTACATGCCATAGGAAAAACCTCGAAAGACTATCTGCAGATCTCCCAGGGCCAAATTATATGTCCTCCCAGAGCAAAACCTCGAAAGAGCATTTGCCAGATATGCCAGGGCACGAATTACATGCCATAGGAAAAAACTCAAAATACTATCTGCAAATCTCCCAGGGCCAAATTATATGCTCATCTGCACAACTTGATCCACGGCCATAGAGTATCAACCTGACACTCACCATACATCATCCTGATGTACACATGATCATCCTGATCATCATCACTGCAATATCCTGCTGCATGTCATCTGGAGAAACATCCTGAAGCTCGTCATCCACGATCATCCTGATCATATAATGCATCTACCTGATGCATACCAAGTATCTACCTGATACATATCATCATACATGATCCACCTAATCATACACTGTATCCACCTGATACAGATACAAATACATGATACACATCACCATACATGATCCACCTGATCATACAATGTATCCATCTGATACATATACAGATACATGGTCCAAGCATCCAACATGATGCATACAAAATACATACAAATGATCCTACTGATCATATCCAGCATCGAACATGATGTGTACATACATATACATAAAAATGATCCAACTGATCATATCCAACATCCAACATGATGCGTACATACATATACATATAAATGATCCAACTGATCATATCCAGCATCCAACATGATGCATACATATAAAAATGATCCAACTGATCATACAAAGCAGAAACTAGAACATCATCCAGTGCTTACATACACAGCCATGTGAAGGATCCTCCTTCCAACATGCTTGGAATGGCTTCAACAAATGTGTCCATCACTTCTTCCTCGAAGTGTCCTCGATCTGAAGAACACCAAGCCTCTCCCTGAAGTACTCGAACTTCACCCTAGAGAGTGGCTTCGTCAACACATCTACAATATGCTCATCCGTCACAACATACAGGAGCTTCACAGCTCCTCTCTGCACCATAACCCTAATATAGTGATATTTGATCTCTATGTGTTTTGACCTGTCATGAAACATTGGTTCTCGGACAGCTTCACACAACTCTGGTTATCACAGAAGATACCAGTATCCTCCAACGGGAGATCAAATAAATCAGACAGTAGCTTCCGTAGCCATACTGCCTCACAACTAGCTGAACAGGCTGCAACATACTCTGCCTCAATTGTACTCAGTGCTACGCAGGACTGCTTCCTGCTAAACCAAGAGATCACACGTGATCCCATACTGAAGCAGCACCTCGATGTGCTCTTCCTATCTGCAGCACTGCCAGCCCAATCTGAATCAACATAAACCTGTAGGTTAAACTTTTGATTCGCTTCATACTTGATACCATAATCCACTGTACCCTTCAGGTACCTCAGAACATGCTTTACAGCAACCAGGTGAGCACTCCTCGGATCTGTCAGGAACTGACTCAATGTGTTCACAGCAAAGCAAATGTTTGGTCTCATGTTTGTCAGGTACATCAAGGACCCAATCATCTGACGATACATAGAGACATCAACCGACTCAGATGAAGCATCACATAGAAGCTTCAGGTTCGATGCCATAGGTGTGGCCATAGGCTTGCAGTCCATCATCCTGAACCTCTTCAGGATCTCTACTGCATACTTCCCTTGTCCAAGGAAGATTCCATCACTCTGCCACACCTCCATGCCAAAAATAAATAGTGCATCATCCCCAAGTTCCTCAACTCGAACTCCACAACAAGCTCCCGCTGTGTGTCAGCAATCAATCTATCCTCACCTAATACAAACAGATCATCCACATAGTAGTATCACTGGATTGCCTTCCTCAACCTTGTAGTAAAGGTTGGAACCTGCTTTACTCTTGGTAAAGATCAAACTGGATAGAAAGCTGCCTATCCTACCATACCAAGTTCTGCACATATATGATTTCCTGTCATGTGTCTCAGAACCAAGTGGCTGCTCCACATACACTTCTTCTTCAACTACACCATTCAAGAAAGCTGTCTTGAAATCCATCTGGTGTATCTTCTATTTCATCACTTTTATATTTCTCTATGCTGCCGTCTGCAGCATGCTTGATCTTGATAGATCCATATGGAAGTCATAAAAAACTTCCCTTCAGGTCTTGGGACTACATCCCAAACATCATTCTTCATGATCGACGGATCATGGCATTCTTCCCATATCCTGGGAACTTCAATATCTTCAATAGATAATTTTGTTGCTGAAAAAATGTTCTAGTTCTTCTTTTGTAGGAGATGGCATACGATCTTTCCTACACAAAAAAGTTAAATTGCATGATTAGAAAACATCTCATAGTTTTCAGAACAAATTCTTATACATAAAGAAATATGTCATATAGTCATGCAATTATCTTAGTCAATGCTTCAATACAACATTTATCCATATCTCGTAACTTTCTAGATGCCTTCCAATCTCTACCAGAACATTGTTAAGAGTGTGCACAACTCCCAACATGTCAGCAAAGATGTTTCATTCTAGATAAGTAGCAATGGAATGTTGTACAGTTCCATAGGCTACTTACCCATGCATATTAGTAGTATACTGTTCATCAATGCAACTATTCCAATATGCATAATACACAACCTAATTCTAGGAACATCAGTATATACATTATTGAACAGTATTATTTAAACAATAAAATATGCAAGTAATGACAATTCAAATACTTATCTTTGTTTGTTTGTTGGGTTGAATCCCTCTCAGTCTTTGCTTCTTTTCTGCAACTCCATTCTTATGTGGATTGTGAGAAGTGGTCAACTCCCTATAAATATCTGCATCAGAAACTACTGAAGTGTGCTCCTTTGCTTTCTTTCAGGAACAACTGGAGTGTGCTCCCTCTTGATCTTTGCTTCCTGGATTACCTGTCCTTGAACTTACATCCATCCTTAATAACTATGCATGCTTATTAGTATCATTATTGTGTTATCCTTGAGGACTCATACATAATCACACATTTATTAGTATAATCTTAATACTATCAAAACGCAATAATCTTAAACATGTATATTCATGATCATTCACAGATAATAAACATTAGTATTCAAGGTTTCAGGGAAGTCTTCTTTTACTCATACATTTTCTTATTTGCTCATAGGACTCTTCTGGTTAGTTGAATCATCAATTATGGTAAAAAGCATAATATGCATACAACCATGATTATTCAAACCTATGACTTCATGAATAATCATTATCAACAACACAACAGTATAAGATCCTAACACAAGGTAGGATTCTTGCTTGATATAGGAAAAACATACCTGGATTAGCATGCTAGCTAGTTATGTTTAACATACCCGCATAATGTCTTCTGGTTCTCTTCAGTGACTTGTGCTAGTAACCTGCATGTCTCATAAGTTAACCATTGTAGAAACAAGTTATACATACCTCAAAAGTTGATCTTCTATGTGATCCATGACAATGGATGAATCCTTGTCTTCATGTCACCATGATCATATGTTCTTGAAGTAGAACATGATTTGTCTTTCTTGGTGTACCTTTTATGTTAGTAGACAACATAAACCTCATACAAGACCATAATGCATTAGTACAATCATAAGTGTCAACACCCTAACCAATGAATATCTTCTATCATGCATTCATAATTTTGTTAAGGTGATACGACAAATCTAAAATCAAGATTGTACTAACTGTAATAGCATGAAGACAAACATACCATAAACTTAATCATGAACAAATATCGAAACATACCTCGATGAGTCATACCTGTCGAGATCGCTTGTAATATTCTTATGTAAGGCCTTAGCCTCATCTCCCTCTGAAACAGGAACTTCTTCACTTATGCAGGTGACCAATCCATCTTCTTCTAGGATTAACCTAATCCACTTGATTTGCAAGAATTGGACCTGGATCTAGATATGGGTTTGTCAGAGAAACCCCAAAAATTCAAACTTCCAAAAGGATAGAAATATGCGCTTTGATGAACTGATCAAGCTGGTATATTCAGAATTTGAAAACTGCAAAGTTTCACTGCTCAATTTTGCCTTTGAAACATCCAGATTCACTAGCATGACCCTGAACTGGGGTTTGATGAAGCCCACTCTTCTTCCCAATCAAAAGGTTTGATCCAAAGCTCTAAGCTTCTATTTTTTTGAGGAGCTTCCAGCCGTGGTCACAGATTTCAAAAATTCCCATTTTTACAGAAGCCCTAATTTTCCACTTTTCTGATCAAAGTCCCGAACTAGGGTCTGATCAAGCCCGGACTTCATCCCAACCAAAAATTCTGATATTGGTCTCTAAATTTTTATTTTGATGAGTAGCATTTAGCCGTTGTCTCTGATTACAAAAATTCCAACTTTATCCAAAGCCCTAAAT